>JANPYM010000022.1:112915-204179 GCA_025890175.1 Ciborinia camelliae
TTTTTTTTTTTTTTTTTCTTTTTTTTGGATAAGCAAAGGGATCTTTACTGGCGTTGAGTGAAGTCCTTAAGGCTACTGGCTGGGTTTTTAGGGCTGGTGGGGTAGTGGGGTGATGGGGTGGTGGAGATGGAGGGGTCGCCGTCCACTGATAATGGGAGATGTGGGGGTCATAGTTGTTGTGACTTGATGACATTCCTTTTTATATTACTGCACCTGTTGGCTGAAGATACTTAACTCCCCCGGACAAAAAGTTGTCTTTAATGGATGGGAAGGTATAAATAAATACATGCCCTAAAATGGTTCAAATCATGCGGGTGTGAGTTTAGTTGAATCAACCAAATCGGTCGTTCAAGTGATTGAATCAAGAACGGGAAGGGAAGGGGAGGGGGCGAGAGAGACAGAGGGAGGAGGAAAGGGACCTCAAGCTAAGAATTTCGATCAACTTTTATCAGAATTCGATTAAGAAAGATGACCGATTCGGTTCCATAATTCCCTCTCTCCCTTTCCTCCCCTCTCCTCGTTCCTCACCTAAGGATACAAATGCCACCCTCCTTCTCTCACTGGAGCTACAAATACCACCCGAATCGGTTCACAAAAGGTAGGTGTTGGTAATAGAATATAATGTACAGTAGGCAAAGAGTTCAGATTTTGATTAAAAAAAACCCTTACTTTATCAATCAGTTAATACTTTATAATCCAGGTTGATTATAAATATTATTACTTTTTCAAGTCCGATTGACCATTCTCCTTCCATATACATTTTAGAGTTTCCTGTACGTCGGAATTAAGATGTTTTGAAGTTGTTGATCATATAGTAAAATCAAAATCGGGATTGGAACATCTAGATTTCGATTCCCGCCCCCCTTTTTTTTGACCTCGCCGGCGCCTCCACCACTTACTTATATTATCTTATATACAATCAAAAGGTGTTTCTATAGCATAGAATTTTACCTTGCAATAAAAGCTTATCCAAATTGAAAAGCTATACAAATAACCAATTAATATAATAATTTGCAAAAATGAAAGTATACTTTTTCTTCTCTCAATCTTTCCAATGAACCTTTTCTACTTTACTTTTTTACTGTTATTTAATATCATTATTTTATATCACCAATCTACTATTCAAAATCTTAGATTTCCAATTTTACTTCCAAATATAGTATTTACCAAATTTTTCAAAATATCCCCCCAAAATACTTCCAAAATACCCTTAAACCCACCCCAAATCACTAGAATTTCAACCAGCTCAACTGATCGATTAGCTATCGACCAAAAGATGATCTCGCTAATTTACTAATACCATTTCAAGCCCTCAACTAACTGGCTTACACTAATAGCTGACCGTCAGCACTGTCAGCTAGCTGAATGATCAACCACTCTGCTGCCATCCTGCCTACCCTCCTGCCTGCCTTCCCACCACTCCACTTTAGGACCGAATCGTTTTCGTAGTTAAAAATTTCAACCAAACTCGGGCCCGCATGATTTTAACCCTGCCTTAATGGACTACAATGATTGTTGGAGTTCTACTATCGCCCCTAGAACAAACATCTGTCTTACTTACTCATCCTTGACCAACATATGTACAATGATGTACAGGATAGTATTGTATAGCATTGTCAGGTCGTGGACTACATTGCTTTCTTAAATCTCGATCGAAGCCATCATCTTTGTAGTATGGCATTGGCCGAAAAATAAAGCAACATTATGACGGACTATGACTACGACTCCCCCAACGAAGTCTGAGCATAAAATCTCCTGGATTTGTCGACTTTGGGATGATTCCCATGCATCCTAGCGAGAATGACGTTAGGTTGCTATTGGTAAAGATGCGTTTGGTCATTTTGAACATTGGAATAAGAGGTAAAGCGGTAAATAGATCATCTTGCTCCGACATTCGGTTCCAGAATTCGGCTTCGGTAAGTTCAATTTCCTTATTATATAGAGATTGAAGGCTTGGAATTCTGCTCCTGTGTGTGGCACGCGCAACTTTGTCAATTTTCCAGTTATTATAAAAATATCGAAATAAATGTCCGGCGCCTAACTCATCCCATGAAGATTAAATAGCTTGAGCTATACATATATGTCTCTTGCGCTTTGCAACTATATCCCGCCGTGACAAGCTAGTTGCAGTGCTGTCATTGCAATACTCCCTGAGAAGATCATTCGCCCTTTGACTGACCTCATCCCAATTATTGCTCAGTAATTTTGGTTGAAATATGCCAGCTAGAATAGAATCCAGCTTAGGTTCGGGGCCCCAATTGTTGAACGACAAGCTACAGTGGAATGGCAAGACCAGTTGATCAACAGCGTGATCTAGAATATGAAGGTCCAAACAGGAAGTTGACATTCTGGCTTCATTTTTATGCTTATGTTCAACGTCAAGCCAATGGGCATCTGGAAGGTTGTCTTTGTTGAGTATCCAGTCTGGTACCCAAGTTGGAAGGTTACTTCTCCTTGCGGCCGGATTCTTAACTTCGCATTGATGAAGAAACTCCCAAAACGTGAGTTGGGACTCGGAAAATGCTGTGGAGGCAACCGCAATATGCCGAGCTGCATCTATAAAGATTTCATCGATGCTTTTCGTATAATCAACAATTGGCAAGTCAGGAATGGATACGTAGCAATCCCAAGTTTCCAAGTAGTACTTATCACGGGATTCTGACTGTGTCAAGTGGGAAGAATCAACACCAACTATTCCTAAATGACCGTAAATGATATCCTTCGGATCAGAAGCTCCGGCACCTCTTCGAGCAATCAGGATACTCAGGAGGGTAGCCCAGTCTCTTCCAGTAACCAAGTGCTTTTGATATTTCAATCTTGCTTCATTCATGCCCCGCAACAGTTCCAGAGGATCAGGTACAATCTCTTTGAAATCGACGGGATCTGGCATCTGCATCTGATATTGGAATATTGCCGAATCCTGTGGCGACCACGCCAGGGGATTTCTCTCCATCCCTCAGCAAAAGCTTGAAAAAGGAACTCCACAAGACTCGGATTCGACCAATCTGTACATAAGCTTCCTTTGCCAAAACCAATTCCTTCAGTGAAAAACCCAAACTCTGTTACACCATGTGCTTGAAAGAATATCTTGGGCTGTGATCAAACCCACCTTCGATAATTGAATCGTCGATTCCTGGTATATAACATCCAAGATAGACTTAAGTAAGTGCTTTGTATCTACCGTGCCGTGTCCCAGATAGATCAAGCTTTGGTTCTAATAGCCATATATCTCGCCCATGAGATCCACCTGCTTGTTGCGTTCAGAGTTGCTAGCCTGATTGATACAAATCGCATCCGCCCACAATCTAAAATCATCTTTATGATGGCGCAAATCTTCCAAAGCAGCAGCCAAGTTTGTTGTTACAGAAAACCTCTTTCCATTCAAAAGGATGTCTTTCCTGGCACCCGAATTTCCCCATACATACGATAGCGCAGTGTAAGGGTGATATATATCCGTACGGCATTCTCTTAATGTTGTATGAATAAGACTACAGCGGATAATCGATCCAGGGTTGTCTGCATGGAGGACCAACAAGCGGATTGAACCGGGTTTCTCGGGGTCAAGGTTTGTGTACTTGAATTCCTCTTCGGACATTTTTGATGTTCTGATGTCGATTGTTAGATGAGAATAAAATACGATGATAGAAGTGATGTTAATCGCGGGTTGATGAGGCTGTAATGTGATTTCATTCTGTCCTCATAAAAACCATGTCGTGCAACGAATGTACACGTATATCTGCATCCTCCAACCAAAGATGAACAATTGAATAGCAACGCGCCATATTCTATGGATTTCAATCATACAACCCTTACTTATCGGTAGTGTTCAAAATATGATTGTTGTTCGACTTTCCGCATTAAGCAGTGATGGTGAGCATTGTCCATATATACAGCGTCACCGGATATATAAAACCACTTCAATGTCTTAAGACATGAGCAGCCAATCTCACCATCATGATATTTCAAGTATATGCTTGTCTCTGGCTCATATAGGATAATGGTTCTCTTGAAAGTCCCCTATGTATATCATCATAATGAAGATACTTTACCCTCACGAGTCCATGTGTTTAGGCTATGTTCGTGCCTCCGTCCGTGTAACCTGGAAAGATGTAAGGTTACACTCGTTCATGCGAGTCATGCATATAAAGAACTTAGCTAAGCCTTTAGTCATGGTCAACCCTCACCAAGCAAAACTCTTCGGCCACAACCAACTCACCAGCAGCAAGCTCAGCTCGACACTATTCATGTTGATCTTTACCTCTAACTGCTGACCTGCATAGTGTCATCGTAGTGTGCTGTAGAATACACTAGATTACCACATCTGTTCTTTACTTCCGTTGGTTTTAAAGAGGTTATATATTTGAAGATCGCAATACCCTTCATCAAATAACACATGATCAGGTCGCTTAGCTCAGTTGGTTAGAGCGTGGTGCTAATAGCTTCTAGAAGATTATAATCTATCAGGAGTTCTCCCTCCAATGAGTTTATAAACTCCTCTTGTGTGGAAAAAGAGACGCCAAGGTCGGCGGTTCGACCCCGCCAGTGATCAGTATCTTTTTGCCCTTCTTCTGGATATCATTTTGATACAAAAATAGTCACAATTAGTCAAGAATTGAAGAAGTTGTGATGGATTGAAATTGGGGAGTTGGAAGGTGAATTTTTTGACTACCGAGGTTTTGGAATATCATGTTTTTATTTATTTTGAAAGGGGTTTGGGGATCTAATAATGATTTCTTTATGATATCTGTATCTCTGCGAAACTTTTTGCTTCATCTTTCTATTTTCGTTTTTGGAGGTGTCGATGTGTGTGTGGTACACGATATTAGTTAGTGATTTGATTGGGTGAAGATGAAAATCTTTTTCTCAAGTGGAGAAATACCGAGCGAACGGACTACGGGAGGAGATTTTTCGTAAAGTGGGGTTCAGTGTAACTAACTGGAGTTTCAGAAGAAATGAAGATGAGATATCAAAAGTATTTATTTGAATTCGAATTATGTGGTGCTGTTCTGTCGGGGTGGTTGAAACTTAGAACATGATGTACCGAAGGACTTGAAGTGAGTATGCTGGCTTCGGAAACAAAAGATTACATAGAACTGAAGTTAATATCGTTATTTTGTTCTCAACATTGATTGACGGACATATCCTTGATATGATTTCACGATAGACATCACATCGCGAGTCGCAACATCCAACTCAACCCAACCCGGTACAAAAGATTTCACATCCACTTTCACATCTCCACATCTACATTTTATATTTTCAACGCACCATAGCTCTTTCCCCTCTCCGTCTTTCCCAAAGAAAAAGATTGCCTACCATCTCCTCGACAGTAACTTACAAAACACAAAAAGGAACCAAAAAAACAAAAGATAAATGATTACGGGCCTAATCCGGGATTGAACCGGAGACCTCTTACAATTTAGGAGAACCCAAAGCAAGAATTCTACCACTGAACTATCAGGCCGTGATTATTAGTCATGTTTTTTGATGCTGAGGACTTATTATTTACAGTCTTGTAGTAAGGAGTGCATGGGTGCATGAATGAGTAGTTAGTCTCTCTCCTATTTTAGAAGCGGTGACGGTGATGGCGAGGGTGAGAGGAACCCAATTTACCTCCCTACTTAAATCAGGCCATGATGCTTCCTCATTTTTTTATGCAAGGAATTGTTTACGTAGGAATTTATATACACGTCAAATTGATTAAGGTGGAAAAGAGGCAGATTCTGGAGGGACGCGGATGGATGAAGGGGTAGCTCGGCAAACATATCTAGACCATTTTCACGATGCAAAAAGATAACGAGAATCCCCCTATAGGACTCAAACCCATTAGAATCTCCTTGAAAAAATCCTAACGGTTTATTGGTATAATAATGTCACTTAAATATATCACTAAATCAATCTAAAGCAGTAACAAATTACTATTTGTTTGAGCATTAAAATGAATCAAAAGCTTAAGCAATCAACTTAAATTTATAACATTTACTCGAATACTACCCCTTATTGTATTATTTTGATTGTCATCACTTGGTATACGGAAAAACTTTTTTTGGTTGAATTTATAATTTTTATATTATACACGGAAGCATCATTTTGATCGAATTGTTTTGATTGAATTGTTTAATTTTTCATATTTAATTTGAGTGTTAAATGTTGATAGCGTAATTGCTAATTATTGTGAAAGAGTGAAGGTTGGTAGGTAGGTCATAAAGTTGGCCTTCTCTGTACCGTATAAGGGTCGACGACAATAGTATAGGAGGTGATGTTTATTAAGTTCGATGGTAATAAAGTGGTAAGTGTAAAGTAGTAAGTGTAGTTGTAGTAAATTTAGTGTTGGAATCACTATGGGTGGTGAAGACGGATATACTATAATATGCACTGTATTCGACTCGATCTTCTAAAAACTATGCTACAGATTGATTCTATATAAGGCCGCTAGCACATGCTAGCGCTGGCGTGCCATAGCGTGCCATAGTCGCGTGGTTAATTCGACAATTACTTCGCATATATAGTTTTTATATATACAATTTTTATTCACATATATAATTTTTATTTATATATCATATATAATTTTTCATTTAATAATTTAATATTATTTATAATTATTTATATATATATAGGTACTAATTCAAACGGAAAAACAATATTTTGCAATTAGAAGTCTCCGCTAAGGTAATAAATATAAATATTTCTTGTTCTTTATAGAACGAAAGAGATCTTTTTTTATGTTGTTTATTTTTTGAGTGGAAAGAAAGGAGGCTAGAAGAACAAAAGAAATCTTTTTTTATGTTCTTTATTTCTTAAGTGGAAAGGAGGCTAGGCTCTCTCCAAAGATGAATTTCCTGGCTAGAATAGTTAGCAATCTCCTCTTGAACACCGAAGGGCTCAAGGTCCGGGTATGTACGAAAGATAAAAATCACGATTTTTGAGCTTGCCCTCATCTCTTGACTTTCTTACCTGTTCAAGGATTCTGAACATCACTAGCAGATCTAGTAACCTCCCATCCTCTTTCTTCACTTCTTCGTCTCCCTTCGCTTCTTCTTCTTCCTTCGCTTCTTCGTCTCCCTTCGCTTCTTCGTCTCCCTTCGCTTCTTCTTCTTTCTTCACTCCCTCCTCTCCCTCTTTCTCTGCACACTTAGCGCAATTTTTGATGTTGTGGCACCAATTTGCCAGATCTTGCTCTTTCTCTGCACACGTAGCACAGGTTTCGATGTTGTGGCACCAATTTGCTAGATCCTGCTCTTTCTCTGCACACGTAGCGCAGTTTTCGAGGTTGTGGCACCAATTTGCTAGATCCTGCTCTTTCTCTGCACACGTAGCGCAGTTTTCGAGGTTGTGGCACCAATTTGCCAGATCTTTCTCTTTCTCTGCACACGTAGCACAGTTTTCGAGGTTGTGGCACCAATTTGCTAGATCCTCTACTCTCTGAGAAGGATCGGCACATTTTTGCTTGGATCTGATGGACTCCGGGCAGGGAGTAAATTCACCTTGAATTTCATATCCACAGCTGTAACGGGACACGTGCTGAATGCACATTTTTGCTACGAGATATTATTGGCTTACTTGAGATTGTGATGGTATTGCTTCTTGGGATAACTTTGTGAGTTTGCTTGAAGTCTTGAATAGAAGAAATGTTCTGGAGATGTTCACAGGGGGGCATCGCAAGTTTTTACTTATATGTGGCTTCCTAGGACTGTACTCAATCTATTCCACGTGCAGTGAACATTTCCCATCGGACGTGAACATGCCACCCGAGGGGTATTGTCTGAATCGATTGTATTGAGACACACTATATGGCGGATATGGCAAGTCCAGGGATATTGTAGAGGTATTATGGTGATCGATTGAACAGGCACCTAGGACTTTACTAGCGACATTGCAAGATGAGGGGTATTGTTTTGATATTTTTGTGAATACAATTTCATGAATTGGATATCTATTCACCATTCGTACTTTGCTATTCACTTGAAGTCTACGTAGGCATTAATGCCGCATACTCATTGCAGAAATGATGGTTGATATAAGGGCTATTTATGTATATAAATATATCACAAATATCAATATTGCAGATATGCTTAAGTATTGAAGGTTGTATACATTTCCAATATATATCAGCGACATCTTTCAATTAGAGAAAGTTTAAATATATTGGAATAATTTCACAATATACAAATTCTGATATCTTGAACAACACAAAATCCAAGAAAATAATTGTTAAAGTTTTTTTCTCTTTTTTTTTCGAAAATTCCTATACTTAGGTATCATTAAAATGAGGCATAATTAGAATACTAAAAATACTAATGCCTACATTGTTCACTTCTCCGAACCATAATCCCATGAGCCTCTTTAAAAATGGACCAACAAAGCTTCACTTGCCGCAAGCGTAAAGGTTACAGTACCTGCACCATCAGCCCTTCCAAGCTCGAAGTTTTCAAAGCCATTAATGGCACAGGATCCATCAGCAACTTTCTGTCCTCCAAAGGTGGGACTAGATCCCTTATCAACCCTACTCAACGCATTTGGTGCGGTCAATCTCTTCGACCTCGTGAAGTAGCCTGGATGTAATCCTCTCAGAGTAAAGCTTTCGCTACCTCGGTGTCCAGTTCCATCATAATAATCACTGTTGATCAATACCGCCTTCAAGGGAGCTCTGGCATTATTGTACAAGATGTACACGGCGTAGTTGGAGTTACCCGTGTCGATTTGTTGGATGTAGGATGATCCGGCAAAAGCAGATGCGGCTAACCAGGCACCGTAGTAGGGAGCACCCGCGCTGTATCGTCCCCAGAAACAGTAGAAGCAGTTACCGATGGTTCCTTGATGATAGTAGATGTTCTTGATGTTTAAAGTGGTGGCGTGGAGTGCATAGTCGAGGGTCCAGATGGCGGCACCGAAAGTTGGAGAAACAGTTGCTGCACCTCCACCAGCGACTAAGAAGACCTTGTTAGTTTTTATTTTATCTTTCACTTTTGATCTCATTGAGTAACTCAAGAACTCAAGAACCCAAAAACTCAAGAAAGAAACACAGAAAAAGATCAACGAACCAGAATTTGTCTCTCCCAAAACATATTCCTTGCCCACAGCAGTAGCAGCCCTAGCATCGGCCCCAATCGCAGCCAAGTTACCAACAATCCCACTATGACTCATCAATTGCTGAACATTTCCACCTGGATAATTATGATGGGCATAATCTCTCACGTAAGATCTGACGTGGGCATCACCGCTAGCGATAAGTTCGGCGGCTCCCCAAGTTGGTGGTCCGGAGTTGGAATTTCCGGCCTGGATGATGTTGTTGGCTCCGAGGGCGGTTCCGACTTGTACGTCCCAGCTATTTTGGGAGGCGGCATCCATGGCGGGGCTCCAGCCGTGGGAAGCGATGGGTTGGTTAGCGCCGGGCCAATCTGTGTGGCGTGGGAGGTTAGAATTGTGTTGATGTGGTGATGATTCGGGAGGGAGAGATAAAGGATTGGAATCAAAACGTACATTCTGGTTCATTGCCAAGTTCAATGGCCTTTAAATTCCTTATACTACTCTTTGCAACCTTTGCAGCAGCAATGGTATTCTGGATATCATTATGAGCACGGTTAAGTCCTATGAGATGTACAAGATCAGCAACATGTTCCCTTCAATCTTGGCGTCTAAGAAGAAATAGAGAGCATACCTATGACAACACTTCCACCGTATTGAGAAGCAAGTTTCATAAAACTAGGACCGAATTTCAATGAAGCCGGTGCATCAGCGGGTGAAGCAACATTATATTCTACAAAATAACGTTCGTTGGGATCATAAGTTGCACGATCTCTTTTCGTTTCTGTTAATCCCCATAACTTTTCAAATCTGGAGGATGAGCACATACTGTGTGGTACCACCAATTCGAATAGGAGGCCATGTTCCACTCAAGGCTTTCAAATTCGCCAAACATTGGTGTGTGGCAGCAACCTTGGTGAAGTATTGGGGGAATGCGAAGAACTCGAAACTGGCAAAATGTTAACGGCTGTGATGTTTAGTTGAAAATGGAATTGGGGCAATCTCATTATGAACATGGAATACATACGATAAACCAACAGGAGCAGCAGAAAGTTTTGCTGCCCAATTAGGTGCTGTAGAAGGTACTGAATAAGTGGCTGCGCCAGCCTGCACAGCAACAGGTAATAAGAACCAGGAAATTTCTCTTGAAAGAATCATGATGAACGAGTAGCAAAATCTATACTGTAGAATAGAATAGAATAGAACTCAATCTCACACGACCTGGATATTCCAATCCCCGAAATGAGATAATCGTATACTTATATCATAATATCACCTTCTAATCTGAGGCCATCCATCATGCCATGATCTACCCCAAATATTGTTTTGTAGCATTACAGGGAGTTCACAAAGCTGTCGCAACCAATTACCCCGAACTTTCTCTTCATATTCAGGCAAGGTTGGAAAGTCAATAAACGAGCCATGTCTAACCCAAGGAACTCTGAATGATGAACATGGGCCTCACTTAAGGCTTGATAGGCTTCCCAAAAGCTTTTAATCTTATCAAAGTTCGAGTGGAAACACGTTTTTAATACGATTGAAAGCTTCTCTCAACATATCTCGATAAAATCGTTCGAAATAAAGGACCCCAAAACTATGAATATATTATCAATTACCTTTCCAAATTAAAAAGGTTCATATATCCTACTTGGGGTTAGCGCTTAATTTATTTTGTAGATACTACTCGTGGTAGTATAGACTGTTCCAAGGAGATAGCTAGTTAATTGTATCTCTCAACAACTCTATTTAGAAAAATGATTGCATATCAACCTTTCAACCGCACAAATAAAGTTATCGGTTTACCGAATAATGAAGATCGCCAATTTCAAATTCCGGGGTGTTCGGGGCACAAGTTCGGATGGATGGCTTGCAAGTTGCTTGTATTTATCCGGTCCATCCACTTATAAAATGATATGAATTACTTGCAGCCGGCAGGTCTGAGGCTTTTCCCGCAATTATTCCTCGAATGGTTTATCGGAAACATCATTCTCGCAAAGGCTGGATGAATGGTTGAATGGATGAACATAACTGTCAGAACACGACAGGTGCTTTGGTTTACGCTACTATTCCAATCCCATGGATATCTCAGCGTACTTCACTCTACTATACACTATACTCAGAACAATAAATACTATATACCTAATAATGAAGGGCGAGCAGCCCCACGCGCGCGTTTTGGAGCCTTCTGGGTTCTGCCTTTTAGCTTAAAGGGGTAGTACATTTTAAAGCTTATGGCATTGACTGATTAAAATTGATTTGAAGATTTTCATCTTAATAAGGTATTTTCTAGAAGGTTATAACCTTATGCTTATATGATATTAGGGAGCAAAAGTTGAGTAACCTTATAGCAATAGAAAAAATACATATCTATATGGTATCCAATGGTATAGAACGAAGTTTCTTCAATTCAAGACACCTACCTATGGGTAAGGTTATATGATTGACCAAACCGGCTGTATACTCTAATAAAACCATACAATTTTCGATTTGACAATGCAGGTCAACTTTTATTGTAGGTGAACAATAATACCCAACACAAATACCAACCGATATAAAAATCCAGGCCATGCTCTAGGAATATGAATCATATATTGCTTGCTAATAAATTGATAATAATAGGTAGGTATTACACCTACCTAGTACTACCCATATCATCGCATCCAGGTACCATCTTATCTGCCTGGTACCTGAAAACTTACACAACACAAGCAAACCAAACAATAAAATCCCACAAAACAAACTTCAAGAGATGAGATGATTACCACAACTTACAACTTACAACTTACAACTTGGAACTTACAAGGCTACAAACAAACCTACAAGTCAGTCAAAGTCAAAGTCAATCAATCATGAATCTATATATAGGTAAAGATCTTGGATCATCATGATACTCTTAATTTCTCAACCCCCCCTTCTCTCCTTTCCCCTCTCCCCTCTTCCCCACTTTTGTAATGTGGCTGTGGACAGTGGCACTGTGGCACTGATGAAGCTGAATAATCTTAGTTCCGGAATCCGAACTTCCATCGATGGTGAAACCTGGGGATTCTTTGCACAGAACATTACACCACAGCCTCCTCCAAGAACTGAAGGGTAAAGGGGTTCAAAAAAATATACGGATACACCAGTGGTCCATCTAGATTTCAGAATCTATCAAGTACCGGTATCTACCTAGTCATCACATGATTGAAAATCGCCATGGCATATCATTTGGTGGTGAGGGACCCTGTGGTTTTTGTATATTCAATGAATAAGGTAGGTAATGAAAGAAATCTATAATATTTACATGTAAACCCCCCTTCCCCCCGCCGTCCAATTCACTTTTCCTCTATAATCCGGTATCATTTCAATTTCGATCCAACGCCGCCCCCATCCTACGCTAATAAAACCCTTGGGGCCGTCATCGTCCCGCGGTCGGCTTTTGTAAAGAATGACTGTATATCTTATCGCTAACCCCTTCCTCATCATGTCCAAGAAAACGAAATGAATTTGTTTAATGTGCATCCTCATCCTTTCCAGGCCACATTATCATCTTCTGTGAAACGGCTTTGACATGACTGATGACAATCAAAAACCATAACAAGAATAAGACAACTCCCATTCCAGTTCCTACTGCGAGTATTGGATCGCTATTTAATCTTTCTCCAATCTTAACTGTTGCAATGGTAAATCCCACATTTGGGAATACATATGCATACCAGTTGAGATGGAAATCATTTCTGGAAAATGCCTCGATTGCTGCAAAGGTTGCAATGGCGAAAAACCAAAATGCGAGTGCCCACAGGAAGATGGCTGAAAGAAGAGCACCGAGTTGTAACATATCTGGAATTGCAGATGGATTGGTAATGCCTGGAAGGTTGTAATATTCGGTAAAGACTTTGGTGATTGTCGCATCTTGGGCCATACCAATGAGTGCAAGAGCCGTGAAGGATGGTGGCCCAACTGCGATGAACATAGCAGGTCGAGATGCATCGACAGGAAGTCCAGAGGTAAGGAGACGACCGAAATAAAGTCCATACATCATGATAGCCACCATCATCCCAAGACCCTGATATGTGAGACCAGCCACCAACATTTGTGCCGCGGATTCAACAGGTTGGGTTTTGGCGATAGCAGATGCGAGAGTACCGACCAACATGGCAGGAAAGATTGGAAGAACCCAACCAGGCAGAACATTGGTGATGACGAGTTTCTTGACAGTGAAAAGGACGTGATAGTAGATAATGGCGAGAAGTGTGGCGCAAAATGTATAGATCCAGAAAGCCCATCGAAGAGCATTGATGATCCAAGGGCCAGTGTTTGGAATGCCATATGCAGTAGTGTTTGTCATTACTGTGGCTATAGTGAGAAGCGCTGTAGCGAAAAAGAATCCTTCATGCGGGTTTGCGAATGAATGTTTTAATGTCCCAGGGTGGATTATAAAACGGGTGATCATGAGTGCGGTGATTGTCAAAAAGACCATTAGATTAATAACGAATAAAGCTTTGCCTAGTGTGATGATTGCATCCGACTCTAGAGGGAGGACAGAGAGAGTAAAAGATACTCCTCCTGTTGACATCGTACATGCATACCATGCTTTTAAATGTTAGTATTACGAATATGCGAGGTGATGAAGATTATGTACCATAAGTGAAATGCTTTAAACGCTGCGAAAAGGTGAGTGTCAGAGGTTGTACCCTCTCTGGCAATTCCTTGATGCCAATTTCGACATCATTCTCTCTAGATCCTTTTTCGATTATACACTCCGTCGATGAGTTCGTTGAATTGGGGAAAAGCATTTTGGCTATAGTGAACTGAACCAGCAGTTTGGATTGTCACGTTTCTGACGACGACAAAAATATTGGAACGTGCGGATAAATGAGAGGCTGCACAGATAGTTTCAAGTTTCAACTGATTTCGTTGTTGAGGGGAGCAGATCGTATTATATTAGTGTTCCAATAAAGTTAGGAAAAGTGACACTGAGGAAGCATTTGACAAATGGGGGATGACGACCTCATTTTGAAGATCTCCAGTTCACGGATACTGGAGGGAACAATCTCCTTGTAGTGGAGCCCCATTTGTCTCGTAGGTACTACCAAGAATCCAAGATGTTGAAGATATAATGAAACGGCCCAAAATGGAGCCTTCAAGAGTTTGTCATAACACAAAGGAAACGTCAAAAATTCGCCCGAAACCGAAAAAAAGTGGAACACCAATAGAGATAAGAGCTTTGGGTGGAGAGCTTCAATTTGTGTTTCAACCTTTTCAATTTTCAAGACGAAACTATTCAACTCAAAACTTCAAAAGATCATCAAGTTCCCGGGTACAGTTACTACAGACCGCAGTACGTATTTTGAACTCGTCGGAGCCAAGTAATAAAGCGTAAGTACTGAGCCTTGTATTCAGGGGAGTCGGGACCTCGCGGGTAGCTTTCAAGCTAGCAGCCAAGCACTAAGCGCACTGTGGATGCAAAAAAAGCCCAACACCACAAAACAACTTTTATCTTGTCCTGATTCATACTGTGATCATCGCATAGACTTGAGATATCGATGTTTTCATATGTTTTTTTTCTTCTTTTTTTTTCTTCTTCGTTTTTAGATCTTGATTTGTTTGGTTTATGGAGTCTGGACTTTTCCGTCCAGACTCCACAGTGTGATTGTTGGGCTGCGGCAAACATGAGCGATATTTCAGGGACTCGGGTGTTCCGTAATGTTCCGATCATGTCAATGCCAAAGAGCGAAGAAGTTTTCTAAATTCGTTTAAGTTTGTAAAAGAAGTATGAGTTAGTATTAGTTAGTTATCAACATATCCCACGAAAGCCTTGGAAGGTCGGGATAAAAAACAGTAAACGTGTCGGCCCAGACTTGGCCGGGACGTGCCGCTCCAAAAACCCCCCCTTTCAAATGCCCAACGACGACCACTGAGCTCATCGGAGTCATGGCATGAGATCTAGAAGCCAGAGGACTGTATTTTTCAAAATCAGATAGATTGCCAAGAGATGATTGTGATTTGAAAACAGAACGAAGAAAGTCTGTCTATAAATAGTACTATGCCTATTATTCGGGTAATGAATCGTGATATAGCAATAGCGTGATAGTTCGTGCTATCCACAATCATCTACCGTCAAATGGTAGTTTATGTCAAGTTGAGAGGAGACTCAGGACTCAGCCTTCAGGAGAGTCTCAATTTGATTGAATAAAGACTACCGGCACAGTACCGGCACTTCCTATGTAGCTCCTGCCAAGATCGGATTGATCCTTGGTCCCTTGGTGAACTTGATTGATGAAATTGCGCCCAGAATCCCAGATGAGGCTATGAAGACAAGAATGAATTATAGGCTTGGCCATAATTTCGATATGATATGATCGTCAATGATCAATTTCTCCAGTATCATAGTATGTCACCATTGCCACACAGCCACACCGCCACGAATGTGTGTGGTATGAAGTTGATAACATGTGAGGAAGAGATGCTCTGCTCATTCTAACAAAGATTGAATGGATAGAAACACAGAATGGCAATTGCCGGTTGTTTGTTTGGTGATTTGTGATTGGGTGGTTGGGTGATTGGGTGGTTTGATGGTTTGATGATTTGATTTTGATGTTTTGATGTTCTGAAAGTTTGAAGATTTGCTTGATGGGTTTGAAGTTCAAGCTTGGTTTGAGTAGTGCGGGAGCTATTAATAGGAAATGCGCCAAAAGCGAAGGAAACCAAACCTAGATAAGCCAATTCATCGCGAAATCTGAAGCTAAGCAATCAACACGTGATATATTTTATATCTTTCTCTCCCTTTCCTTTCAAATTCCAAATTCCAAATCATTTCTTCATTTCTTCTTCGATTCTCCGCAATGCTCTAAAACACCCGCAACAGTCTCGTTTCTATTCTTGTTATCGTTATCATTATCATTCCCATTCCCATTCTCATTCCCATTCTCGTACCCCTTCCTACTTGGAAAGGAAATGAGAATCGTGAACAATCTTCGGACTCCGGAGCTCTTTGCCGGAAAATGAAGTACCGACATCGACATGGTAAGATCAATAATAATGCACCGGAAAAATAGCCAACATCTGGCATGCGGGGAAATAAATGATGCTTGTGTATCACCATGCTTTGACTCTTGAGTATTGGCACCTCGTATCATGTAATCTTACCAAGGTGGGTGGGTACCTGTGAGGCTGTGAGTCTTCTTATACTTATTTCGAAATTGCAAAAATCGATTCAATCCAAGCTCACTCATACTTTATCGATTATTGAGATAGTTCTCTTGTTATGGTGGTTGAAATTTGTGCGAAAGTCGGGAAGTAACCTTACACTTTCCAGAATTATCCCACAGCTTTTCATAGATGCGTCTCCCGTCTCCCGTTCCCCGAGCTCCCCGGACAACTTTTAATTTATGCAATATTGAAGTGCTGATTTTCTCATCATGGGATCTTCCAATGCTGCGGGTAAAAGAATGCTACTTGATTATCGTGTATTGTACTTTTGTTTCTACTCGTGGATTTACCCATATTCTGGACAGGTTTTGTGCGGTTCCCCTTGGGCGATGAATGTGGTACCATGTCTGCTTTGGAAATCAAACAGTCACAGTTCATATCATTGGAGCGCCAAAGAGTTCTCGGCTCAATATAGTAGGTTGAATCTGGGTGCAGGACTGCAGATGCTGCTGCCGGTGATCATGGCGGAACTTAAGCTTGATTGAATCAGGGGACTAGCAGATAATATGCTCTCAAGCCTCGGTCTTGCATTTGGCAACTCACCAAAGAATCTAGAGATGAAGTATATACGAGGAAGCCCTGGCCTGGGTCCGAATGTCAATTCCTGTTCATCAGTCAGTATATTGGAATACGCGTAAATTTTTCAGAATGCTGTTCAGTGTCCTTTTGCTATTTTCCATTTGGAGCAGTTACGTACTGGCTTCCCTCCAAATTGTAAGGATCACCTCCGATTTATTTCCAACGCAAAGGCTTACATTCCCTAGGTTCCAGGTGCAACATGGACAGCTTCTGGCCTCAATCAACACATTCAAGCCCATGGAGGTGGAATCATCCAAGTCGGATCGACCTAGTCAGTAACAACTCTCTGGATACCCTTTCAATCTAACCTCCATTAATCGTAGTTATTGGGCCGGAGAGAATAAACTTAATGGAAGTGCTTTCCAATCCATCAATTGCTACTCAAGCACTGATCTTGTGAACTGGGAATTCAATTCTTATCTTCTCACGCTTCAATCATCGGGTGATTTGGGACCAAATCGAGTTGTGGAACGTCCACACATAATATACAATGACGCAACAGCTAAATATGTCATGTGGATGCATATTGATTCTTCGAGTTATGGTGAAGCAAAGGCTGGTGTTGCAACTAGCAGTAGTGTCTGTGGAGCTTATACATATTTGTGAGTCGATAAATTCGCTTATTGCGGAGGACCATGACCTGTAAGGGACTTCAAGCAAAGGAGAGACTGATGGAGAATAAAAGAGGAGCAAGCCAACCATTGGGCTACCAAAGTAGAGATCTCAATGTGTTTAAAGGTATGGAAGTATGATATTACGCACCTCGTCAATCACTAAGGAGAATTTAGATACCGATGGAACAGGTTATCTATTGAGCGAAGATGTACTTCTCCATTGCCACCTTTCCCCCTTCGCTTATAACAACTCTGATCATTATATAGCGAGCAAACGGTCTACGTATCGACAAGCTCTCCGCTGATTATACATCGGTTGTCTCAGCTGTTTATCTCTTTGCTGATTACGAAGCCCCTGCCATATATAAGAGTGGCAGTACCTATTTTATGTTTGCCAGTCATTTGTCAGGTTGGGGTAAGCATATATTTTCTCTTTGTCTCCGCGTTTTCGGATCACTTCTCGGCCTTCAACTCTTTGGTTTGAATGCACAAAAGACTAACAATTCGCTCACAACAGCTCCAAACGACAACGTTTATGCTACCGCGACGAATCTATCAGGACCTTGGTCTTCCTGGGCCAACTTTGCAACTGTTGGGACCAATACATTTAGCAGTCAGACGGCGGCTGTGGTAAGTATCAATGGGGTTGTCTTGTAAGTTTCTGTTTTGCCTATCTTTGAGCTTCAAAGATGCACCAAAATTGTTGGTTATTGACATTACTTGCCAAATGTAGGTACATGGGAGATCGATGGCATTCATCCAATCTTATGACTTCGACATACGTCTGGCTACCTCTAACAATTTCTGGAACGACAGCAACACTTGTACATAACCCATTTTCCACATTCATTGTGCTAGCTAATATGAAAAGTCTAACCAAGTGAATTGGATCATAAACCCGACAGCAGGAACATGGACCACCGGCCCTAGCGAAACTTGGCCAGAAGCCGAAGCTACCACAAACACCCTTACTAACGGTGCTATAACCCTCACTTGTTCCGGATGCTCAGGTGGCTCCCAAATAGGGTATATTGGTGGACCAAGTCCTGGCGGCATATTGTCCATGAATGGAGTGAGCAGCTCCGTGGCAACTACTACCTCGATTCGAATTCATCATACGAACGGTGATTCAGTCCAACGTTATGCGAACGTGGTTGTCAACGGAATCAGCAATACTATTGCATTTTTGCCGACAACTGATGGAAATACGCCTGGTACAAGTGTCTTGACGACGGCACTTAAAAGCGGAACAAATGTTATTGAGTTTGAATCTTATGATTCTGGATGGGGCAAGTCTCTTATATTCATTAATCATAATTCGTTAATCGTCAATAACAAGCCAATGGGTTTAGCTTGTGCTAACACATGACACAGGACCAAACATTGACCGTATAATGGTTCCCGTCTCTTAAATATCATCTCTTTCTTGTAAAAAAGGAGGTTGTCATGGGTTCCCCTCATCTCCAATATTCCTTTTCTTTTTTTCCATCCTCAAAGCCTTATAGCTCTCACTCAACAAATCAATCGGATCACTATTCCCCTTCCTAAAACTCTGCATCACTCTTCCTGGCAATGAATATTTCCTCCTCAAAACCTTTCCATTCCCCCAAACCTCCCATCTTCCTCTAATCATACTTCTCGAAATCAGACTCACCACACTGGTCGGTGGCATCGGTGCATTCGTACAAATTTCCCTCAACATATTTTCCAATCCCCTGAAAATCCCCGGATCAACTATCCGCAAGTGCGCCAATTCTTTTCGTGTTTGCATTATTGCCGTTTCAGTCGCATATTCATATTGACACCCCATCATCCTAAACCTCAGATACTTCGCAAGTGTAGTCGAGCACAAGAGTGCCAGTTCGCCATTCATATGCGCCACCACCTTCCCAGTGCGATAATGACACGGTATTTCAATCGTAGTAATCGCCCTCTTCCTCAACGCGAACGTGCCCACCTGAATCTCCAACCTAGAAAAATCCCCCCATCCCTCATCTTCCGCCTCCCTCTCATCGGCAATACTACTCGGACTGATATACACCCATATATACCCCGTCGCACACGCACACAACGAATACACAGCCCCATCGCTCAAATTCTCTTTTTGGAAAAATGACGCCGATCCATGCGCTTTTATATCAGCAAAATTGGCCGTTAGCTCACTCCCGAATTTCGAGAGGATCGTCTCGTCGGTTACGTTTATGTCGGGCATGCTGATGCCGGAATCGTTGCTGGGCGTGATGTAGAAGATGGGTTGTGTCATGAAGCCGGAGTCGAGGGTGCGCGCGTTTTGGACGCGGCTGATTTTTAGATTGGGCGCGGAGACTATATGCATGGTATTCTTAGTGAGGGGGTTTGGAATCTCGAGACGAGAAACATCGTGTCTTCTTACATTCGGTAGAAACGAGAGCTTCTTGTATTAAATCCGGTAATTGGGCGAATACTCGCTCGTTATGTGAATGCACATCGATGATCGACGGCGCTTTGTTGCGACTTGTGACTAGGATTTCCTCTTCATCGTTGTTGTTGCCAGCCCTCATATTTGCGAGTTTTTATGTTTTTTTTTGATCAAGTTACTGTTGCTAGATTGGTACCTAGTATAGTATAATCTCACGATCAGATCTTTTGAGCGCATGGAAAAGAAAAGATGATATATAGGTAGGTAGGTAGGTAGGTAGGTCCCTATCTTAAGAATGAATACCAGTGGTTCCTTTATGCCCAGAATTAAACTTTCATTTTATACCTATGTATATGAATCTATTCATCCGTAAGGTTACGTCAACAATCCTCGCGTATCGATGTAATACAAGTTCAACCACAGTACACCTGCACAGCATCTCGTATCGATCCTCCTCCTCCCGAGTCCCATTCGTTTATCCATTCATTCATTCATCCCCCACGGTCCGATCCACCTTCTTTCTAAAAATAGAAAAAGGAAACCCTATACGGAGGCAGTACGATTACATTGGGGAAACCCGTTAAGAAATTAGAATTTAGATCTTAGGACTTGGAACTTAGAATACGAGGCTGCGACCATCGGTATTATAAGCTGAGGTAACCTTGGCGGCGTGGATGAATCCCATAATCACGAAACGTACTAAATAACTCGCGCAACTTCCAAGGCGTTTCATGGCGCAAGTTTCAATGTTAAATTTTATTTTTGATTTTTTTTTCCCGAGAGGATTGATGAAGGATATCATATATGATAAATGATAAATGATGAAACATGAAACATGTAAAGGAAATTCGGAAATTATATAAGTATAAGTGAGATATGGGGGCCAAGCCAAGGAAAACATTCATTGATGATGGATTTTGGATTTATGGTTATTAGAATATGTAGATAGATGGGGACTACCGCAGCGCCGCAGCGCCGCAGTTTTCATTCATAGCCTTCTTGCTGAATGCTGATGTGGATGCTGATGTTATGCTGGAATTGATTCGGGTTGATATCCCATTGGGAGGAATATTGAGAATGTTATCGTGAATATTTAATTCCGCGAATTGTGAATTGTGAATTCAGCGAAGGAGAATTGATATTCTATTATCCTCTTTTTCGCGTCACTGCAAATGGTATGGCAATTGAGAGAATATCGGTTAAGCGTTAAAATTTGGGAGGGAAACAGGGGCCGTGGATAAGACGCACGTCATATTTAGGTGAGCAGGATGAGGCGGAAGGAAGCACGAGATATTGTATACGTGATAAGCATAATATAATTCGAACTTGTGCAACCACACTTCTACACTGGAGTGGTGCGATTTCTGGTAAGAAGATGGATGCAAGGCTGAAAGTATAAATAAAAAAAGGGGGCGGCGGCTCAATTGAAAGATGTTTATGATGAAAAGGAAGAACGAAAGGAAGGACGAGATATTTGATGCCCTATATATTGAGGCTAAGCAATGAGAATAATATTGAAAGGAATTGAGATAAATTAAACATTAATAAATGAGATGGTGTGGTACCAATCCAAAAAAAAGCCAAATACTTTTGAGCTTTTCAACGCCGTGTATGATGATGACCGATAGGTAGGTATGTTCTGTATATCTCTTTTGGAAAGCAAATCAAACTTTTCGTCTAACCAAAAGGCACCTTCTACCATCTCGCTTTACAGTCCACCCCACACTCGCGCATATTCCCTTCAGTGTTCCTTCTCTATCCATCAACCTATCATTCACAGCAATTACATTCAAAGCCGCTGAATGTTTACCCAGCAAGATTGAGGATCGAATTTTACTTTGCTCTGCCAATGTCATTCCCCTAATGTCAAGATATCTTAGGCTGTGCTTGACACCAGTGAAAGTAGGTAATGGAGTGATGGAAATTCTCCGTCGTAATTTGCAAATGGCAATTGCACGTTCCATAGTGTCGAGAACAGTGGTATATTTCGAGTCTATCTCTGATGATTCAATTGCTTCTTCGTCATTTTGGGAGTCGTTCAAGTTGTCATCAGTGTTTAGAAACATGGATTCAAGATCGCGCATGAGAAGGCCGGTGCCTATGCTTAACTCTTGTACTGTTTGATTCAAAATCCTTAGCTGAGCGGCACATGCCGAATCCATCTGCCATCCTTTTAGTTTGAGAGTTTTGATTGTCTTCGGCGCATATTTCAGGAGGCGCTCTGTGACTTTTTCGTTGATCTCTTCATCGACCGTAAGATCAATGGAGGCGTCAAGGTATTCCAAGGCGACCTTGACTGCCGGATGCGAAGTTATAAAGTCGACAAGGGAAACATCTTCAAGTAATAGACAATGGTTGATTGCTAGGTGTGAAATCTTTGCAGTATGAGGAATAAGTTGTAAAGCTTGTGTCGTGATATTAGTATGTGATAACGTCATCGATTGTATTGAGCCGAGTCGTGAGAATAGCGAGTTAAAGGATGAAGCTGGAAGAGCTGTGCAATTCTCCAAGGATAATGATTTGATCGGAAGTGAGGCAACCTCTGGTATACTATCAAATATGCTAGGTATGCAATTTAATATTGATGATGTGCAATTGCCCAAATCTAACGTCTTCAAATGTGGTAACCCGACGAAAAGTAGTCGAAGTAAGGGCTCATCCAAGAAACCGTTCAGGTTGGCATCTTTCGGAAGTCGGAATTCTCGAAGGCGTGGAGCGAGAGAAACAATTCCGTAGAGATAATTGGAAAATTCTCTCATTGGACGTGCAGTTTTGAGCTCGGAGAAATCAAGACATCGAATAGTTCTTCCTAAGATGGGATTCTCGGTAAGTTGAGAAAGTATGTGGTTGAATGCAGACATGTGAGTAACTGTAACACTTCGGTAGGTAATGAAAAGTGCATTCCTATAAATTACTTGTGATACACGAAGACATGAGAATAAAGTAGGTCTTTCCAGAAGTGGTTGGTTGATGTCACTTGAATCTGTGAGATGTTAATAATTGTATCATTTGACGTTCACAGTAGATTTTGAACTCTTACCATGGCATGAACCTCCTTCTTTGTGATCATATTTCAATTCCAGATGTCCCAGTATCTTTTGAAGAAGCTCAGGTGGGAGTAACTCCAGTGGTGATTGACCAGCTTTGTATGCCTGTCTTGACCCATTCGAGGTTCTCTGTATCGAAGAGCGAGGCATTGTGTATCGAAGTAGTTTAAGAGAATAAGTGTGTATTCGAACATAGACCGAGGCACGGATGTTTCAATGTAGTTGCAAGAGTATTTGCTGTCTTTCTCGCCACCATTATATTCATCTTATGAAGTTATCGCGAGACTCTTATACCCTTCGAAGCTTCGAAGAAAAAGTCTGGTCCATCCCAAGTCAGATAGCTCTTACTCAATGCATAAAACGCCTGCATGCCAAAACATTGAGGAAATTGCAAAATTCCCTCCCATGACTCTAAAGACATCGTCAGAGTTTAAGCACAGCTCAAAATGTTATCCAATACTATTCACCGCCAACATGTATGCGTTTCATTGTTACGTAAATGTATAGCAACAAAGGGATAAAATGTATAAGAGAACATCATGAGGCAATGAGAAATTAATAATTGGTTCATTCTTCTTGCAAGCCAAAGAAATTACAAGTTAAGGCGATTGGGTGATTTCCCCAGAAAAGGTTAAAAAGGGAAAGAACAACTTCCAAGGTTATTAAAAGGCGGGGTTAGCGTCTTGGCTCCCCGCACGTGGCATGTCGAGGTTTCGAATTCACGTGACTTAGTTCGATAAAAGGGGTTTACTTTCGGGGTTTGTTGTCAAATGCCGGATTATTGGGGCACCGGACGGAATCATTCCAGGTTGATCCTTCTTTCCCCTTTTTGGCAAATCAAACTTCAAATCTCCCATTGAGGCAATTTCTTGTATCTATTTCCAGACACATCAATGTAAGAGTCACCCTACAGTGCGTAAAGACGACACTACAACTTTGAGTCACCCACCAACCCCATTGCACCAGGATGGGAAGACATCTTGATGCGGGGAGGTCCAGATTATAGGTGGGATTATGTCAATGCCATGTTGGGGTCGAGTTGGTTCGGCTTTACTTTGCTTTGCTTTTCACATACCTAACATCTCGGAAACTGGTATTTCCCTCATCACATACTTACTTCAAACCGAGTTTTTTACTCTCGCTATAACATAACATACCTAGATTTACTCACACCTTGCTACCTCTTCGAATACGAGATACTAATTCACTAGCACATTGATCCTCGAAAGGGAGCCAATGGACGCTGCAGTCAATGCCAACGCTGTGATTCAAATGCCCATCACGTGTGTAAGGCATTACAGGATTGCATTGAAACATCAATGACACACGAAAGGATGTCCAACAGCTATTACAGTCATAGTTCAAAGGTTGAAGAGTTATCAGGATGTCAAATTCATCTACATAGATCGAGCTTGTTGTGAAGCCTGGAAGGGCCACATGAAGATCCGTCAGGAGGGGCACGTGGTGGCTATCAGCGGGCAACTCATTGATACCACTATCGCTTCATGGTTCTACATACCTAGTATGCTACCCGAGATTCTCATAGTTCATAGATTCAATTATTTCCGAGGACAGACATACCGAATGATAAGGAATATTTGGTATTCTTTGAGGCAATTTCAATGTGGAATTGTATAGCCCTAACGGATACTCTGCTAAGAAGTCTCTTCTTTTTCTTGCCTGCTTCCAATTTATTGTTTGATAGGTCTTTACCGTCAACAGTTTAAAACACCAAATGTTTAGATCTATCAGAGCTCCGAAATTAATCTTGTACTTTGAAGTCACCCCTAAGTCGTCGAGCATCAGCATGCCACCACTCTTATGACTATCCTGGAGGAGGAATGAAGTTTATATATTCACTTAATTTTTAAAACGAAGTTGTTCAATTATGAGACGGTTTTGTAAGAAACAGCAGCATTATTTGTATTTGCAGAGCCTTGCAGAACTTTCGTCCCTCATGTATCCTTCACACATTCCTTCATACCGAGCAAACGACAAAATTTCCTGAACCCATAAATATCCATCAAAACCGATCCATTATGCCAATCAACTAGAATGACCCAAAACTCCAATCAAAATACCGCGGTACCTCATTGCCATAAATATCCGAATTCAGCGTCAGCATCCTTTCATGTTACGGCATATGATGCTCGATAGACCATTGCAAAAGAAGAATGCTTCATGCTAAGAGAAACAATGAATGTTGGTCGACTTGAAATAACAACCTAAGAGCATGCGATTAACCAACAAGAAAATCAGAAACTGGTTTCATCATGTCCCCCAGAGCTTGCAATGTATCGGCATACAACGCTTCGTATCTGTCGGTATTCTGATTCAAATCCTCCAGAATCTGCAATTCCTCTTCTTGTAAGCGAATGGCCCCCAACCAACCTGTCGACACCTTCTGTGCATGTCTGACAGCTTGGAGTTGGTCCTCGAGGATTCCTTTTGTCTCGATAGAAACTTTATCCCTCAGAAGGTTTCCCATATGATGGACTATTTGATACATGCCGTTTAGTTTTTCAGTGCGCGTCTCGTCTCCAATCATCACGGTCAATTCTATGGCATCCTCCAACATTTGATCGACATACCAGACTGGTGGCTTCTTTCGGTGGACAAAAACATGGCGAATCTCTTTAAACCTGTCGAGTAGTTCGTGATATCGAGGAATATCATCGTGGTTTTCGAAAGCTCCAACAGGGATAATGGGTGCCGCTAAATATCTCTCCCAGAAGTTGAGCTCTACTTCTTGAGCTAAGCTCAAATCCTTATTGATCAAGAACTCGGGTGCCCAGAGCTTTGTAAAGTCGAATATCGCGCCTTCAAGTGTGATGCACATCTTGAAGAATACGCCATGTTGAATAAGGAATGGTAATTGTCGACGATCGTTTATGTCTGGGTCTTCGTAAGGGCCAAAGTCTGATGAGGGAGGACTACACGCCTGTACTTGTGGGCGGTTCTCTTGAGCTATGGGCTATGCTTGGACATGAGGTGCCTGGAGAATCACTGAACTCTGAGTTTCCGATGGCCTGGGGTCATTTTGATTCGATGCTTGTCTTTGTTGTCGCTTTCTTCGACGATTGATACTCGAGAAAGCACCCGAGGTAAACCTGCGGGGCAAATCTGAAGACGGCATACTTTGATGTACCGATGTTGATGGGTTTCCGTTGATGGGTTGAGTTGAGGATTTTTTGAGAAAGGAAAATGGTTGAAAGTCGCGAAGACTTTCTTTGAAAGATCTCCGAATACCCTTGGTGTGACCCATGATAGCTGTAAGTTCTGACACCATCCTTAGTTTCTTTGCGAGCCTATAGAGTCAAAGCTGGGAATATATAGACTCCAATCTTGTTTTCAGGGCCCTACTTAGTACATATAGACCGTACTTTGTGAGCCCTATGAGCCGTATGACCCTTTTCAAGTCAAAAGAAAAACCGTTTCTAACAATAAACTCCGAGAAGCCGACAAGATATTATCGTTTTTAAGCCCTCTCACATGAAGGGGCAAGGTCCAGCGCTGATAGAGGCCTGTGACCAGAGGGTTCTAGAAGAAGGGAGATGTCTATCATTTTGATATACCTCAAAAGTGACAAAGGCCCAAGCTATACTCCGTAGCCTTCTCACCAGTCAACACAAAGATTCATTCCCTTGATTTCCATTTTTGCTAAAGTCAAACAAACTTTGCTACATAAAGAGAAGTTTCTCTAAGCTATTCACTATTCTCATAAGCAAATTTTGAGTTACAGCGTACTGATCTCTTTGCTATTCTACCATTAAAGACATACCAGTGGATATTGCCATATTATAGGCTTTGAGATATCTATATTCCTGAAGCAAAACCATACACCAACTAGCCTTGTCAGACCACAACCTTTCAGTACCCCTGCGTGCTCTCAAGAAAGGAAATTCTGATCAAAATGGAGCCACAGAGATGAAGAAAGTCAGCATTAAGTGGTGTATACGACTAGATAAATATTAAGTGTGCTGTTAAAATCACATATCATTGGAATTACCAGAAAGAAAGGTTCATGGAATCAGTTGATTGATTGTAGGTTCTATGATGAAGAGAGCTCTTAAATAAGCAACCATGCTTAGTTAGCTAGGCTGTACTGAACCACGACTGTATTGAGGACTTTCAACATATACGATAATGGAAATTGAAACTAGGATGAAACTCTCATCAACTGCGTCAAAGCATCCAAAGAATTATTATACAATTCCTCTTGACCATCACTTTATGAACCACGATCCAGCCAGCCGTCTCAATATTCCCACTTATACATATCCGATTTGCAGTGTGTGCTTCATTCTCCATGATTTAAATCAACAACGTAATAGCTATAACCATTCTTTGAAGATATCCAGAATGCAGAGGGTACTTCCTATGAACAAAGTATAACGAACCGCCTTTGGCTTTTCTAACAGACGGTGATATAGAGCCATGCTTATGGCGATGAGGTTGAAGTTAACAAGCCTGAAGTTACTGGGGTTGGATTCAGGGTTCCTTGCGGACTCACTGGTATGCCATTCAACCTATTCCCATGATTTGACCACAGAATCCGTGGCGATCGGATATGAAAAGTTGAGATGGCCACAAACGGCATTTTATTTCCATTTAGTTCTCTGGCAAGGAGACCAAGTCCTTAATGTTTGTCATGAAGCAGTTGCAGAGGAACTTTGCAGTCTCCCAAACCCCAGTCCGCATCTTTGTTCTGTAAATTTTGACATTTCTCCTGGTAGAACTTTTCTGCAACACGGGAAACGGCAGAACACCACTTTATTCTTCAGTAGTAGAGATTCACATTTAAGATTTATGTAACTTTTTCATGTTGTACTACCATAACTCCTTAATGATGTATCGCTTATTGTTTCGAGTGATACAACTGGAAACCCCAGGAACAACAACATTAGGTCCGAAGATCTTACGGACAGAAATACCAGTGTGATGGTAGTCATGCCTGGAAAGCACAAAGGGATGCAGATATTAAAGGAGGAGGATGTTCAAGAAAGGAAAGGTTATGGCTTGACTCTTTGACCTAACCTTTTGATCTGAGAAAATTATTCTTAAGCAAGCTTATTCGCATGTAAGGGTGCCATATCATTGTCTAAGATCTATCTATCCGGCTCTTATCATGTTAAACTATCTAAATCTTCAAGGATATGTCGAGGATGTTGGGGGTTATTGAGGTTGAAAATGAGAGGAAGGATACTATTAAGTACTGAGCATTGCTTTAAGGGTAACCATGAAAGGGTAGTGAGAAGCAGAGAAGACTTATCATAGGGATAAATTTTGATAGTTCGGAAATGATTATCCTGCCCTTGAAAAAAGAAAACGTGCACCTGAATTGTTGATCTGGACTGAGAAATTATCTCGGATCTAAAAAGGGCTGTCTGAAGGTTTATATCCGATATCTATCGGAAAACTATGTTCCTACACTTCAAATTCAAATATGAATGCCGAAGAATAATGATTTAATCGTTAAATCATAACCTGGCAAACATTCCGGTTAAGTCAAAGCTAGAATAAAAAGTTGCAGAAGGTCCCGGCAACAAACTTTTGTTTCTTCAATCTACCTCTAACTTGAAGTCGCTTACCTACCAGGCTCGTTGACTGATTGTTCCTAAATAAAAGCCAAACCAAATAATAAGAAGAGAAAGAATTGATTAATATCTACTTGAATACTACAAAAAGAAAATATGCACGGCACAACAGAGGCAGTGTTGAAGAACTCAAGTTTTCATGACGTTGTAGTTGGGCTAGTGGATCCAAATTCGCCACAAATATAATCTGGATACAACAAGTCATTGATCTAAAGATCATACATTTAGCGTAGTCTGTTTCCTTCCAAGATCACCCAGTGAGTCCAACAAAGACCATCAGAACTGCTGCATACCCTGCCGTAGCCGCCAACGTCTGATCATTTGCCGTCTGTAACGTCAAAGAGCAACAGCAGGCAAAGATGACCACTGCAACACTCGTGGTAATCAAACTCTTAGTCTGAGAAGGATCCAAGGTCATAATTATCATGGGAACCAGAATTGCCAGGGCGCCAAACATGGCAATAAGAAAGCGAGCCAACTTTTCGATCTGGGGAGAAACAGCCAGGGGAGGATGTTTTTGCTCAAAGTCTTCTTCACGAGTATTGCGCTCCTCGTCACTGTAAGTCATCCATACTTTCAGGTGTGAGCAGAGGAAATGTCGTAGTGGATCACCGTGTTCATGTAGTTTTGGTGGTTGTGCGAGGCGTCGGTAATTTTCTGAATCGTACGGATTTTTACCATATTTCGATTTCGCAATATCGTAGAAGTAGCACGAAACATCTTCTTTCAAACTCATTTCGACTTGTTCAATTTGATATTCTTGCGATTGTATATATTGATAATTGCGAATTGCAATGGCTAGAACTCTTACGTCAGTCACACGAGGAGGCCAACCCTTTTCTAATTAAAGAATCCATACCTTGGTCATTGAGAAGACCTCTTAGCCTGATAATTTGATCATTAGACGCTGAACCAAACTCATATATCTCCTTCTTGCAACTGGCAAGTTGGTTATTAATATCGGCAATGTTCAAACGATGCAGAATACCATAATCTGGAAACCAAGGTTCTTCCTTTTTTACGTCTCGCTGATCCGATGCATACTTAAATAAACGCGTAGCACAATCTCCCTTTTGAATTTGTGCCTTCAAAAATTTCTTCATGCCATTTGCAGCCACAGGTTCAACTTCTGTTGCTGACTTTCTTTGAACTGATGAGTCAGCTCTACGAGCCGGCTGCCTTGCTGCCTCTAAGTCTGGCTCGTCTCCGTTGTGAGTTGCAGACATATCTTGAAAAGACCCCTACAGACCAGATTATCAGAGCTTACGCTGGTATTCAATTGTCGCAGGATCTTTAAAAAGGCCCAGAGGAGGAATTAAATGATTCTGGAGTCTCTTTTAGCTCAAGTATGAGGAAGCGGGTCTTGAATTTAACCTATCTCATGCGGCCACCAAGACGGCCTGCGGATACTTATCATCCCACCTAAGGCATTTTTAACCTATCTCATGCGGCCACCAAGACGGCCTGCTGATACTTATCGTCCAAACTAAGTAATAAAGGGTATTTTGGTGTGTCAAAAAAATCCTAATTGCATGCTTCCCACCGGATTACCAATAACTTTCTTAGACGTACAGGGACCGCTGACCGCTTTTTATTGACCATGGCTGGCTGGCATCAATCACTCTTCAACGATAACCGACACCGAGATAGGCTTTATATATGATTTTAAAAGACTGATTGTGAAACATTCGAAAGAGATCTATCTTTCAGCAATATGCCGAACCGACGACCATCCATCAAAAGAGCCTCTACAAGATATCGGACTCCAAGAGAACCAAAGTTGAACCCTACCGACGCCATGGACAGCATAATCGATTTTTTTGAGCCCATCGATGACAGAAAAGTTGTAATGGAATCTCTGAATGGGTCTGAATGTGAGACGCTACTGATTTCAAGAAAATTACTTTTGGAGGAAGATAAGAACGATTTGGTAAAGGTATGGGAGGAATATAAGACTGCATTCAATCGGAGTGATGTGGATAATTCAGGTAATTTAGGTCATTTTATATCTCCGCCACCGCTTATCTGACAGTTTTGAAGATTCATACAATCCACACGATAAGCAACAGGTTTTGACTTACTCTTGCGCCATTCGGAAACTTGCGAGAGATTCTGGAAAGGAATTTGCCAAGCTTGCCAAAGATAGAAATAAAGTATCAAGTATTGCGGCGAGTCTGGAAGCTCTGATCAGGTCAACCTATGAAGAGGCCAAAAAGGAGTGGGAGTTGTTGATAAGTTATCTGAAGGCAAGAATTGAGGAGGCACTTGAGCAGAGCAAGCAACCTGAGCAGAGCAAGCAATCCAAGCGCAAGTGGAAGAAGAAACTGTGGAAAATGTAGATATCGAGTGGTCAAATTGTGATTGGGATGATTTGTTATAGGGATGTCACTGTTAGACTTTAACATGGCGAGTACGATCAAGAGTCTATATATATAGCCTCAAGATTGTAGCTTTAAATAAATCAACCCTTCCACACCTACAACTACAATCCTCTCATGGCCAAACCAATGATGTAACATGCAGAGAGTGATGAAGATGACCCTTGAAGAGATCACATTCCATGAAGCTTAGATTCAACTTGAACGCCAGGAGACTCTCGTGAATATATATGATAAACACTCTGAAAATGACAATTGTCGTCGATTTAATTTCATATAATGCAAGACATGAGAATTCTCCGAACAATTGAACATGCTAGCCCTTCATGTAACCAGCCTGAGTTTTGAACAAAACTCCGTCACTGGCAGTCTCTCATATTCCTCCCTATATTGAAAATGATTAGCTTGAACGTACTTTCCAAACACTTAACTCTTAATTATGCTTGGATTAGGCACTTCCCAAGTACCGACAGACAAGACGTCACTTACCGGTTGACAAAAGTATCCGATAAGTGAGCAATCATTTCCATTACTACATGAGCAGAATGGGAAGCGATAACAACCATCCGCATTCTGCGCATTAATAGTCGGCTCTCCATGGATTCGGAACCAGGCGGCCGATCTATGGAGAGCCGACTATCAACACAGTATATAAAAAAGAAAAGATGCCATCCATGCTCTAATCTTCTACCCAAGTTAACCCACACATTATCCAGCTCTACCATCATATTCCAGTTTGATAAAGACTGCTATTGAATGGGGGTAAATGATAAAATGACGACCGGCGTCACTAACACGGGCGGCAGTTTAAGTGATTCTTTTAATTACGCAACCAATTCGATCCTGAACTGAAAAAAATCTAAAACCTTACAAGCTACCCTTCTATCCTTCTACCTTTCTACCCTTCTACCTTTCTACCCTTCTACCTTTCTACCCTTCTAGCCTTTCCGAACCGATTCGGGTCGTATCAGTAACTTTCGGGGAGAAGGGAAAAGGAGATAGGGGAGGGGTTCCTTTTTCATTTTTACTTATTCCTTCTTCCCGAAAGCTACTGATACTACCCGAATCGGTCACTAGAACGACCGATTCGATTCGAAAAAACTATTAGGGTAGTTGGGTAGTAGAGTAGAAGGGTAGAAAAGTAGAAAGCCAAAAGAGTAGGATGAGGAGAATAAGAACAAAGCTTGAAGCTTTTTTCCATACACTTTGCTTCAAGTTTTCGACCCGAATCAGTTCTGCAATTAAAATTTCCAATTAAATTAATATTCACATTAATAACGCCCTATCTGGTGGGGGCCGTCATTTTACCACTTCCCAGAACGACAAAAGTAAATCCACAACTAAAATTTACAGACCCAACTACTTTTCTCCAATCTCAAAACTGTTTATCTTCTTCACACTTTGCAGAACACTTCTCTAAAGCCAATAGATAGGATAACAATTCATCATCTGATAAGTGATAAAGATAAATTTTCCTTCCTTCTCCCTTATCCCTTCTCCCTACTTACCCCAAATATTAATCTTGATATATATTCAATCCTCAATCCACATTTTCAAATCCTCATTTCCCAATCCTCATCCCCATCCCCATCCCCCTAGAACATACATACATCCATACATACCTACCCACCAATCAATACCAATACCAATACCAATACCAATACCAATACCAATACCAATACCAATACCCCCCCTCTTCCCCCTCCCTCGCCCAGAAAAAGAAAAAATAACCCCCCTCCCCCAAATCCCCCCAAATCCCCCAAAAAAGCAGCACGAACCCCTCACAAACTCCTTCTTTATCCTTATCCTTATCCCCATCCTTATCCCCACTCTCCTCTCTCCACTCTCCTCCCTCATCCCTCATCCTTATCCCCCAACCCCCAACCCAAGAACCCACTCCTGAAAAAGCCATCCCGCAGAACCCTATCTATTCCGACACTACTGAGTACTGAGTACTGAGTACTGATGCCATACCATACCATACCATACCATATTACTCACCCTTCTCATCTTCTCATCTTCCCATCTCCCCATCTCCCCATCTCCTCCAACATTCAAATCCCAATAACAAATAATCTCAATCTCAATCTCAATAACAAACAAACAATGCATAATCCAACTAACTAACTAACTAACTATAATACACCAAAAAAAGAAAATGATGCAGAAATCAGTAGGTAAAATAAATACCCGAGTTTTTTTCAGGGGTCATGTGTACTGTAGGTACTAGGTAGGTACGGTATCTAGGTAGAGAGGCTGGTTGACTGTACCTACCTACCTACTTGATAGATATCAATTTTTGGGAGGATACTATTATATACTTGTATTGATAAATAATCATACATCACTCAAGTTGAATCAAGTGATTGATCTCAGCGAGTTTCACGAGGAGTCTTTGTACCACGCAGCAGCAGGAAAAGTGAATCATCCAACTTCTGAGCTTTTGACTGCAAAAAATGGAACTACCCAGCTTGTGGTACAATAGTTCACAATTGATGTCAAGGATTTGGGAAAGGTTGAGTTGATGATAACGTGAAAACATGTGGTATCATTGCTCCTCTATTTGTAAATTACTTTGATCCTTTAACTTTGCAATGGCTTGCCCATGCCTCCATATGTGACCACCTTAATTGTTTGATACTCTGCGATTCCATATTTACTTCCTTCGCGTCCAAATCCTGACTCCTTGACACCACCAAATGGAGATGCAACATCGCTGATTAATCCGGTGTTGACACCAACCATTCCAAGCTCTAACTCTTCCGAGATTCTATTGGCTCTCTCCACGTCCTTGGTGAAGAAATAGCCTGCCAAACCAACATCGGCAGAGTTTGCAATTCGAACCACTTCCTCTTCAGTATCGAATTTGAGCAATCCTGCAACGGGACCGAAGGTTTCCTCGTTTGCGATATCCATATCAGTAGTAACACCAGTGATGACAGTAGGTTGGAAGAAGTTGGCTCCAAGCTCAGGGATCTTTTGTCCACCTTGGATGACCTTTCCTCCCTTCTTCTCCGCATCTCGAACATGGGCTTCCACCTTGTCAACAGCACGGTCGTGAATAACCGGACCATGGGTGACACCCTCGGAGAAACCACCTCCAACCTTGAAGTCCTTAACTTTTGCTGCAAATTTCTCGGCAAAGGCATCATAAATTCCAGATTGCACAAAGATTCGGTTAGCACAGACACAAGTTTGCCCTGAGGAGCGGAACTTGGATGCAATAGCACCGGCTACTGCAAGATCAAGGTCTGCATCATCAAATACAATGAACGGAGCATTTCCACCAAGCTCAAAAGACAACTTTTTCAATGTTGAAGATGATTGTTTCATCAAAATCTTACCCACACCAGTAGATCCAGTGAAGGAGACTTTCTTGATAATTGGCGAAGTAGTAAGGATCTCACCTACTGCGGGTGTGTTCTTGAGAGCACTGACAAAGTTTACCACACCCTTAGGAATTCCAGCTCTGTGTGCGAGTTCGGCGAGAGCAAGCGAGGTAAAGGGTGTCTCGCCAGGTGACTTTGCAACAACTGTGCAACCAGCTGCCAATGCAGGGGCAATCTTTCTCGTTATCATAGCAGCGGGAAAATTCCATCTGGACAAAATTAGCTTCGTGTCATAGTCTTACAGCGGGGTAGGCGTACGGGGTGATAAGTCCAACTACACCAACAGGCTCTTTCAGGGTGATGACTCTATTTCCAGGAATGGACGATGGAATAACATCTCCATAATTCCTGGGAGCCTCTTCACTAAACCACTCTAAGAAGCCGGCTGCGTATGTAGTCTCTCCTTTTGCATCCGCCAATGGCTTTCCGTTCTCCCATGTTATGAGCCTGGCAAGATCCTCACTATTTTCTACCTGCATGACACCAGTCAACAACTATCCTCACAGTCTTTCCATTTCTCATGTTTCTAGCGTACCATTAAATCATACCACTTCCGTAAAAGCCTGGCTCGTTCACGTCCGGTGGTGGTTTTAAATGAGGGGAATGCTGCAGCTGCGGCATCAATTGCCTTCTTCGTATCGTCTACATCGAACTCTGGAGCAACGCCGATAAATTTTCCGGTTGATGGATCTGCAGAAGAAATATGTAAGAATTTGTACTTCGAATTAATTGATAATGAACCTGCGAAACATACCAGTAACCTCAAAGGTTTGTCCAGAAGCTGCCTTGACCCATTCCCCATTAACGTACGCAACTCCAGTTTTGAACAAAGTTGGGTCATTGAGTTTTGGGACAGTATGTGACATATTGGAAGCTTTTCGTAAATTGATGACTGGTAAAGTATATGATTGAAATCTTGAACGAGGTAATATTCTTGCTGTTGACCTTATAATGTTGTTCATGTTGATCGAGGGAGGGGTTGCCGAGCTGGTGGCTTTTATTCTAATAATCCCAGCACTCACGTCACGTCACCAGCTAACGAAAATAATAAGAGTATGAGTATGAGGAGTTGCTGACAATTGAGGTCAGATTATGTGAGGATGATGAGAAACCAAATATTGGTTACTTACTGGAATAGGACGAAGATGTTGGATGTTTTGGATTTGGATAGAAGGGAAGTGAAGTCAAGTGAAGTGAAAAGAATAAAATGTTACCGGAATTGAATCGATTGGAATAATTTGAGCAACTGGAGTTACGGAGAGCTTGATGAGGTGATGTAGGCGCGTTTGTGCATGGGGGTGTGGATTTATCATGATGTGAATAGATTAAATTGTTGATAAGCTCCACCGCGGGGCAACCGCTAAGCCTATTTTAGGTGATAGCATATCAATTATACGTAATTGGGAAAGGTGTAATTATAATAATATGATATAATATAATCAAACAGGCGAGAAGTCAGAAAATATATCATGACGTTGAAATATAGTTTTACATAATTGTGCCTAGTAGGTAAGAAGGCTACATACAAAATCAATTTTCAACAATGGAAGTTCATTTTTATTAGGAATACTCGAGTATCATGGATGTTCTTTACATTCTATGAGAGGGCCAGGGCTACGTACGAAGTATATCATCTAACGTCGATCAATCCCATCAAGATTCAACCCCTCTTCCTTTCGGTGGGGGATGGGAATACTACCTTGATACCCTACAAATGCATGCAAATCATATCAGACGCCTGTAGCACGCCAGGCTCAACTAGACTTTTTGTACACTCGTTCCCCGACTTCCCCGCATTAAAGATCGAAGGGTGCAACATCATCATCCATTGCTTTGGTTTCCGGTACGATATACCGCGAGTACAACGCAAGATATGCAGTTGCTACCCGTCCTCTAGCAATGAGGTTTGGGGAAAGAACCCGAGATCTGCAAGGTACAGACTCTGAGTAGATTACTTTAACTTAAAGACTTTCTATCTTCTCTTTTGTCTTTTGTTCTCCATCGAATCTATCTTACCATTCATCGTTGTGTTTCTCCGATTGATTTTTCGGACATAAAGAATTAGGTCCCCGTGAAATGGCTCACATCATTGGAGCCGTTCTTCTAAGCCTTGTTCAAGCAATTCATGCTCAAAGCAGCTTTACTGTTGCTAGTACATCCCCAGCAAGTGCTGGTACCCCACTTCCGGCCTTTATAAGTTACTCTATTGAGTTCTGTTTCTTTCCGGATTACGCTGGTATGTCAAGGGTTCAAAGATATACTGTATCAATTGGCTCATATGTTTAGGGAATAATTCAAGTCCGAATACTTTTTCAAATAATCTGCTTAACAATCTTGCCAATTTTCAAGGTACTAAACCGTACATTCGAGTTGGAGGGAACACCCAAGATTATGCTCTTTATAACTCAAGTCTTCCATACGCTGTGAATGGTACAATTAATCCAGCAAAGTCTGTGGATTATCCAACAACTGTTTTTATTGGCCCTTCCTATTTTGAGTCTTACAGTACTTGGCCAGATGTTAAATTCAGTCATGGATTTAATATGGGGCTGGGTGGGAACAGCTCTGCTGGATGGCAAACTTTGTTAGATACGATTCCATTAGCATGCAAAGCTTTACAAAGAGGAAAGCTTCTTATGTGGGAATATGGAAATGAACCAGACTTGTTTTCTACCTCTGCGCAAGGACCAGTTCGACCTCCCACTTGGAATGAGTCGACATATGTAAGCCAGTGGTTGAATGGTAGCCGACAAATCAAGGAAGGCGTCGCGGCAGCCTGTCCCGATTTGGCTTCCTACGGATTCATGGCACCATCATTTGCAGGCGTTGAAAACCATCTTAACCCTATCACAACATGGAACGATGGAATAGATGTTGATAAAGATATCGAATTGATATCATCACATAAGTATTGCCTCTCACCATTTGACATTCCGAATACTAACAGGCTAATCAAAGTTATATTGGTGGTGCCACACAACCCGGTGTGACACTCCAAGGAACTCTCATGAACCACACACAAACTGTCACTTCTGTTGCTCGTCAACTCAATATATCCAACCTTCTTGCTTCATCTAAAATACCTTTTATTCTTGGAGAAACCAATTCACTTTACAATGAAGGTGCACCGGGGTTGTCAAATGCATATGGTGCTGCTCTAGTACGTCTGATCTGTACCCGATCATCTTTTATATTAATATTGACTTCGACAAAGTGGAATTTAGACTTCGCCCTCTATGGTGCAAGCAAGAACATACATCGTATCCAGTATGTGAAATTCCTGAAAATAATTTCTTTTAATCTCATGCTGATAACCCGTCGCCTAGTTTCCACACAGGTCTCTCCTTTCGCTACGCGGCTTGGCAACCTCACGATACGGATATTAACCCAAAGGGAACGAAGCCTCCATACTACGGTAACATCGTCGCTGCCGCCTTCCTCTCCAATCTCACCGCATCAACCACAACCATAGCCGAAATTCCATTATCCAACGCCATGGAATCAGCTTATGCCGCCTATGTCAACGGCGCCTTAAAACGTATCATCATCATAAACATGCATCAATACAACTACACCGTAAACGGAACTTCCACAATCTTAAACCCCATCCCTCGTCCAATCAGAAACTATACCATCACGATCCCTACCAATACAACAACTACCTCGGATTATTATGCACCAGCCATTCTGCCGAATTCGGCAACACTGAGAGCCCTTCATGCAAATGGCAGTGATGCAATCACAGGTATCACATATGATGGATACTCCTACAATTACGAACTCAATAATGGACTCCCTGTACGATTGAAAAATGTAACGGTTGGACAGACGGTTAGAGTTGTACGTGGTAAATTTATAGTGCCAGTTGAAGATTCGGGGGCTGTGATGGTGGATTTTGGTTCATGATGGATGGATTCATGCTCATGCTTAATGGTTGTTTATGAGGGCGAAGCTACTCCTTCGATTCTATATCTTTTTCAATTAGAATATATGAAATCAAACCCCCATGAACCTCTGTCCTTTCTGGATCACATGTTTTCCCTAATTCTTGACCGCGAAAGATGGTACCGTGACTATTTAACTGAAAAAACCCTAACCCTAAATAATAGAAATATACCTACATATACAACAATTGATACGACAATATAGTAAAATATTAACTCATCTCCCACTGACAGAGGATACCCTACAACTCCTTTTTCAAAGGTACTTCAGATGGTGTCTACTGGCCGAAGTATATATATCCTGGCGAGTGATATTTGATATACCACCCGGTAGGTCATCGATCATACTTATATATAAAGGTCCCCCAAGAAGTGAGAATACAAACACATCTGAGATTAATTATATTTGTACATTTCCCAGGCCTATTTGTACTAAGGTAGGTATGTGTAGCAGTGAATCGTATAGCAACTGGATATACTTAGATATTCAATTCACCGTATATCCACGGGTAGATTAGCTAAAGAATAATCTTAAAGAAAAAAGGCGCTAGGCTGTATGAGGCTCTTGGACTATTCTACGGCTTATACGAGTGATACACGTGACTAGCTAAATGATATTCACTACGTAGGCAAGGGCCTAGGCTTGAGAAAGATATCGTATTGGACTCTTTTAATACGCTCGACTGTTGTACTGTGGTATTCTACATAGAACACTAAATCTTCTCATATTTCCATAAATAAAAAAAACAAACTCCCTCCCTGGCCCAAAAAAAACAACTTCGAAACTTCAAATTCATCCACCATCTTAGAAAACCTCAAAGAGTTATTCGAAGATTTATGCAACAATTTCCTACTTCATCCCCACTGTCAGCTACAACACCTCAACCTTTTGAAGAGAATCTTACTATGTCAAATACACAACAACCTCTTCCGCGCGACGCAAATGACAAAGACTATTATTTCAGAGGTCTCAATTTGATTCCTGGCTTTCCTTTCTGGGAATTTCGAGGTGCTCCCCAAAAGGTGAACGATAATGCGGATGTCGATATCACACCTCACCACACTGTTACTCATAGGTACGTTGAGCAGCGCGTTGCAACTGATTTCCAACCTACTAACCTCACAGTAGCTTCCTCGACCTTATCAAAAATTTACCACCGGAAATTTGCACTCATATCTTCGCTCAGATACCACAAAAGAGAAGCGCCGAAGATTCCGATCTGGACTCGGGCGGATGTATGAAGAAGAATGCCTATCTGATGCAAGATTATTCCTTACGTCCAGACGAAATTCTGCAGTGTTCTCCTGTGAAGTACGCAATTCGAATTGCGAAAGATGAGTGCAGCAAAAGCAAACAGAATGTGCCAGATGCTTCTGATGAACAAAGCCTAGAAGCACAAAAACCGATTTTGAGAGATTTCCGGTCAATTAATCGGGAATTCGAGAAGTGTTTTGCATTAGTGGCCAACAACGTTTTCGAAAGATGCAAGGAGAGGGAACTGAGCATATCATATATTGAGAATGACCATCCGGTTGCTTTTGCTAGGTCCCATGTGGATTTTGTACGCTTCGCCTCCTCACTCGCACATTCCGAAGGATTTTATTTCGAGGATAGCCCAAACTTGTCGGCACAGGGCGTATGGAAGAGTGAGATTAGGGAATCGAGTTTATTGAGGGAGTTTCTGGCTTGGTTCTGGAAACACTTTGTGCTTGACTTCACCAACCAGCTTGAGGTAAGCCCACGTGATTATCTTGCGACGAAGGAAAATGATGCTAATTTATGTGCAACTGCAGACATGTTCAGGATGGTTGAAGAGCATCGATGGACAATTTAATTGTCTTCAGAACATCAACATTGATATCCTAGCATCACCATACTTTGGAACCCACGAAAACGTCATGAAGCGCAGTATAAATGGCTGTCAGTTCAAGAAATTTCTCAAAGGATTAGACAATCTTCCCAACATCGAGAGCCTTACGGTATACATTCAAATGGATAGCGAATATTGTCTGGATCTTCTTCAAAGTCCCGAGGCGCATACATGGGTAAATGCACTGCGAGAGGTAACGTTTGTCAAATCCTTCGATTTGAAAACGGCAGTCTTTGTTTATGCGCGACCGACAACCATCCAGAAGCCTTCTCCTGATCAAAAGGAAGAGAGTGCCAAGTTTCGTGCAAGATACGATAAGAGATTGTGTCAATTGCTGATGCCTAAAATCTTATGCTATGGAACCACTGATGATGTACCAGATCATCTTGGCCTTCGCCAACTCTTTGCTATGGAAGAAGAGTAGAACAGGCTTGCGCAACATAGGGTGTTTTCATGGGATTTCCTTTTCTATTAAGCAGCAGGAGCACGAATGGTTGGTTGTGGTGGCAAGATCCATTAGTTATTAGGCTATAGTTCTCCTGACTGCTAGATGTTAATAATGCATATCATATACAATATACCCCCTTACTTATAAACTATAGTTTGTGAATGAAATGATAAATTCAGTAAAATGAACAATGACTTATTAGAATCCCCGCACTGGAATAGTAATATAGATTCACAAACTTCCTTTCCACAAACTCCTTTCCACAAACTTCCTTTCCACAAACTTCCTTTCCCCAAACTTTCTTTCCAAAATCACACCCAATTTTGAGTTGGCTCTTGATTACTGAAACCAGGATGTAAACATCAAAAGATATTAAGCCACTTGAACTCGAGGAGAAAATTGATTGTCTAATCCAAATTCACAGAGATTCATAAATATTACAAGTCTGTTTTCAACTTCAAAGAAGGCTCCGAACATTCGAATCGAGTTGCCTGAATTTATGCCAATTTCGGTTGTCGGAATGTGGAATGTGGAAGCATACTATTCTCACTCACATATAGAATTAAAACAACAATTTACTCAATGCTCACACTATGACTATGCAAAATAGGTTGAATAGAATATAGGTTACTATTCGTCTTGATTCATAAGAATTCATCCAACTCAGTGTCCGTCTACCCAAATGCACCTCCACCCCCAACCCCCCCCAAAACAACGTACCTCTATAACAATAAGTTTGCTAATTGGTCCCCGTATCGAAAAGAAAGTGTCATGACGGGACTTGTATCAAAAGCTAAGGATATCCAATTCAGGGTTCTAGATCTCCAAACTCCGCAATCCCAAATCTGGTGGCAAGTCATTTATGTTGCCATATAGCAATGAGGTTGGCATCAGCAGATGACGGATGCCCTCTTGTACTTCAAACTGGAGATGCGGAACAGTGCGCGGTGTATCTGTCGCATACATTTCATAATCATTGTAATCGCTGTATTTGACTTCTCCTTCTTCTTCTTCGGCGTTAAACCACGTAGTGAAATAATCATCAAGAATGACTTCGATTGATTCTGAAACCGGGAAGGCACGGAAAAACTTGATCAGCCGTCTTGTTCCGCCCATCGTTATTGCGCCATAATCACCTTGTGCGCTACAGGGTTCAGTGTGATAGTGTCTGACTTGATAATACGTGATATTTCGAAGATTTGGAAAGGTTGCGGGAACCATCTTGCAGAACCGGCGCAGATTTTCATATATTACCTTCCCTTTGTGGTTGATTGTTGCTGCGTGAATCCTAAGAATAAGCTGCTCTAGTCGATGATATTGTTTAAGATTGTTGGTTAGAAAGAACTACCTAAGTAGATTGGCAGTTGATCTTCAACAAGCTAGGTATTAGGGTGAATACATTTTTGTGGCGATCCCAATCCCAGGTGTTAATATATATACTAAGATTTCTTCAAAACCAAATCAAAAACTTCTTCAGAATACTTGACTTTCTCTTAGGATTCCACCAGATATCACTGTTGCAACTGAGTTAAAAACCCTCGTGAAGTGCCAGTGAGAAAAGAAATTCTACCACTTGCCCGTAAGAGTTCTCAGGCTGACATACATGGCAAACACTACTCGACTCGATAAAATCCTGTGAATTTCTAGAGCAATCTTTATAATGAAACCATTCTCTTTTCCAAGTGTCCAAATCGTGCTTCATTTCATATAGATAGGGAGGGCAACATTCGATGGGCGGATAAACTGTCCTTGAGGTTTTTTTTAAAAAGAAGTTGTTGGATAGGGATGGGGTAAGTACCGCGTGGATATGGTCTCGATTCCTGGTTAAGCCACCTCTTATCCACAAGATATTTATAGGTAAGATCCGGAATAACATGACTGATTCGCAATTTTCGACTCGCAATGTCGTCGTCGAATAGTTCAACTTCTGGTCTTTCTATTATATGTTCAAAGATTTTTAAGACTAGTGAGGCATATAGCCTTATTGAATAATGACGAGTCTGAAAAGTCGATCTTTCATCTGAGATGAGACTCAACTAGAGCGAGCTTAGCGTAAATTTCGGGGTGAGAATAAATCTTCAATGATCCTGAATCTCGCAAAAATGAGAATTGGAGCTGTATATTATGGCATATATGTTAAATAGATATATTACTGAAATTATAGTTTATCCCAACGAAATAAGAATGCTGGCTAATCCACAGCTTTTCGTTCATGTCCTATGCATGAATGTCACGGTATATTACAGACCTCAATAGATCTAGGTGACTTCGTCACTACACTGACCCAATTTCTTAGAAGCTCTGGGCTATGAATGTATCAGACACCACTACATTACACCTATCATCTTCGTGTCTTCGTATTGGCTTTACCTGCTCCGACTTTCTCCTTTTTTATCACTATCCTTATCACCAGCCCCTCCACCGTGCTTCTTATCATACATTTTCAGATATAAGTCTTTCTTAGCTATCCAAGTGCGCAGGATCAATGTGATATTACTTTATTTGTCTCTGGTAAGAAAACCCTCCCAGACCGAGTGAATAGGGACTTCAATATTGTTTTCTGTCACGGGGATATTCATAGTGTTTGAGCTTTTTGAAACATGATTTAAATTGATATTTTGGATTTATTGCTTAAGGGGAGTCGAAAAGAATCATTTGGATTGATATGAAAGATGATAATTCGCCTGGCAAACATTTATATAGCTGATTGTCAGACAGGTAGCCGGCCGATACGTGTTGACCAACATGGAGACTGGTGTATAAGCCTAGAGCATTAGAGTAGAGGTAGTAGGAGGATCGGTGACGACGGTCCTTTTAATGGTCTTGTAGGTCTCATTTGACTCGTCCTTTATGAAATCCGTCATATCAATAAGTTCATCTGGCACAATGACATGTCCCAAGCCCTCATACTGATACCACTCAACATTATACCCCACAGCCTCCAAAACTCTCTTCAAATCCTCGCCCCACTCCATCCTTACTTTCTCGTCACTTGTCCCGTGGGCCAAGAAAATAGTCATGTTTTCTTCCAATGGTACCATTTCATCCCGAGGTAGCGAAGGAGGAAGCTCCAATTCGCGTCTCAACCAGCTCTGAACAAGAACCCTCTTTTCCTTCCAATCGTTTCCAGACGAGGCAACCTTACCAAGTTGCTTTGCAAATGGTAGCCATCCACTGAATCCTACAACCCCTCCCAGCTTCTGTGATATTCCCAATCTGTCCAATTCTCCACTCAACAACAAAATCATACTCATAGCACATCCCTGGCTAAAACCCCCTACAAATACTTGAAACTCTTCATCATGAGATTCATTATCCACTACATCCTGAATGAGCTCCCCCAAATACTCCACACTCGACTTCAGCCCCTCCTTCTGTTGTTCCTCTCCTTTCGTCCGGTCTGCAAAATCAGCGATATCAAACCAGGCATTCGTCTCTTTCCCACCAAATACAGTAGTCTTCCGCAGGCTTCCCGATGGAAAGATGAGTTTGGTGCACGGAAGGAACGTATCAAAGGGAATTTGCTCCAAGAGTTCTTCGCCGAATGGAACTCCGTGGGATGATGTGCCATGAAGGAGAATAAGGGTATTTTTGTTTGTATCTGGAGATTCGACAATGAATGGTGCTGGACGGATACTGGATCGCAAGGTAGCAGCAGAGAGTCTCATCGTGTGTGAGGCGATTATTAAATTGAAAGCTTGGTGTTTGAAGGAAAATGGGTAATATAATGTTATAACTGATAGACCGAGAGCAAAAGCAAGTAAGAAAGGTTTAATTATCGTAGGCATGACGAGGTCAACAAATATTGTGGTTTGGGCAAAATCCCACCTGAGGTGGGGACTTTCACATACCGGTAGACAACATGACGCACCTTCTTCAATTGCAGGTGGTTACATTACATCACGTGAATCTATATCCGGAGAACGGAAAACTTTCAGTTGTGCAACTCTCGTGGAATTCATGGTGCACAGTAACTTTGAAATTAATGTATCGATTATAGAGCTAATTGAAGAAATATCATTTATTGCATAGCCATTGATTGAGGTTCAATTTTGACACTCAAGCTACAGGGTTGATATAAATCTTCACCTCCACTTCATTACTCCATCCACTTGAAAGCTCAAGTTCCTTCCACGCCCCCAATATATCAATTTCGAGAACATGAGGATCAGTCTTGCTAATGGTAACTGTGTGAATAGGGAGAACCTTTCCAAAGATAGTGACTAGCAAGTTGTCTTCATATGATATTTCGGGAAGTGTCGAGATGTAGAGCCCTAGTCAAATTAGAACCCAAAGTTAGTGGATGGGAGAATTAAGACCTACCAAGAGTTCCTAGAGCTTTGACATTTGTGTCAATCATAATCTTGCCATTCTCTGATTTCGTCATTGTGTTCTGCACAATAGCTGCGGCTCCAGCCATTTTCCCCAGAAGACCTAAGTTAGCTATCCATGTGGTATTATTATCTTTCTTTTGATCAACAAAACCCCGCAATGGATAAGCTGACAGTATATCGTAGCCTCTAACAGCGAGAGAAACGTATATCAAAGCTTGAGGGTCCACAACTTGCATAGGCTTAGAGATAGCACCAGATGAATGGGCACGAACAATATAAAACTGTGCCTCCTCAACACCAGGGAATTGGAATAACGGCACTAATTCACTAAGTGGTCTTTGGGATACATTGAAAAAGCCAATGATGCCAGTTCCAGTATACGCAGAGCCATGGTATGTCCCGATTGGAAGTATGTGGTCATCGTCATATCCATTATACTGATCAAGACTCTTACCAATGACGCTGGGTCGAAAAATGATGGTTTTACCTCGAGGAGTAGGGCCCGTCATCTGGTTGATAAGATCAAGATCATGCTGACCAGGCACATCCGTAATATATATTGGACCGCCACTAACGCATCTGGCAGCTGCATGGAATCCGGAATAGTCGTGAACAGTTTGAAACATGTCCCAATCTGGGATGAGATTGAGGTGTTGCGTGAACAAAGCATTGTGAGCGTTGGTAAATACATGCCATGGGTGACTCGTAGGAATCTCGGGGAAAAAGTCATCAGAGTTCCGTACGAGGATTGGAGGTCGGTTCTGAGGCAATTGAGAATGAAAGAGAATTTGTGGGATCTGTGACATGCACGATATTGCTTTGACACTGAAATTTCGAAGAGTTGAGAGTGTCCATGCATCTTGGTATGCAGAAATCAGATCCCTACGATCTTCAGCAGAGTCGAAAAGATCAAGCATAAATTGGGCGCTAGATTATGTTAGCAAAGAACTTGAATAATTCGCATCGTGTCACCTACTCGGTTTTGACAGCATCAACTCCACAGGATGAAAGAAATGAATAAAAGTCATTATAGAACCTCTGTACATCTTCCTTGGCTACCACTGTCATTTTGCCACCCAAAGGCAGGTTTCGTCTCTGAGAATCTCGCCGGATCACTTCAACCGTCTTGTACGCCTCTGCAATCTTGCCATCCGGGGCAAGACCACCCCAGTAGCCCAGAATTGCGTGCCATACAGCTACGTGCTGTATACTAGGCTGCTTTTGGCGGATCTGAGATATAGTATTCTTCAAACCATTTGGAAATGCATTTCTTTCGGCCTCAAATTCAATCCAGCCGTGTTGAAATTGGCCATGTCCCTTGTAGTCGATCGCTTGCCAATTATCGTCAATAATGAAATTTGTGACGTTGATTTTATTCTCTGCAAGGATTTCAACTGCTTTGAGTATTTTGTCTTCTGTTAATCGTTGCCCAAGTGCATTCCATGTGCCTGGATTATTGGTTAGAAAATCACATAAATAGTTTAGGAGAGCATACAATAAGTCAAGCCATCACACCAATTCTCCACCCAAACTTTTGTCTTCTCGTCTCCTTCTTTGAGAGCCTCGATCTCTTTTTGTGTTTCACCAGATGCACTCTCGAAAGCTGCAACAACTTCCCTAGCATGGTACATTACGGCCGCATTGGCCGACTCGTAGTCGTCTCCAAGCCCAACTAGGACATGAGCAATAGACTCATTGGCGTTGTCATTTCGAACCTGCCTGAATCAGAATCATACTCGTGAAATCATGAAGCTTGTATCATACTGCCAAAACCACTCTGCCATCACCGTCACTCTTAAATAGAGTCATAACGTTGTCTACCCCACTGATAGCTAGTAAAACAATGTGCTTGCCTTCTGAGCTTAGAAAAGAGCAGGTCACGGCCTCCTTATCAAGGTCAAATGCGGTCTTTCCTTGCCGGGGAGCCAACCAGGGTGTCCAAATACGAATGAGAGCAAACCACCTGGCCGTGTTAGTGAAAGACAAAATACCTGTTATCAATAAACAGTTGAACCAACCTTGCCAATTTATCTTGTCCCCAAGGAAGTCCAAATTTAATGTCTTTGATGGTAGACTCTTTCCCAATGGCTCCTTCAATTGGAACTTGTACTGACCAAAGAGTGGTACCCGGGGATTGGCTTCGGTAGTTTCTGACCTGTAGTGCTGGATTCAAATTCTCAATATAATCGGATAAGATACTTGAAATATTTTCCTGGGTAGTAACTGTTCTCAAAATAATTGACCCATCTTGCGTTCCTTGATGGTCTTTTACGAGCTTCCAAGATTGATTGGAGTTGCTTCGAAATTTCACAGTGAACTTTTTGGGGGGATGGAAGGGGAGAGGTGTTTTGAAGTATAATCGATGAAGTCCTAAAGGTGCAACAGTTTGCAGAATTGTCGGTAGGGAGCTTGTCTTGTCTATGGGTTCCATTGGAGACTCTACCCATTGATCTCCATTACTATACAAGAGCGAGACCTCCCATGGTTCATTGGTACGACTTTTATCAATCTCTAATAAAGCCGTGATGACTTTCGTAATCGCATCCGATTGCTTAAAGTCGGGGACGGTCGTCAACTGACCCAAAGGCGGATAAGTTGAGATGTATGCCTTCATACTTGGATGGTTTAAAGTGGGAGGGCCTTTTTGTTTTGGAATATACTGTGCCTGAAAAACTTCATTACCATCTGCTCCGCTGATGAATGTCTGAGCTTCCGCCATTTTGGAGGTAACCTTTATCAAAAGGGCGATGTGAAGTGAAGTTGGGAGAATCAAAGTTAACAGATTGAAAAGGGAAGGGAAGGGAAGGGGTGAGGTGTAAAAAAGGGTTAGGTGAATGAAGAATGATTCTCATTCGCTTGCAAGATTGGTGGTAGCTATAGAATTCTTGTCAAACCCGTGACCAGCAGGTAGTTATTGTCTCTTTTGTCTCTTTTATACCCACCTACCATTCGATTGGATGGATAAATGATAAAGTTCTCAATGAAAATCATCCAGCTGGCAGTTTCATTTGATGTTCATTCATCCATCCATGTTCATGTCATGTTATTATCTCCAAATGCAGTAATACCAGTTGACCGGACCTGTAAGGAGATGGAGGTTGTTCTTCCGTGCCGCCAAATGTGGAGAGGCACTAAAGTGGACCCCCCTGACTCGCGGGGTCCAATCAATTCACTTAGCTCACGCTTTACTTTTATCATCGGATAAACTTAATGCCGTTCCCGTAAAATTATTTTGGCCCGCAAGAATCTTGTCTTGTAAATGGATGCTAGAATAGGACATTGACAAATTCTCTGTTTATTCAATTGATTCCCGCGCTCACGGACTTTCCTAGGCTATCATTCTATTCGCCCCGGAAGTCTTCATGCATCCTTGATTTCTACCCTTCTGCCACAAAGATGGCAACGACTTCTCTCCTTCAGCGTTCTGCTCGACCCGACCTCTATGTTTGCGCAAGATGTGCCTTCAAAGTGTCCCGGAATTCGAATAAAGCGTCGAGAAGATGGATTGGAACAAAATACTTGGCAAAAGTATCAAATGCAGAATTAGAGTGGGCAAAACAGGCCGAGATTATTAAGGCCGGGAAGCAGAAGAGCATGCTATCAATTCTGGAGGAGCGTGGATATGTACACCAGATAACTGGGTAAATATATGAGTTTGACCTCTTTTGTGCGAGGCATTAACTTCTGGTGCAGTGCGAGAGACGATCTCGATCGTATGATGACAGATAAACGGCTTGGAGCGTATGTGGGTATAGATCCTACCGCGCCTTCACTCCATGTTGGCCATTTACTACCTTTAATGTCGCTATTTTGGATGTATGTACATGGTTACCATACGGTATCACTACTCGGAGGAGCTACCGCAAAAATTGGCGACCCGACTGATCGTTTGACAACACGAGAGAAACTGAAGAGTACAACGAGGAATGAGAACATGCTGAAGATGCATTATCAACTGAAAGGTATGTGGTTAAATGTCGAGGCATACGGCAGAAGATATGGCTACACGTGGGAGTGGGCATGGAAAAGAGGTTTAGTGAACAACAATGCCTGGATGAATGGGTTGACGGTGATGGAACTCCTCCAAGTACTGGGGCCAGGCATGAGGATGGGTGCGATGATAGCAAAAGATACGTGAGTGCATTCTCTTCATGTATTTGCCAAATCCTTGCTAATACCCGTAGTGTCAAGAATAAGATGACTAATGGCGATGGCATGTCATATGCTGAGTTTTCATATCCTTTATTGCAATCATGGGATTGGTGGCACATGTACAATACGAAAGGCATAACAATGCAGATTGGTGGTTCCGATCAATACGGCAACATTACTGCTGGTATTGATGCTGTCAAGTACATATTAGCGAATCATCCCGATCCTGTAATAAAGGAGAAACACGAGAAAGCAACCCCCCCTATCGGCTTTACAGTTCCTCTTTTAACCACAGCATCAGGAGCTAAATTTGGCAAGAGCGCAGGAAATGCTTTGTGGCTGGACAAGGACATGATGAGTTCGTTCGATTTATATGCCTATTTCCTCCGTACATCAGATCAAGATGTAGAAAAATACCTCAAACTTTTCACATTTATGCCTATCGAGAAAATCACTACATTAATGGAGGAACATATGAAGGAACCTTCTAAACGACAAGCTCAGCACGCATTAGCGCGGGATTTTCTTGAACTGGTTCACGGGGAACCAGCAGCAAAGGAGGCCGAGCTTCAGCACCGCCTTCGTTTCAGCAAATCTGATAGTCACGGGAGTGTGAAGGAGTTGCAGGATGAATTGGAGAGAACCCAGGATCGGATGGCATCGGCATCGATGAACGCGTCCAATAGACCTAAAGCAGATCTTAAGTTACCACATTCCTTCATTTATACCCGGAGCATTGCAAGAATTCTCGTCGCCGCGGGCCTTTGTGCCTCGGCTACGGAAGCGAATCGTTTATGCGGTGCTTCTGGAGTTTATATTGGTGGATCTAGGCCTTTGGGATATGTGGGAAAAGACGATGTCTTAACATTCACCCCGATCAAACGATGGCAAAATCAGGATACCCTGCACTACCTCATCGATGGCAAAATGCTTGTTCTTCGACGTGGAAAAGCCAACATTCGAATAATTAAAGTCGTCCCAGATAAAGAGTACATTGCCGAAGGCTTAGCCTTTCCTGGCATTGAAGAATGGATCAGAGAAAAAACCCCGAAAGTGTTAGACGAGGAGGGTGAAATAATTGAGCCGGAAAAAAATCCAAACATAGACAGAACTGGGGTGGACAGATCAGATAGAGATGAGATCAGGCGTTTGAGAGCAGAGAGGAGAGTGAAATCGCATGGACAATCAGTCAGTAAATATGAAGCCAAGGAACAAAGGCGCCAGCATAGAATGGCCCTCCTTCAAGCTGATCTGGCCCTGACAAGCCAACTCGCTACGAACGAACCCGCGGACCTAGATTCCCTTGTGAAAAAGGTAGAGTTGACTGCACCTCCGCCATCGCTAGATCCACTAGATGGCGAGGATGCGCCCGAAGAACCGAGATGTTAGTCCAGCTGTACCATTATGTATTTATAAATGTTTGCATAATCCCACTTATGATTTGAATGTATCTTCACCATATGTCTTTCTAACCATTGTTCTCCATGTGAGTGTGCAAGTTCTATACGGGAAATCTGGCACCATAATACCCAAATGTCATTTACATCCATGTGCAAATTACCATCAGATAGGAACGCGGAGAAGCAGATGGAGAAGCAGATGGAATGCTCACTCCAATATCTGTAGCATGCTATGATGTCTTTCGATCTCATTTTGTATGATTTGTATTATATGTAACTTGCATGTTTACTTACTACCTACGTACATAATTAATTAGGTATGATATTCAAAGTTGTATCGGGAAATTCATTATAAACATAACCTCAACCACAGATATTTAAAAAACTTCATTTCACTACACCTCTCTCCCTCCCTCCTCTGGATCTAGGATACTACCAGGTAGGTGATCTCTATCTCTATCTAAATGGTATCTCCGAAATTTAAAAATTATCTAAGATTCTGAGACTCTAGTAATAGAGATATTCGTTGAAAATTGGAGGAGAGATTAACATCTCGGCTTATTTTATATATATATGATTTTGGATTTTCAGTTCGGATTTCTCGATTCTTTTGGTTAATTGTGGGATTGTTGTTTTACAGAGGGGGTGGGATATGGGATTCTTCTTGGTGGGTGTTTATATTGGCGTTTTCGGGCCTATAAGGATAGTTTTGGAGAATGGGTTGGTTTCTGGTTTCTGGTTTCTGGTTTATTTGATTTGATTTATCTATATGAGTTGATTGCATGTAAATCTATGGGATCTTAAGCGTATGTACGGATGTATGTATGTATGTAGGAGATAACAATTGCCTCTAGTAAACCCATTGCCGTTACCAGAAGTCTCGCTGGCTCTAATTCGCAAGCCAATTACCATTGACAGCAGCAACTTCATCGACTGTTTCCTCTATTCCATTTGTGATGACGCCATTCACGTTTTCCTTTCTAATTTTTCCATCTCTAAGTTCCTCGACCGTATCCACCAAAATCTCAAAAGCTTTGCGAAGATATTTCTCTTCTGTCTTGGGATTTGCACTCACAACCCGGATGGCATAGGTGCCAGCTACAACACCCGATGTCAAGTATATTTCGCCTCTCTTGTTGATGAGCTCATACACCTCTTTCGTGATACTATTCTGTGCGTCGAGACCCGCCGATTTGGGAACGATATGCAGGACTGTGAGCGCGAAATTGGGCCCGGTAATGATGTTGAACAAATCTTTTCTGGTTTGGAGAAGGTTGGCAAATAACTCTCCGAGCTTCACATGGCTTCTGATATGTTCTTGCAGTCCCCGTACTCCGTAAGATCTCAAGACAAACCAAATCTTCAAGCTTCGGAATCTCCTTCCGAGAGGAATTTGCCAGTCCCGATAGTCGGTGACCAGTCCGCTCTCGGAAAATTCATTGCGGAGATAACTGGGTGTTATTGATAGCGCATCGATTAAGTCTTTACGTCTCTTGACAAAAAGACATGATGCGTCAAAATTTGTCAGGAGCCATTTGTGCATGTTCATATCGAATGAATGGAAATGCTGGAAAGATGATGTCAAATGGTGGTATTCGGGGCAAACTAAAGCCGCACCCGCGTATGCAGCATCAACGTGAACCCATATCTCACCAGGGACATCTGGAGGGGCATATTTCGATAGCACTGATGCGATGGATCCGAAGTCATCAACTGCGCATGTAGCGGTCGTTCCCAATGTTGTGGTAAGGTAGAATGGCTCCAATCCTTGAGATTTGCATTCTTTCAATACCTTCTCTAGATCATCACCAGTCATGGAGAAGTCATTGGTTGCAAGTACTGGAACAGACCGAAATCTAACACCAGCTATCTGAGCCGCTTTCTGCGTAGAGCTGTGTGCCAATTCACTGCCTAGTGCAACAAGCTTACTTCTCTTGTATGCAATTGCATCTTCAAGTTCAATTCCCGATAGACCTTCAGTGGTTTCACGAAGGTACTTGTCTCTGGCAGCAACCATCACGGTAACAATCGCCTCTGAGGCCGATCCTTGGATGACCCCACCACCATGAGTCGAAGACAAATAACATTCAGGTAGATTTAAGAGCTTGGCTAACCAGTCCATTACAACCGTTTCCAATTCTGTCACCGCAGGAGAACAGATCCAGTTGAAAGCGGGGGCCGTAAAAGCTGCTGAATACAGCTCACCTAGCATCGACGGATAGGTAGAGGATGCGGGGAAGAAAGCCATGAAATTTGGTGATTGCCTGAGTATATTAGCACTCATGTTGAGATTTGGAGACACGGTACTTACCAATGTGTTAAGCCAGGCATGATTTTCGCTTCGATATCTTTCTGGATATCGGCCCATGATTCACCTTCTTGAGGTGGACCGTCGGGAAGAATTTTCTTCAAGTAACCAGGCTCAACATTTGAAACCACTCTCCGTTCGTGGATATTGTCGTAGTATTGAATGACTATGTTTGTCAGAATATACTAATCAAGCTTGAAGAGCACCCACTCACTTTCGTCTATGGCCGATGTCGCCGCCTCCTTAAACTGCTGCGAATCCATTTTGCTTGGTATCTAAGATATATGTGCAATGAAAAGAACAGCAAAAATATGAGGATATATAGGAAACCAAAAATTTCCCAATTACTGTGTCTCACAAAATATCCTTTTTTTAACGAGTGAAAATCTTCTCGCCACGATGTCTTTAGGGGGTGTATCTCGAAGTTGTCATACATGTCAAATGCATGTGAATAATATATATGTCCACTCTGTCCATCAAACTAGTGGCGGGGACCGGGCGGACGGAATTTGCTCCGCTTTTCTGTGTTATCTTTTTCCAAACCGAACACCCCCGGTATCCGGTATTCGACAATGCGAGGAGGAGAGGAGCGATCCCTCCAGATATGGAATATACGGTTCGGGTATCCTCTTGAAGAGCTCGTCGCCAAGAAATCAGAGTAGCCGGGGTGTCAAATAAGCTTATACAAGAAGTGATATCCATTGTATAAGGTTAAATTATCTCCCGAGATTGAGATTATATACAACATACATAGGATACCTACTGGTAGTTGCGAGTATGCTCGTTGGGCAGCACGCCAGTAACAAGGGTGGATTTAACAAGTCACCTGAGCACTAGTCTCGCATAGAATTAGCTTAGGACCTGGCTTATAAGCAGCAACAGTTTAGATCTTCAACACATCCTTCGTCTCCGAACCTAATACAATTTCTGTGCCCCAAGATGAAGTACCGGGCGGAGGGCGGCTTTCTGAGGCAAAATTTGTAATGATGCAGATAAAGATGATGTTAACCAAATGAAATGGGCCATAGTGGCTGAAAAGTCTCACATCAGCCACACACACCTTTGGCCTTCGTTCAAAAGTTTGAGCGCTCATCTGAGTGAGCGAAAAAGACGATCAAGATATCATGATATCTGGATATCTGGGAGAATTTCAATAGAATTTGAAAAACGACGAATCGTTGATGTCCCATCTAAGCTTCAATTCTTAAGGAATTGTCAATTTATCAGAAATGGCGTACATATATATGCTGTGCTGAAGATTACAGAATGAACAGGTCCACCACAGCCATTCGGTGTATCGCGCGCGCTCTCAATCAACCATACAGAATTTGTAAGACATGAACCTTCTCGGTTCTCCGCCTTCTCAACTGCAGGACCAGGACCTTACAATTGAACAAAAAAGTGTTGTATGTGTACCTAGCTGTGCCACTTTGAGCATGGTACTTCCAATATCACATCTATTCGCAGAGGCTGATTCAACGACCGATCACAGATGGCTATTCTCATTTTCAATAGTTTGTGAAATACCTCCTCAAAATTGATAACGTGACATAGTTGTTCAACTCGAAGTCGGGGAGAAGTATAGAAGATATCAACGCATCATTGTTCATCCTCATTATCATCTCTTTTTACTTTCTTGGTCTTTTCATTCATCTTCTGCATCTGCTACTTTTACATATCTCTACTTCAAATCTGAAATGCAATACTTCTTTGCGTTTCCTTTTATTTATATACATCTTACCACGCGTGTGGTCGTGCAAAATGGGGCAGAAAAGTCCTAAAAAGTAGCGGTTTCGTGCATGGATGTACAGCCTCAACTCCTCCATCTCTGAGTATCTCGGCATAGCATATCCTCAGAATTCCATAGGAGAACTCACATTCGTACCCCCTGAAAATCACACAGGCCACTCTATCATCAATGGAACAAATTTCGTCTGTCTTAACGTCAACATGTCCAATCCGGCCTCGTGAGAGTGGTCTTGGCGTGAATGAGAAACGTATCTGTTGAAACAATCTCAAAAATACTTGGAATTTTTACCAACGATAAATTTATCCCCACGGTCGATAACACCATCTTATTCCCAAACTACCCATCACCCTCTCTCGTAGAAAACTCCAAAAAAAAAACCCTACGTTGATCGGCCACAACTATACCGAAGCAAACATGTTTTCCATCGTTGCATAAATGAGGCATCACACTTCCCGAAACCTATTGATCAAAGTACGGAAGTTTAGTATTCGGTTATACCACTTACGTAGATATCATCCAATACTGGTATTTGTGAGGATATCGAAATACTGAAAAAATACCACACCAAGAGGAATTCCGTACTTGCGTATCTTTCTAGTGATATTCACTATGATAAATATATTGAATACTTTTAATGGTACTAGGTTTAATACTACATACCTACCTAGGTGCGTAGATATATTTCAAAATATATTATGTACCATTCATTATACGGGCGCATACACGGAATACTGGAAACACCAAGGAGAAAACTGGCAGTTGGTTCATTCACATATAGTTGTGATTGATTTTAAAGAATGTATTGGCATTGTTGAAATGCTATGGTTCTGTAGGGTATTTATAGCCCAAAAGTCTCGCAGTGGTTTGTGAAATACAACCCCAAAAACACTCGCAGATTTGCCCTATTGAATTCCTCCTAAACTAGCTCCCAAGAGCAAATATCCAATCATAAAAATCATCAAGCCTTAGGCCCAATTATTGTTGCTTGGAGCTGGAACCCTTCCCCGCAAAAAGGAATAGATACGACCCGAGTGAAAGCAAAGGATTCCCTGACTGGGCTTGCTGTCGGAACTCAGTCTTACCCTCTTGTCCATCATCAAGCCCCCCCTCAAGCACTTCAACCTTCTCCAGAAGCTTCTGTTGATCCTTCTCCATCTGCCTAGACTTCTCATGCTCTAGAGCCTGCTCATAAATCACCGCAGGCCTCTCAAGCCTCATCCTCACAGCATTATCCTTGTTCTCATCAAGCCTGTACTTTATATAATTAACCATCGACGCCACTTTTTCCATTGTGGTTTCAACTCCAACTTTACTCTCATACTTTTCAATCGCTTCGTCCCTATCCATTGTGTTATCACAACATCGAAATCTCCCTACAAAAAGAGATCCTTTGGGCCTCTCTTCGTCATCCCCAACATAGTTATCTTCTCTAGCCGGGCGCTTACCCTTGGCCTTGTCACTAAGAGGGGGATTATTTGTATGAGAACTGTTACCCCCAAACTTATGGAGATCTTTTTTGGTGTCTAATGGGCGTCTGTGCTCGCATTTGGGGCAACACCACCAACCCTTTCTAGTCTCTACCGGATCTCTCTTTCCCGCAGATTTGCTGTACACTACGGGACATATCTTTTCGCCTATGTTATGAACGCCAACGGGACAGTCTGCGCACTCCCACCATCCATCTCGGCAGATGATCCATGCGTCATCGTAATCCAACTTGAATTTTTCGCCAGTTCCAGTGATGATACCAAAAACACTCGGGCCAATAGTGTATATCTCCCTCTTGAACTTGTGCTGCTCGTCCTTTGTGAGTGGGGGTGTAGGCGCAACATTCTTGTTGCCTACGTTCGAGACGCTTTCCGGAGCCTTGGACATGATGAAGCTCGGTAATGAGGTTGATATGTGGGATGTGTGAGGTAAAGTGTGAGTTGAATGAAATTTTGGCTGTAATCTGGCTGTGTCTGGTAAATGTTTTGTGGACTTTCAGAGAGAAGGGTTCGTAAGTTGAGGGAAGATTTGTGGGCTTTTGGAGAGGAGGGTGGGTAAGTTTCGATAAGGTTTTGTGGTATTTCTTCGTTGAGGTGGAAGTGTTGTCGATGGAAAAGAAAAGGTGTAGGAGAGGGGAGAATCTGGATCTATTTAAGCACATTCGGAGAGGTTAGCAAGGCAGCAAAGGCACTTAGAATGGGTGGGAAATGGCAGCAGGTTGCCTGGAATGACGATAGAATGTCTCCAAAATGATTAACATTAATTGTTGTGGCTGGAGTGCCCAGAGAATAATTGGTAGGAAGACCGCGAAATGAGTACATTCTGGATAGAATGACTGCAAGCCAGTGCGGCTCGGGTGCAAAACGGGTGCAGGATGATGAAAAGCATTGCGAAGTAACTGCAAAGGGAGCAAAAATCGCCTGCAAAGTGGGCGCACGACTGGAATCCGTGTGGAAAGAACTGGATTATTCACAGAATGACTGAAAATTGACGCGCTACGGGTACGGCACGGCTGGAATAACCGGGAAAGTATTGTAGAATGAGTGTTATTAGAGTGGCGGCTGAATGATCGCAACAGTAACTGACACGGTAAGCGAGGGGTGGCTGAAGAATCTCTCATTTTCGAGGTTTATGAATCTTTGAAATGATTCACAGTGGTAAATATGATGAAACAGGCTGGGTATGAGGCTGGATGCATTGCAATGTGCAGTTGAAGCTTGGGAATTGAGAGGTTCTCATCTTAGATATTGAGAGGAAGATCCATCTGTTGTTTAAGACTGGGTTGGCAGATGATAAGATTTATTGCTCAAGATGAGATTGAATATTGAACTACTATTTTCTCAACTACTAAAAATACTTTTTGTTCAACTATTCTATAGGTTACGTAGCTAAGGGCATTTGATTATTCAAGGCCAGGTTGAATACTCCACTGCAGTTTCCCTAAGCGACTTAGACGAAAGCCCCTTTATGTTCAACACAAGATGAAACAATAAACTATTGTCATGTAAACTGCCCAATTCAAAGCCCGCAATTCTTTAAGGCTGGGTTGAATATTGCATTACTGCTTTCAAACTCAACAAGTTAAATACTATAGAACGTTCAAAGATAAGTTAATGATCATAGTTCTCTAAAATATTGAGGTGGAAATACTTAGCAATGAAATCCTAGTTGGACACTCAATTCTTATCTGCTGAAGTACTGCGATATAAACTTTTGAATGTTCAAGCATCATCTAAATGTTGCTTAACTTTCAAACATTGAAAACTTGAACTACTCGGTCTTGTCTTAGCTTCTCAGTTAACAAGTTGTTGGCTTTGGGGCTGTATTAATCATCCAGAATTCCTTTGTCCTCTAAAATATTCAGATGAGAAGTCTCGGGTCAAGTTAAATCTGGAGGTTGAATCTCAATGTTCAATCAAGATAGGATAATTAATAATGACAAATCTAAATATCGAAGTTGTCTCTGAACAAATGAAGCTCGAGCAAATGAGTAAGTATTGCGGGTGGCAATTCAGTATATGGAATTCTTATCACTTTTGAGAAACAATAGAGGCTAGTATCTACTTTCCAAAGATTGAGTTCAATGAGAACAATATCCGGCTGAAAACAATGGAATTATGTCACGGTGTTGAAAGAATGTATTCGCCGATCGGCTGAGAAATCTGACCCCGCACTCTGGTGATTACTTAATCGAAAAACGCCATCCGAACTACCCCTCATTATTACAAACCCTTTTGCAGCTCACTTGTAGCTTACTTTGAGCTCAATATATTAAGCTCACCACCAAGTAGAAACTTCTCAAAATCCTAGGAGTTAAAAAACATCACCCAATCCCTATTTACCAAATTTGGATAACGAAAATGCCTTCAGGAAAAGCTACCGCAACAGTAAACGGGCGGACCATTGCCGAGACAGACAATTGGGAGGTTGTGGAGGGAAATGTCTATGTATGTACTCAACTCAACTCTTAAAAACCCGGGGTATAATTAACAATACAGTTTCCACCAACGTGAGTTATATGCATTTCAATTTCCGTATCGGGTTCTGATGATTTAGCTCCGTGAATCAAGCTATGCTCTCAAAGACAGATCATGGTACATATTGTCACTGGAAGGGTGATGCGTCTTACTATACTATTAAGTTTGAAAGTGAGTCCATCTGATTTCTCGGCATATAGTAGAGAGAGGAATTAACACCGTGTAGAAACCGAGTTGAAGAATGCAGCTTGGTATTATCCGACCCCGTTCGAGAAAGCTGAAAATATTAAGGACTATGTTGCCTTCTGTAAGTCATATCGTGAGAGAAACAAAATCGCAAGGCTAATGAGCCCACAGATAAGAATTTGGTTGATGTGAAGGCAGAGGAGAAGTAGATGAGGACTGGAAGTTGGGTAACTGGAAAAATAGTTGGGGCGTGGAGAATAAGGCTAATGGATGGGTCTCTTTCCTTGAATCGAGTGATGGATGTAATGATTAGCAAGTAACACTTTAAAACTAAACATGTAGTTTTTGGTCTATTGCGTTAATGCAATATCTCCTGGTGAAATAGGAAACCTAATCACTTTAAATATCCGAGCAAGTTTAAATATGGGGGGAACTGAAACTGAACATCGATCTCTGAACGATCCTGTTCTCTTTCAACTCTAATGTCACAATATAGCTTCGACGGGCTTCCTTGAGCCTCTTAGCAAAGGTATGGTAGACTTATCGCATTCCTTGGTAGTGATGGTGATAGAGAAAGTGATAGCAAGATGACACTTGAAGAATACGTTGATCTCTCGAGACATGGAACAAGTATTGGCGATCAAAAGACCTTGAAAGTCGAACGCTTCGTTTCATTGATATATAAAAACACTAAGTGTACCTAGGAATAGATGATAACTGCTTCATAAAAAAATATTTGCCGATGTTATAGATACCAAGGTATTGGATGGGGTTTAAGGATGTTTCTTTCATGAGGATATCTTACTGCCCTAGCCTTCGTTAATCTTCGGTTGAACATGGGACAAAGAGGTCGGGCCAAAGTAAATACATATTTAGCAAACAATTGGCATTAATTGAGGATTTGATAAAAGAGTATATAAAATCATCGTTGTTTTTGATGTTTAAAGGGGTATCTCTATATCGAGTTTTGCAGCAAACACTCCAGCCTTATTGAAGGTTTGGTCCATGCCTCGAGGTAAATTAGAGCCGAATAATTGGCGTGGGGCCTGAAAATCAGAAGAAAACACGCTAAACACACCAAAATTAAACCGCGACCACAAACGCGTCCCCCGGATTGCTACATTTATCACAATCAATTTAGGACACAACACAACACGGCGCAGGGTATTGCATATTACATTACCTGAGAATTAGTCATGGACGGTGCTCCAGAAGAGTACGATGATACTAATCGCGCATTCCTTCAGGCATTACTGGCACGAGGGACTTTAAATTTGCAAGAGGGCAAGGAGTTGCTCGCTCGCATTTTCACTGTCAAAGATGGTAGGCTTTTTTTCTCAGATGTATTTTTGCTTCCTAAGAACTAACATCTCTTAGAAGGACGAGTTACCTCCGCAGATGATGTCGCATCGGCTGACCTTGATTCGTATATATTCAGCGCAGCTCAAGCCCTATCGCCGTTCGATTACGAGATTAGAAGCATGAAGCATCAACGGTCAAATGAACAAATCTGGGCTCTTGTCAACAGTGCCAGCGATCCTCTCACCCAGCTTGCGACTACCTTCACAACGGAAGAAATGTTCTATATAAAGCGGCTGTTGGATGCTATGTTCGAATCATTCAATACTAAGGGAAAGGAGGTCATGGCCATCACTAGTACGCAAGCTATACATTCGTCAGTCATCGGGGGTTCCGGTCGGCAGAGCATAGGCGACGCCGACATGCAGACTGTGGATAACGGTGTGAAGAGATCAGATGCAGAGAAGGTACTGGCTGGATTGATGGCGCAAGGATGGTTTGAACGAAGTAGACGAGGATATTATTCTTTGACACCTCGCGCAATACTCGAGCTTCGAAGCTGGCTTGTCGATACATACAACGAGTCAGATGACCCAAATGATTGGCAGAGGATAAAAATGTGCGAAGCGTGCAAAGGAATCGTCACAGTTGGAGAAAGGTGCTCGAATAGAGATTGCAATGTGCGGCTACATGGGATTTGCGAAACTGCATATTGGAACTCACGGCCCAACAAGAATTGTCCGAAGTGCAAAACGGAGTGGGATGGGAAGCATTATGTTGGAGAGAAGGCGATTACATCGACAGAAGATAACTTGAGGGAAAGGCGGAAAAGTGGTGCTTCCTCGCAAAGGAGAAGAGCCCCTGTTGAGCAGGAAGAGGAAGAGGGTGAGGACGAAGAGTAATGAATCTACAAACAGGAGATATGGCGTTTATGGCGGCTATGATATCCCATATAGTTACAATGCTTTGGACTGCTGGTGATGCAGTCGGGGGGACTTTTTAGACGATAAGTCAATGTCAAATTTACTCCCTGCATCTCTTATTGGCTAACATTGTGGTGCAACCATGCATGCTCAGCTGAATTGAGTGGTTGCCTATTTTGTCAATCCAAGAGTTACCCTTGTCGCAGAAGGAATATCTGCGAATTTAGTTTTATATTTTTCTACCTTTTTCATAGCATTCATTTTATTTCAATACTTTCCTTGTCATTGCCATGAAGATGAATCGGTTTTCTTACGACCCTCTTGACCCATCCGTGGATGGCATTCGAGTAAGTGCTGGGGTCCATATAATTCGGGCCACAAATGCTAATGAGGAGTTCCCAGCTCCTGCATCTATTGCCCGGGCTAGATTCCACGCAGCCCCGTTGCTTCCTTAACTGTGTAACATTCGGGGAGCGTCCAAAGTACGACGCTATTTCCTACACTTGGGGCAATGAGGCCCGTCAACAACCCATCATCCTTAATGACCAATATTTCCTGGTTACGAAGAATCTTTACGATGCACTTATCTGCCTACAGCAGCAAAGCACTGAAGGTCTAGTTCTTTGGGTTGATGCCATTTGCATAAACCAAGACGATATCTCGGAGCGGAATCGTCAATTGACAATCATGCCTTACATTTACGAGCGTGCAAAGCTTGTAGTGATTTGGCTAAGAAACGACGACCATATAAAACCTCCGATTTGGCCAGAGCCGAAGAAAATACCGCCGTTTGAGATGTCAGATCACACCGAACAATATATGGAACAACAATTGCTATATCGCTACCTGATCAAAATATGTTCAAATGAGTATTGGAACAGACTTTGGATTATTCAAGAGATTGGGAAAGCCAGAAAACTCATGATCTCGTTTGGGCAAGAACTCATAGACTGGCAACTATTTGTGGAAACGATTACCCTTCCCTGGCCCCACCCTGGGAAAGTCATGGCAGAAACCAAAGAACCCAGTGAATCAAGGCATCGAAGAACCGCATTCTCGCATACAGTTCCTTGGAAACTCTACTATCAATTACTGAACAAATATGACGGCGGTCACAAACTACAGAACCTTTTGGCAAATCATCGTCAGGCTTTGTGTAAAGAACCAAGAGACAAGGTATATGGTTTGATTGGTCTGGCTACTGATTGCTATGCCGGTTTTCCTATGGACTATCGGAAAACACTTTACGAAGTTTGGAAGGATACAGTACTTTTCAAAAATTCCGATACCCACGCTCACCAAGGTGATATCTTGAAGTTTGGTAAACTAGTTCGGGACTCTCTTGGCGGCCCAGGCATAACGACGATGAAAGAGATTTCTGAAGACGCCTTTCTGAAGATGCCACAAAATGGGCCTCATAATCGTGATTGGTCTCCCAAAGAAAACAATCCTACAGTATTGAAGATACCAGCCCGTTTAGTGGGTCGTATTGTCCATCTGGGCCCTTCATATTCCCAAATCATGACAGACCTTTCGAAGACTGCAGAGTGGAGATTGAGTATTCAATATCATCTTCCCGATAGGATTCAAGCTAGCGTTCAGGAGGAAAGTGACTTATTCTTGGAAAAGCTCGAAGATCTGGATGCGAAAGGCCTCAAGATTGTGTCGACATGTGATTTTGATGTTTCTTGGATTCCAAAAATTATGCCTCCAAGGTTGTCAGACCCAAATGCAATCGCCGAGAAACCGGATCCGGAGAATGAGCATCTGTTGCGCGGTTGGTCACTTAATCCATCATTCGATAAACCGGAATTTATCTCCACGTCGCCTGCAGTAGGACCGCGTTTATTTCTTCTGGACAATTCTGTTGGGGAAACTTCAGTCTTAGAAGAGACATCTACAACAAGATCGGACCCACCTGGGAACATGGGCCTTGGACCATCGGCAGCCCGTGTGGGTGATTACCTGTGCGAATTCGTCGGCATCAAAAGGGCTGCGATCATAAGGAGGAGCAAAAACAAGTTAAGCTTCATCGGGACTGCTGGCTTAGCACAACAAGCACGTTTTGCTCGAAAGGGTACAAAATCTACTCCCAGCGATTCCTCTTCTCCATTTCGTCTACCAAAATTCGAATGTCCTACACCCGAAGAGACGGTGGATTTGTATCTTTACGTACCTTTGGCATATCAACTCCTGGATTAGCATGGTCTTCATCTCGTCAAATTGCTTCATATCTAGGGACTTCATCCATAGAAAACAGTTTGCCTTGCAGATAAAGGCATAAGCTTAGGTTGCATGCGGCCGGTATAGCTGAAACCCTAGATTAAAGATCTATCATATGATGATAATGGATATGGACCACAAATTTATCACTAAAGTGAACAATCCGATCGTTGACGTATTTTCCTATATATAGAATATTTTCGACCCACAATTTTGACCTATCTGTTAACTTCTTGACTACCAATTATAGGCCTAGATATAACATTTCGAAATTTTATTTGTAGCTACGAATGCAGCCATTTTGTGTAATACTTCGGCTCTTGAGCCTTTTCCAAAGAGATGCAATGAACAATAAATTATGGTCATTCAATCCTTCGCATTAGAACTACATTAAACCAAATATGTGGTCATGTGTCTCGTTCCTAGCTCGTAGTGCATCGAGCCGTGATTATTGAAGTATGAGAGGGCAAATAGAAATCATCAGGTTTTTAAGCCCATAGAGCATCAAGGAATGAAGAGTCTTTCACCAGAACTTCAGAAACTACTCCCTTACCTACTTCCTAGCCTATTCGTCCTTGCTCATGTCCACCTTCGACTTTTCTGCGCGCTTGTAATGTAATGTCTTTTCGAATCTAATTTGTTCACATCAATATCATGTTCTTCACTCAACACATTCTCCCAGAGGTCCAGAACCTTTGGGACAGGATTGGCTTGTGATAGCGATGCCAGGTCACTCATTTCCTTCGAGTTTTAGTACGCTTCTTTCCTGCAAGGCTTAAATTTCCAATACATCCACAAAGATGAGAAAAATCCATTGCTCCATGGTAATTATTCTTATCACCAAGTACCACAACCACCGAATCACTCGCTGCAGTCTGAGGATCTCCCGACCCCATCCATAAGTATGACTCATTCCTAATTCGAATGTGCATACCGGTAGGTATCAAACATGCAGATCGAATTACTCTATCGATATTGTTGATATAAAATAGTTCTACATACACTAGCTCGATACACAATAATAACAAAAGATATTCATCAACAACTCGTTCTCTTGATCCGGTATCTCCTTTGGAATATCAGCTCTCTTTTTAAGCTTTCTCTTCATCCTTCTAATCTAGATCTCCACATCTGCATCACGTCTAGATCCTCATTTTTTGATCTTCGAAGTAGGAGTGATGAGTTTAAAGAGACTGTGGAACGTATGTTTTGAAAGAATGTAGCAGGACGCAGGGTGCACCACATTACCTCGTTTTTATTTATTTCTGTCGGTGATGCGAGGAACCTTGGTGAGATCTTCTGGCTTGGAAGGGGGTGGTAAATTGCTAATTAGTATTTTCATATGGTAGTTGATTAAGATAGCGGGTGGGTGACAATCGTCGATTTCTCCAATGGTGATTGCAGAAACTGTGGATTTTCTTTGGGTTTTGGTGTGTATTGAAGTGTATGTGTATAAATTTCTAGGAGAAATTAAAGTACATTATTCCGCTAAAGGATTGGATGGATTATATCTCTGGCTTTTCTTTGAGATACCTGTACCTTACGATACCTTTGTTGAATCTTCCCATTCTGGACACCATGTCGGCAAATCGATTTCTATAGGTTCTGGGGTTTTATTCGGGTTCGTATCCAAATTAGAGTTTCCATGCTATTGCTACGAATGCGCATCAGGTCTTTCTTCAAATTTCGTGATGCGCGTATAGTATGTCCGTTAAGAGTTATGGGAATCACATCCGCGGGATCTATAATAGAGCTTTATAAATTAGATGTTGATCGAGATACTGTTAGGAGTTCGCATTTGGTATCGTCGGTAGGAGTGATCTCGGAGAATATCTTCACCAGTCGAATCTCTTGATTGCCCGCATCTCGCCATGTATAAATTATATCATGCACCTTCCCTAGAACATCGTCAATATATTATCGATCGAAGTTTAGGTACAAGATCTTGGATATATGATTTCTTGAGAACTATCTTCAACCCATTCACCTGCATCACAGTCTCGCCTCTCTATACTATTTAGGACTGGACCGCTTGCCCTAACAATATTTGACACTGGCGACCAAACAGTATTGAAACTTCCGCCGGAACTTCGCAGCATAACTTCTTCATTGTGCTTCGATTATTTTCGGGGCTGAATCTGAAGGCACTCTTTATAGTGAATTCAATATGTTCAAGGTAGTATTCGGTGGGCAAGTCCGAAAAAAACTCGTCTTCTGCAAGAATACTTTGTTGGATGGATTGTGTTGACTGCTGGGAAGAAATCTCCGTAGGCTTGATTGATTTGATATTCTTGGGGATTCGTTTCAGTGACCTGGGATATCCGTTCGATGGTAGCTGTCACATATCCTTGAGAGCTGCTTGATCTGCCCTTTTTGTCAATAATACTACAGCACTGGTAGCGAACTATTCGAAAACATCGTGAGTTATTGGCCTCGCAGGAGTGACCCCATTTCTGTATACCAACAAGTATCTAATCTCATTGTTGATCAATGAGCGTTCTGTTCTCAGATCGCCGTCGCAAGTTGTCCTACCCAAAGGCCGAGCATTCCCTCTTCATCCATGAAATGCTACTTACTCCATCCATTTCATACAACCAAAAATGTTAATAAGAAGCAAATGATTCCCTCTACTGCTCGGGTTGGCTTGAACCACCAATTTGGGTGATCCGAGCCCCACTTCAATTCTCCAATTCGAACATTGACCCCACATTCACATTATTCACAACCTTCGAACACTTCCTGGAAAATCACAAACAAATCGCCAAAATACATTCAAAAATATATTTTATATGTGGAAAATAATAAAAAAGAACAAAAATGACACTCCCTCGAGTGGGATTGAACCACTAACCTCTCGATGAATCTGCGAATGAATTGCTTCAAGTAACAGTCGAACGCGCTAGCCAATTGCGCCACGAGGGACTTGTGATTTGATGACGAAATGAAATTTAATTAGACTTATGTCCAACTCTCTTGGTTCAACTGCTGCAAGTTCATTTGCGTAAGCTGACAAGGATGGTACGTACATATGCATTTAAAAAGACAACCAAGCTTATATCAATATTGATTTTATTTCATTCAATATGTAATTGTATTTAGATGCTCTACATTTTACCATTCATATACCCATGATTATTACAGCGATTGATTATCTAATCACCGTGGTATTCCTTTTTTTCCCATTTATATAGTCTCGGATAACGTTAAAGGGGTAGAAATTTATATACTTTACGTTAAGGAATATATCGAATAAATTAATTATAAGTATAATATATGTTTAACAATAAGGTTCGATTGAAAGGCAAGGTCTTTTTCATTAAAATCTAAACTTTTTAGTGCTAAGATATCGTCTTGTTAGCTAATTAATTCGATGAATATAGTCCTCTAACCATTCTTTTCCTTACAACCGGTACCGACCTCTGCGCCGCTTCCGCACTTAAAATGGACTTGAACCTTGCCTTCATGATAATGTCGGGTGCGATTATATATATTCTGGTCTTCTTTATAGTCAAAGTCAAAGCCGTTATGAAAATCGGATTATAAATGAATAAATAATTAGTTTATTAGTGGAAAAGGTTCTCATGCTTTCGCTCCAATTACATTAACAGATGTATCTTTAGAAGAGCCTCCGGAAATGTTCCAGTTGCCATGGTCCTCGGGACTTTCATCAACGGTATTATCCTACAAGCACTCTACAGCACATCGGCTCTCATACTCGACAATCCAAGTACACCTGCACACGGCTCATACCGACTTTACTTACTGCTTAACTGTCTTTTGTGACATTTTTTTCGTTTGTAAAATTTATAGAATACTTCTTTCTTGTGCAGATTTACCTTTGTGTAGAAATAGAAGTCTGTGGAACGTCCAAAACAACGTTCCAGATGGTTGCTGAACGGTACCAAGGCATCACAAACAGTATCCATGAGGTATATACCTGCGAAGCACGACAATTCTGGACTCGAATAGGATGGAGAAGTCACAAATAATCGGTTCATCCAATGGATCAATGGATCTGAAGGTTTATCAGCTTGAAGAGGGATGGAAGTTATGTATTTCCTATCCAAATGGAAACCTGAAGCCTTTATAAAACATGGAAGCACTATGTATTTGTACCAGCTCCCGTCGATGCTCTTAAGCCAGAGAAAGATAACGTTGCAAAGCTGGAACAACAATCTCCAAAACGGGATATACTTTTTGGAGAAATATACTCCATAGCATCCTCCTGGTCTCAGTTTATCTATAATCTTGTCAATTCGGCATCTCATTGACCGATAATCTTCTACCGAGTGGTGTTAGACTGAATCACATAAATATAATATGATAAGAAGCACAAATATATCAAAACATATCAGTCACCAACTGTGACGTGTGCGTGTGAGTTTCTAAGCAAAAAAGAAAACGGTTTAAATGATCTAAATAATAGCAGACTGCTTGGTTTAGGCACTCAGACTATAAAATGGATCCATCTCTGGAGCTCATATGGCCCAACTTCCTTTTCTATCATACAGAGAATATATTCTTCCATAGCATCATCATTATAAACATCTATTTCAACGACAAACAACTACCACATACCTCTCGATACTTAGTACCTCAACAACCAACTACCAACTCATCCCAAAACCTCACTCAATATATTCTTAAACGCCATGTATAACCCTCGAGGATCTGGCACCGCTTCAAGAAGGTCCGCTGGTGGATATTCTTCTCGCTACGTTCCCATTACAACGTCCAACTATGACCCCAATGATCCAAACTATTACGCCAGCGAACAGGGCAACGATGGATGGCATCCTGGTGGTCCAGCTCCTGAAGGGTATACTGATGACACGGCTTCTGGAGGATATACTGAGGGCCCAGCTTCTGACTACTATACTGGTAACACTGCTCCTGTACCTTATACTGGAGGCCAAGCCCCCGAAACTTACACTGGTAACACTAATCGTGGATTTTATACTGGTAACACTGCTCCTGTACCTTATACTGGAGGCCAAGCCCCCGAAACTTACACTGGTAACACTAATCGTGGATTTTATACTGGTAACACTGCTCCTGTACCTTATACTGGAGGCCAAGCCCCCGAAACTTACACTGGTAACACTAATCGTGGATTTTATACTGGTAACACTGCTCCTGTACCTTATACTGGAGGCCAAGCCCCCGAAGCTTACACTGGTGGCCCGGCTCCTGGAGGGTCTGCTGGTGGAGCTTTTACTGAGCATTCTACTAGTGGAACTACTATTACAGAGTCTACTGGTGACAATCCTTCTTCAAGGTACAATGCTATCCCGGCTCCTGGAGGGCCTATTAGTGGAACTCCTACTGGTTATCCTATTAGTGGATCTTCCATTAGAGGACCTACTGGTGGAACTCCTACTGGGTATTATAATAGTGGAACTGCCAATACAGAGTCTACTAGTGTCAATCCTCCTTCAAGGTATAATTATAATCAAAATACTGGATTTTCAAGACGCGACAATACTCCTGGATGGCATGATCGTGTCCCGTCTCCTAGGCGGTCTGCTCGTCGCTCTGCCGCAAGAGCCTCCGACTCTAGCTCCAATGATGCCAACAAGTCTGGAGGCGCCAACCTTGCTGGTGGAGGTTACTACAAATATCGATGCAAATACTGGCTCACTTACAATTGCCCACATTGGGTGTGGGTTAATAATGCACCATGCGCACATTGCTTGGTAAGTTATACTTCCAACTTTCAAGACAATCATCATACGAGTACTAATATACGACCATTTCAGGCCGAAGGGCGAGATTAGTATGATATCCAAGGACTTCCCTCTCGAGATCGAGCATGGACACCCCGTAAGTAATTCTACAGACCCGGAATATGGACTAACAACATACAGATAAGTCACCAGCTTAGTACTTGTTACTATGCTACGCCTTTATACCGGGTTCGTGTTAGATTCTCAGGAGTTGGAGAACGTCATTTGGACTTTTAGGATGGGAATGCAATGCAGGTTTTCGACTTCGATTTTCTTATGGGCATAAGAGGGAATGAGGAAGAGGATTCAACAGCCATGGGCTTGATTTGGAGGAGGATCATGAGTCTTTGAGTCTGGTTATGACTGCATAGAAAAATTACATTAGAGCGTGACTTTTCATTCATCAATATACATAACATTTGATGAATCTTGCTTTTGTATCATGTGTATATTGAATGAAGTTACATGCCTGAGAAGAATGAAAAGTTTGATGATTGTCGGTTACATTTTTCACTCCCGCCCTAATGTCCAAAACTATGAAATAACGAGATTTAAACGCATATCCCTAATTGGGTAATTGAAATTCTCTTGTGAAAACTTTATTCGTCATTCAATGTATATATCAACTTGAGAAATTTTCTCACTAACGTCCAAACTCCATTAAACAGATCATTGCTTAATGTATATCACTGCCCTAGAAATTGGCTCACTCATGTTTAAACCTTTATATTTAAATATTTTTGAAAAGATTGAAATTAATCATAGGATATATTGGGCGATACTATGCCCCTTGTGATGTACGGAAATTAGACACTAAGACGACAACGGGGAACGGGGAGAAGTAGAGATTCCACAGTATATTTCGAGGCTAATTACAAATCTCACTTTCCAATCTATATCTCTAAAAGAACACCTGTATCTAATGGCCACTCTATGCAAACAATACAAAAGCCCATGAGCCCAAATAAACTACCTTCAATTCTAGAGGCCACAACTTCTTCACCGATCTTTCGGCCGAAGATCTTTCCTCAATATCTCGACCTTGAACTCCAGAGCCATCTTGCTCATTATACAAACTATCCACTCTGTATGGAATAACATCGGGCTGTGATCTCTTTCCCGCCTTTGTTGTTGTTTCCGCAGGTTGTACATAGGTCAAATTCGATTGAGTCGTGATGGTTCCCAAGGTTGAAGGTATTGCGTTTGAGTAACTCGCCATCGTGTACATTGATGGATTATCGGTGGATGGTGTGAGGTTTGATGTATGAGTTGTGGTTGTGGTGGTCCCGAAGGTTGAAGACGCAGATCCGGATGGTGTGCTTGAAGCTGGGGCAGAAAAGACTGGGGCCGATTCTGATGGTCCACTTGATTGAGCTGGGGCAGAGAAAGTTGGGGAAGATGAAATTGGTGGAATTGATGAAGCGGACGATCCAGTTGATTGAGCTGGGCCAGATGTAATTGGGGCAGGTTGTACATTAGTTGAATTCGAGTGAGTTGTAATGGTTCCTGAGGTTAAAGCCGCAGATCCGGATGGTGCGCTTGAAGTTGGGACAGAAGAAGATGGGGCAAAAGAAGATGGGGCAGATAAATTTGAAGATGCAGCTGGTCCAGTTGATTGAGCCGGGGCAGATGAAACTGGGGCAGGTTGTACATGAGTTGAATTCGAGTGAGTTGTAATGGTTCCTGAGGTTGAAGCCGCAGATCCGGATGGTGCGCTTGAAGCTAAAGTAGATGAAGATGTTGCACTCGAAGATGTATTTAATCCAGTTGATTGAGCTGAGGCAAATGAAGATGTTGTATTTGAAGATATATTTAATCCAGTTGGTTGAGCTGGGGTAAATGAAACTGGGGCAGGTGGTACATAGGTCGAGTTTGAATAAGTTGTAATGGTTCCTGAGGTTGAAGCTGCAAAAGATCCGGATGATGCACTTGAAGATAGGGCAGAAGAAGATGGGGAAAAAGAAAATGTTGTATTTGAAGATGTAGTTAATCCAGTTGATTGAGCTGGGGTAGATGAAGATGTTGCATTTGAAGATGAAGATGTTGTACTTGAAGATGAAGATGTTGTATTTGAAGATGTTGTATTTGAAGATGTATTTAATACAGTTGATTGAGCTGGGGCAGATGAAGATGTCGCATTCGAAGATGCAGCTAGTCCAGTTAATTGAGCTGGGGCAGGTTGTACATGGGTCGAATTCAAGTAAGTTGTGATGGTTCCCAAGTTTGAGGATATTGCGTTTGAGTAACTCGTCATCGTGGTGTACATTGATTGATTATTGGTCGATGATGTAAGGTTTGATGTATGAATTGTGGTGGTTCCCAAGGTTGAAGCCGCAGGTTGTATATGGGTCGACTTTGAGTGGGTTGTAACGGTTCCTAAATTTGAAGGCATCGCATTTGAGTAACTCGCCATCGTAGTGTACATTGATTGATTATTGATCAATGGTGTAAGATTTGATGTATGAATTGTGGTGGTTCTCAAGGTTGAAGCCGAAGGTTGTACATGGGTTGAATTTGAGTGGGTTGTAACGGTTCCTAAGTTTGAAGGCATTGCGTTTGAGTAACTCGCCATCGTGGTGTACATTGATTGATTATTGGCCGATAGTGTGAGATTTGGGCTAATGGTAGGAATGTTGTGAACTGAAGTCTGACTGGTAGCGAGAGGAGATTTGGATGGTTGGGCAATGTTGATAGTTTGAGCCGAGTTCGAAGTTGAAAATATATTCAACGTTTGAAATGAGGTAAGTGCTAGTGTGCTGCTAGTGTTCATTATCTGAGTTGGGTTTAACGTCTGACTGGAGTTGGATGGCTGAGTAATGTTGTTGGTCTGAGCCGAGTTGGAAGTCTCAAGTGTATGAAAGACTGGAAATAAGGTAGAGTTGGAAGTCGGAGATGTATTAAATGTTTGAAATGAGGAAAGTGTCTCACTAGCGCTTAATGTATGTGAGGAGTTTAACGTCTGAATGGAGTTGGTTGGCTGAAAACTATCGATACTCTGAGTTGAGCTGGAAGTTGAAGATGGGTTGAAAGTTAGAAATAAGGTAAATGTGTTGCTAATGATTATTGTAGAAGTTAAACTTAATGTCTGAGTAGAGTTGGATGGCTGGGCAATTTTAATAGTCGGAGCTGAGTTGAAAGTTGGAGATGTATTAGATGGTTGGAATGAGGAGAGAGTCTTGCTAGAGCTCATTGTATAAGGTGTGGTTGTCTGAATTGTGGTTGACGTCTGAATTGTGTTTAACGTTTGAATGGAGTTGGATGGCTGAGCAATGTTAATAGTGGGAGATGTATTAGATGTTTGAAATGAGGAGAGAGTCTTGCTAGCGCTCATTGTATAAGGCGTGGTTGAGGTCTGAATTGTATTTAACGTCTGAATTGTATTTAACGTCTGAATTGTATTTAACGTCTGAATTGTATTTAACGTCTGAATTGTATTTAACGTCTGAATTGTATTTAATGTCTGAATTGTGTTTAAAGTCTGAATGGAGTTGGATGGCTGAGCAATGTTAATAGTCGGAGATGTATTAGATGTTTGAAATGAGGAGAGAGTCTTGCTAGCGCTCATTGTATAAGATGGGGTTAACGTCTGAATGGAGTTGGATGTATGAACTGTTGAGATTTCAGTCTTCGCGAGGGGCAATGTTGGTGTAGTGTGACTGCTTAGGAAGGATGAGTTATTGATCAAGGATATCGGGCTAGAGGTTTTGTAATTTTGATCACCATTTGTATTTGAATGGGTAGAGTGCATGGACGGTATTGTTGACGTTGTATTGACAGTGGTTGGATTATAGCTGCTGCTGCTGCTCGGGTTTGAAAATATGCTGGTTGGTGTTGTAGCAATGATGATTGGATTATTGCTACTGACGATCGGTTTTGAAGACATGGTGGTTGGTGTTGTAGTGTCGGTGATTGGATTATAGCTGCTGCTGCTGCTCGGGTTTGAAAATATGCTGGTTGGTGTTGTAGCAATGATGATTGGATTATTGCTACTGACCGGCCTTGAAGATATGGTGGTTGGTGTTGTAGTGTCGGCGATTGGATTATTGCTACTGACCGGCCTTGAAGATGTGGTGGTTGATATTGTAGGAATAATGGTTGGATTATCATTATTGCTACTTTCAACTGGTTTTGAAGATGTGGTGGTTGATATTGTAGGAATAATGATTGGATTATCATTATTGCTACTTTCAACTGGTTTTGAAGATGTGGTGGTTGATATTGTAGGAATAATGATTGGATTATCATTATTGCTACTTTCAACTGGTTTTGAAGATGTGGTGGTTGATATTGTAGGAATAATGGTTGGATTATCAATATTGCTACTTTCAACTGGTTTTGAAGATGTGGTGGTTGATATTGTGGGAATAATGGTTGGATTATCAATATTGCTACTTTCAACCGGCTTTGAAAATGTGGTGGTTGATATTGTGGGAATAATGGTTGGATTATCAATATTGCTACTTTCAACCGGCTTTGAAAATGTGGTGGTTGATATTGGATTATTGTCATTGACGATGGGTTTTGAAGATGTTGTGGGTGATATTGTAGCAATAATGATTGGATTATTATTATTGATAATTGGTTTCGATAATATGGTGGTTGGTATTGTAGTCGCGGTGGTTGATATTGAAGTAACGGTGATTGGATTATCGATGCTGCCGACCGGTTTTAAAGATGTAGTGGTTGGTGGTGTAACGGCAATAGTTGATATTGTAGAAATGATGGTTGGATTATCGCTGTTGCTGACCGGCCTTGAAGATATGGTGAGAGATTGAGCACTCACTAAAACGATGGGTAGAACCGCTAGATTGTTAGCAACTTTAGGTCCTCACTGTAATGAATAGCTATTTGAACTTACCGGCCGAGGCCTGATTGTGGTATGTTGATGAGGTGACGTAAATTATCGAAGCAGGGGCTGTAAGTGTAGAAATGTCTATGGTTGTACTGACTTTCTTGATCGTCGAACTGTGCAGGCTCTGGCTACTCTGAGAAGCTTTTGTTCCATCGACATCAGTTTCCGTGTACAAACTAGTTGTAAAGGTTGCGGAATCAGGCGGAATAGTTTTGGATTCATCCTGGGGGGATGTATTAATTGTCGTAGTGGTGCTAGATGTCGCGCTTCTAGTAATCCATACAATTGTGAAACTAGTAGAACCATACGATGAAGAGTTGGAAGATAGGCTTTGAGCCGTATCGGAGGATGTTAAAGTGGTATGAGTTGTGACCGTGGCATCGATGGACGTCGAATATTCTGTGGCGGTGACCAGCACAATAGAAGGGGCAGGGACAACATCAGTTTGAGTTCTAGTCGCTGTGCCTTTGAGCACTGAGGTGGTAGTGGTGGTAAGAGTGAGAGCAGATATAGCTGTAGTCTGTGGTAAGGAGGAATTTGCGGGCTGTTCGACAGCAAAAACAGAGAATATTGAAGGATGAATTAGGAGGAATAAGAAAGAGGATAATTTGATATACATATTTCAGTCTAGAATGGTTACACAAGGAATTAATTTCTCCGTATGCGCTCATTGCAAACAGTTTGACCGATTATATCGCGAGGATCACTGTTACACAGCTTTGTTCTCTAATAGTGACGAAGATATGACTTGGAAGCGGCTGATAGTCAAGCCTTTTTGTATGAAGTGAATTTTATAAATCAAGCCTTCAAATCACTATATGACTCCGAGCCTTCTGGCTTCTACCGACAACTCTTGTCCGGACACCTGAACATTTAATATTGAGTTTGAACATTATACTTTCCAAATCCAAGACTTGGTGAAGACCACTTTCCAATGTCTGTAAAGCCGTACTTGAACCCATAATGAACTTCTATTGCTTGACAGTATTACTCGCCACACTAGTAGCGGAAATCAATGGCAAAAATTATATTAAAAGTATCGAACCGACAGTACCTAAAAACTGGAACGGTATGAACATGAAGTCACCTATTTACCGTAAAATGACACGAATAAACCAAGCCCAAAATCGATGACGGTAGTTCAGAACAAGTCTTTTAAAGGATTTTTGAGTGGGAAAGGGGGAGCCGTTAGGAGGGGGGTTTGATGGCTTTTGTGGGATGTTTGGTTCACATAAAAACTTTTGACTCTGGGCTGTAGAGAATGCTTCCAAAGTTGGCCAATCGGTTTTAAAGGTGGCTGGAATAATAAAGGTTCAATTTATGAGGTTATGGAGAGCACCGAAAGAAGAAGAAACGAGCGAGGTTAGATGTTTTGATCGAATATTTCCATTTAGCTTGAGAAATAATGGCTTCATGTTTGAGGAATCCAGAGAAACTGTTTTCTATGTTAAATATATTGGGGAAACAAAAGATCCCACTTGATCTTAATCTCGAGCGAATCAATCGGCTCACTCCCTATTCAGTATTAAGTAAACAGGCTTCGGTGAGTTGTTATGTTTGTATGATATGCTTTCGGAAGGTAAATTCACATGATATATACTACCTGCAGTATGTTGTACAGCATGAGCATGCATTCGTCAGAAATGCTACGATGGCGCATAACTGAAACTTCCCTGGACTTTCCACATATTACGAACATTGAAATGCCCTGGAACTCTGAGAATGTAGGTAGAAGAGTTGCTTGGTTTCCATTTCACCTCGTTGCCGTCAGGCCAAGAACAGAGATGATGTTGACCGGGCGTTCATCAATGAAAATTGCATGAATGGATTTTGACGGTGGCCGTATTAAGGTGAAACTATCAGTCTGTGCTTAGTTGACCAAACCACTCCACTTCTTTCCATGGGTAAGGATTCTTCGTTGGGGGTAAATCATTAAAACCTGGAGGATCTAGGAGGTTACTATTAAGACATAGAGAAACACGATGTTGGTGCGATGTTGGTGCGATGTTAGCGATGCCATAAGACAAAGCCCAGTTCAAATGTTGGGGTTTGGATGAAGGGCCAAGTATATCAGAGGTTATTCCAAACAGAGGCGGGCTGTACTTGTAAATCTCTACAACTTGTATGCGGTCTGGTAGGTTGGAATCATGAGCTTCTTGTTTATTGTTGGGCAGCCGTGGCTTTGAATTAGAGGCACGGAAACTTGAAAGGTCTTACGTATACTCCGTACGTACGATTACTACAATACGACCTCAATTCCCTGTTTGTCAATAGTGATAACTTATAAGGTGCTAAGCCTCCCCTGTTGAGCTATTTCAGGATCGTAGGGTAGCATTCAGGGGTACTGAAACCCTACAAAGGCTGGGGGATAAGCTCCACCAAATTACGAATTACAGGGTTAGAATTCCATCTCCACCCTCAGATATCACCAAACAAACAAAAGGATCCAGTAATTTCTTGAGGCGAATGAAAATTTGTTCCCTCAACTCCTCAAGTTCCAAGGTTTCCGTTGTTGCGATACAAATAGATGGGAACATTACTTTTCGTACAATTCTCCCCAATCACAATCGACTTTATACATTATCTAACGCAATAATCTAGTGATTATTCCCAGCCACAACCATGGGTTGGTAGTAAGTAGGCTTGGGCCCTTTGTTGGTGTTGTAGTTTGCTGCAGGATTCGTACATGTAACACGAAATGTGGCTAGGTATAAATTGCGGCTGTGTGACATTGACAAAGTGTTACTTATAAGTCCATTACCAGTCATTCCCACCTCCCTCTTCATCCTTCAAACACACATTCATTCCTGCTTTTAGATTTCCTAACAAAAATAATCTCAATTTCAAAATGCGTTCTTCCACTGTCGCTTTCGCCATCACGTTGGCCTTGGCCAACTCCGCATCAGTTCTAGCTGCCGGTGGCCCTGAGTCCGCAGCTACAGTATCCCATTCTTCTTATTCCATTCAACAAACTGGGGATAGTGAAGATATCGGTGTTCCCTCAGCGACTTCCAGTGCGGTTTCTTCCTCATCTTTGGCTGTTCTCCTTCCAATAACCACTGCTATCTCCGTTTCAGCAAGCAGTGCTTTGCCATCGGACGCATCATCCTTCTCCTCCTTCTCCATAAGCTATGTCTCCCACACCGTATATCCATCTGGATCCGCATACTCATCTGGTTCCGTCTCAAGTTCCAGTGTATCCGGTAAACCAAGTGGATACAGCAACTCGACCATCGTCTCTACTGCCACTGCCTCCGGATCTGGCGCCAGAACATCTACTGCTACCGCGATTACCGAAGTTCCTGGAGCTACGACCGGAGCTAGCAAGACTGCAGCTTCGGCAAGTGCAAGCCCGAGCGCCACAACATCGCACTCTGCTGCCGATGCTTTGTCATTGAGTGGAACATCTTGGAGTGTTGGAGGTCTCATGCTTGGTGGAATGGCAGTTGTATTTGGCTTCTTCTAATTGCCTTGGCATTTTTTGATTGGGTTCAGGGTGTAATAATTGTATGATGGAGTTTAGGATTTGCGGATTCGGATATGGATATGGATATGGATATCGATATCTAAATGGGAGTTAATGAGAGAGGATATCATATTTGAGTTTGGCATTCTGCTGCATACATCATTTTTGGATTTAATGTTTCGATTCTGATTGCTTCTGGTTGTTATGCGAATACAATTTTTGGCATTTTAGATACCAGGCCCTGTCTCTATCGAATGGAAATTTAGCTGACTTGATTAAATTTATTTTGACAATGTGCATGCATATGTTTAAGTGAAACAGCTTTAGGTTGTGATTAGTGAAAAATTGTTACATGTCCCAGAATATCTCGTGTTTAACCCGTGTTGTCTCGAGCCAAGATCATTTCCATACCCATGAAGGGCTTCCAACCAGATACCTTCCTCGCCATTATCAACTCTGCATCCTCCATTGTGAGCTTCGAAATTCTTTCGATGTCTCGAGCCTCTTCTACAAGATTTGTTCTGATAAACTTCGCAGACGTTCGAGGATTTCCTGCCACCAGCCTAATGCATACCTCTGCCCAGCTCCTCATGCATCGGATAGATTGTGGGCCATAAATGACAAACTGGAAAGTCAGGTCTTAAGAAACTGGATTCGCCACCAGCAAAGATATCACATCGCGCATTCTCTTCCCAAGAAGAAGTCGCCTGGGTCATATCAAGTCCATCACTCAGGGCCGGGACACCTACAGGTAACAGGATGCTTTGTTTAAATTCGTGTGTTTGAGTCTGTTTGTTGGTAGAGAGTATCAATTGGATTAATGCCAATGATAAAGTCGCTCCAGCACTAAAAAACCTACCAGGAAAGTGTATATCTGAAAATAACCTGACTCGATTGACCAAAAGCTCTGGAGGTAAAGTTTCCGACCCAGCCTGTTTTTATTTTCTACCAATACTAACTACCATTACCTAGCTATAGGCACTTGGCACTACTGAAGTTGATGCGTAAGTGTGTGGATAAGATGCAGATTTGGACTGGAAACTAGCTCAATCTTCAACTCGTCAAGGAAAAACTGTAAGCCTTAGGCTATCCAGTATGAATCACGCTTCTATCAATATGTTGTTGAGCTTAGCCTCCATATAACTATCAAATATATTTTATTATGGATTGAGGTTAAGTTTAATGAAAGGTGGAATGTTTCAGTTCACTCTCAGATCTTCAATTTATACATGCAACCGCGCCTCTGACATCCTACGTGAAATTTCCATCTAGTTGATATAACTTGTAGTTCTGCTTTATAATCCTCACTCTGGAGCCTAATTATGGATTGATCTTTGTAGGTTTACAGGAAGAAATTTGGCACATATTGCTACCTCCATATTTGTAAACGTCAAAAAATTGATTCCTGTACCATTAACAAATTACCTTTGGTGGGCATACAGCCAGTATCATACTAATATGAAGTCCCATACATATAGAAATCAAAACCCGATCATATCAATCCACTCTGTATATCTTCCTTCAGATAATACCTTTCTAGCTTCCATAAAGGTTCCAATATCATGAAAATGTTTTTGATGAGCCTGCCAAATCCGAAACTCCTCCCAGGTCTTGACCCAGGACCCAATATATTTGTGTTTCAACAAGTCTCGTTCAATAATCGCAATCGCCTCGTCGTCCCACGCGTATCCCTTGTTGAATGGATTTGGTAATTGACTCGGAACAAGGTCCCCATCATTTCCGTCGACTTTAATGGGTCCCCTCATAATGGATCTATCAAAATCCCGGTATCTACTTTCCAAATCGAGTTCCGCCGAAGTAGGTTGGTATCCATGATTTTCTCCATACACGGATCGACGAAGATAATGCCGCCTAGAACTGAGGCTCAACAAGCTTGCACATCGATATTGAGGTCCCATCCAGGTTTCTAGGAGTTCGTCTAGATGTGTAGACCATTCATTGTCGGTTGATAGGGAAACGATGGCATCAGGGTGGGAAAATTTGAAACATGCTTACATCTTTCTGCACGTAACCCCAAGACAGACAGACATACAAGGTGTAAGGTGGCTCATGATTTCGTGAATAAGCTCAGGGGCTAGCATGGTGATGCTGGCTGAGCCCTGCCTTCGGGAGGCCGGAATGCCTAACAGAATTAGTTGATACAAATCAATCGGAAGTGACATATAAATGGAACCTACCAACTTCCTGCTCAGAATTATTCTGCTCAAGATAAGAATCCGCATTAATGACTTGAGACTTATCGTCAACGCCGTTTTGATCAGTATGCAGAGCTGTTGCCATGCTTTTCGAGTCGTGCTCCATGTCGCCCACGTTTGTCATGATAGACCATTCGTTGATATGGTGAGTTGTGATGGAAAACCTGGATTTCAAGATGGTTTGCCGGGAAGTGTATGAAGAGAAATGATTCTCAAGATGGTTTGTCGAGAGATTTGTGTCTAAAGGGAGTCCTCGGAAGGACGTTGATAACTTAAAGTGCGACATTGTGCCATGGTGCTTGAAGGGATTTCCGGGAAACTGAGTCACAAATGATATCTCAGTCACTCGTTCTGCTAAAATCTGGGATGTTTTTCCTTAGATAAATTTTGCAATATTGGTGAATATAGACACGTGATAATGCCCAAGGCATATCACGCCAGTATAGCTCTTCTCGGAGTCCAACCCTAGAATCCACCCAATCAACAAAGTCAGAATCATCAAAATTCATCATCAATAGTTTTTGAACTTTCAATGGACTCGAAAACCCAGCAGAGGACTTGGTGGTCAAAAGATCCTTGACCGAGAAAAACCTCAGATCGGAAACTCGTGAAGACAAATGATCCTCCAGACAACGCTCATGGCAGAGAATTTATCTCTAGATCTAGCAGGTTCTTGGGTAGTCTCATTTTCGGAAAGTTGGCCCATCCTCGATGTTCACAGCAATTTGTATAGGCCGCAGCAGCTGCAGTGACAATATTGGTTTGCATAGAAGGAGCTGTGGAACGTGCGAGAAGTTCGAGAGTCATAGTAAGTCTCTCAACCTCAGGCTCTTCTCCTAGCATAGCATAGCATAGCATATCATAGATTGATGATATAAATGCCGGTGCGAGCAGAAATCCTGCCGAAAATTGCCATGATGAATCAAAAAAGTGATTCCTGAGCGGAGTCTATGTTGAGCATATTTCATATAACCTGGCTGGTATCTTACTCCAAGAGTCCAAGCTACAGTAATACAGTATTGTATCACGCTTTCATGCGTTATTGGAATAAATATCATATATGATGAGGTTGCTCGGCCATCAATCCTTCAAGACAACAACAGTGCTCCCATCTCCTAAAGTGGATAAATAATACCCCCACTACCCCGCAAAATACAGGGCTCATATCGCTAATCGATAGGCTGTCTGAGCGCCCCACGGTTGTGGGGTTAGGTTGCTGTGGCGGGTAAGCTTTTGATATTGAGAACGATAATACATGAAAACTTGAGGTCCGAAGACAAAGCCCAACGTTATGGTATTATCAAATAATATGGCCACTCGAATTATATGTTCAGAACTTTGGGTTAGGAATTTCTGCACATTGGGGGGATCATATAATGTGTTATCACCTACTTGTATTCCGAATAGTTCAAATGATGTAAATTTATGTCACGGTTGCGTCGTTTCTACATGATGATGGAAATGCCGATTGGGAGGTAGCATTATGGTACAACGGCTAGAAAATACATGAGCTGGAGACAGCTTGGTCTTCGTGATTGGATTCCAATACTAAGTATATCGGATGAACGGTATGAGATTGAATTGACAAAAAGCAGAGCTTGCTGAAGACCATCACGGTTCCGCTGAATCAGCAATTGACGGAAAGGAAAGGAATTTATTATACTATCAGATACAGGAAAACAGGATAATTGACCTGGAAATGGGCGAATTATGGTCTCAATACTATTGGTGATGGAGAAATCATCTTTTGAGGATCATCATCCATTATATCATTACCTACCTTCAATGGAAGGATACATCTACAATCTATCGGCATCCCTTATTATCAGATATCATGGACTGCACCAAGTAACTACCTAACTCACCCATATGGACTCTCGCCTACTTGATTGCTTCCCAAGTTGCTTGAGCCACCGAACCTATAATTCAACGCATCAGCATATCATTTCCAGCAGATTTAATCAGATACTTTGCCGTGGTGAAGCGAATGAATTCCTGGATACTACTCTGCCATGGGATGGAAAGCATAAACACGAATTAGTTGAAGATATTTGTCAATTGTATTCCCTACATGACAAACCAGGGACAGAAGAAGCCATAGCCATTCTGACATCATTCTGATATCATTTCCCAGACGTATTTTGCGTTCCTTACATTGAGCACCTATATAGATATTGTTGCAACGAGTTTCACATATTCTTTCAATAGGGAAGAATGAGAATGAGCAAGAAAAGCATGCAATGCAATTGTGATTTTTGCCGTAGCAGAATCTATGGAGGAGAGTATCATGGCTACAATAGACTGTGCAAAACGCGTCGTTCTGGAAAACTTTCAAGTTACATCAATTACTAATTGAAGAAATAAGGAGCTGTCAGAATTTCTGGAGCCCAAACACAAGCCCACTTCAAATCGTACCTCAAATCCTAGTTTTACCTTTCTTTATTAGATAGCTTTATTAATTAGATAGCTACGAGGGCAAACAAGCAAACAAGCGAGGAAGAGAGCAAGCTACAATGATATGGGATATGGGATATCCCTATGTAATAAAAAGACGACAAGATATAAAACACAGTTAGAACAAAGGGGTAATCATTTCTATAATATATGATATGATATACATCATCAAAAGTATGATCTACAATCGCAACAATGAACCCTATTGTACAACGACAACCCCCATTTCTGCAATGATAATCCCGATATGTGTATGCTGTACTGCGGCTACGAGAAACCCAGTCGTAAGCCAGCCCGCGAGATGATGCAGGGAAGCCATATCGAATTGAGTGCAATTGAGTTTCGAGACTATTGACGCATACCCCAGCCCAGGACAGGACGTACGTCCACTACCACGTCTCCTGTATATACCTCTTCAGCCTCTCCAAATCCGCCAAGTAGGCCTCGGCCTCATCGTCACTCAATCCCCCATGATCCCGCAAGATATTTAAGAAAGCGAATCTGACCCCCTTCGGCATACCACCCGAACTTCCACACACATAAACCAACGCATTATGCTTCATCAACAACTCGCAAAACCCCTTTCCTCGTCTCGTGATCTCATCTTGTACGTAGACCTTCTGCGGACCATCTCTTGAGAAAACTGGAAATGCAGAAAGCTCCCGGCTAAGCCTCCCCCATTCCATCTCATAAAAGTAATCTGCTGCGCGATTACGTCCACCATATATAAGGTAGGACATGCCAAATAATGCTTGCTGTTCTTCTGGACTTTGAGTTCTTTGCTTGGAGCGGTCCCAGAGCAATGCCCGGAGAGGTGCGATTCCCGTACCCGCTCCGATCAAAATGAGAGGAGCTTCTGTGAGTATTTTGGGTTTTAGGTAGAAAGATTCATTTATGTTGTGCTTGATAGTGAGTTTGGATCCTCTGGTAACGGCGGCTAGATAGCGGGAACAGAGACCATTGCGGACCTTTTGGAGAACGGTGCGGTATTTAACGATGGCGACAAGTATTTGAAAGTGGTGGAATTTGTTTCCTGCCTTCGGGGGATGGTGCATGATGCCGCCTGAGCTGATGCTGAATTCGCGACCTCGGATCACAGGGAATATGGTGGAGGCGTGTTTCCATGGAAGCTTGACGCTTGGGAAGTCTTGAAGAACTTCAAGTATACTGCGGCGAGGGCGCGTAGTATAATCGTAAAATTCGTCAGTGTAGACAGGGTCTTGAAACTCGAGAAGGCGTTTCTTGTGCATCGGGTCATCTGTATAATTTGCCATGATTTCGAAGAAGTGACGCTTAGGAATGGCTTGAAAGTCGAGATTATGGGTCAATAGCTCTCGCAGTGTTTGATCATCATCGATTGGATGGAGGCCGGGCTGTGACGATACCAAATTTTGGTCGCCGAACCAATTTGGTGATCTTGGATGGAAATGTAATTTCGAATTCGCAACATCATTCCATCCCATCAAGTCAATCAGAGTCTGGACATCTCCAGGAAAATTCTTTGGATAAATCGTTATGGTATCTCCAGCAGTAAAAGTCGATTGCCTGAGGTGTATCTTGAAGGTTATTTCGCGAACATCCTGCCAGTGATCAATGGGAGTGACGCGCCTGTTGTCTGTGACATGTACATCAATCGCGCCTTTAAGATCTGGGAAAGGTGCAGTTTGAGGCAATTTCTCATCAATACTTTCTGGTTCATCGTTAGAGGAATCAGTCAATCGATGCGTTGATCCTTCATATCCGTATCCGAGCCCAGAATTATCTTTCATTGTTGTTGTTGTTGTTGATGATGATGCTCTTGCCTTGTTTGAGATAGAAGATTGCTGATGCTGAGATTGATCATCCACTTGACCGATAGTAAGATTACCTTGATCCTGATCTTGATCTTGATGGTTAAAAGAAGTTGTAGGTAAATTGAGAGTGTTTAAATCGTCGGTGGGAGGAATTTTGTTTTTTAATGACTTAAATGCTGTTTGATCAATTTGGCCCTCCTCATTGTTTTTTGGTGGTGAATTTAACTCATCAGTAACCGGAGAAGATTCATTTTTTAACTCTAACCAATATTTCGGAGGTAGAAGAACACCATCGGGAATTTGGTCTAAGCCATCTGGTAATGGATATGATTCGAGGAGTTTCTTTCTAAGGTCAATGTACCAAGATAGGAAAGTTCCATCAACACTATTTAATGTTAGGAAAGAAGGCGACGGGTGATTTAAGTGATAGAAAGGAAAGAGAGAAAAACATAGAACAGCGCAGCTTCTCCCACAAAACCAATAGGTGAAGGGGTTTCAATGTACATTGCACATAGAAGGAAGCTTCATTATGCGATCCCACTTACCCTTCTTCATGTTGTTCATCACCCTCACCTCGAGGATATATTTCTTTCCCACCTAGTTGTTCCAACCTTTTATGTAATTTACGAGCTGCAAAGTTAAACCTATCGAAGCATTAGTATAGTATCATTTGGGTAAACACATCTACCCCAGAGACAAGAGAAAAGAAAGGAAACTCCGAATGGAACAAAATCCATCCCAGCTTGAAACCTACTTTGCGTATGAACTATCACCAAGACCAAAGGTGGTGAAATTCACGTGACTTAAATAATTCGGAGGCAAACGCTTTCTCAAAAGACTAGTCCAAAACTTCCTTGAATTCTTGGGAAATTCCCCTTGCCCGGTGGTTGATACGGTAAATATAACAAATGTATATTTGGATAATTCTCTCTGTTTGATAGATTCCCATAAGTATATTTGAACCAAAGGCTAGGAAAGGAAAGGAAAGAATTACATACAATGTCGACAAGATCCATCTCGGACACCCTTGTTATGAAATGAAGTCTTTCCATAACACGTCCCAATTCTTCGGCCACATCTTGAGAGTTTCCCGTTTCACTTCCATACAGAATGAGAGCATTTCTATCGTGTTGTTTGCCATTGATAATTTCAGACATTTGGTAGATTATTCTGGGGATGTTTGTGGCAATGGCAAATATAAATGTTCATTTTCAGGATTATCATAATTCATTATGGATTGATAAAGTCAGTTGGTCGGTCGGTCGGTCGATAAGAAAAGAAAACAATTTCAATTTTTTTGCCTACTAGGGACCCTATCAAAGAAAGGCGGTTAAGTGTGAGTCACGAGACATGCATGCACATGCAAAGGCGATTTGGTAAGGGAAAACATTCACCAAATTATTATCAATGCTTCCTGGCAATGGTGGAATTATTGAACAATAATATGGATGATTGATTATTAAGAAACCTTCACCTCATGGATTGAAGCAGTTATATCTTCAAGGTGAATCCTTGTAGGTTAAGGTTACTTTTGAGAAGCTTTGTTACATGTACCTGAATGGTTTGGATGATTATCAGATACAATATAGGCCTAGTACAGGTAAATGGGATATAATATATGTATGGATGCCAGAAGGAAAGTTGAAACAAACCCTTTGTTTGATGGAGGGTCATTTTTACCAGTGAATGAAATTGATGGATCATGGATCGATCCCTACAATGCAGGATAATAATGCGTCGGGTACCAACAGAAAGCTAGAAAGCTGTAGAAGAAAGAAATGTTGTTTTCAATTATGTAAGCAGAGGTGGCTGCCATGTACACTGTTCGAGGTACCACCTGGTACACTTATGAGTCAGTCCTGCTCCTGCTAGCAATATGATAGATACATGATGACAACATTAGTGTTGGGCAATGGGAATGGGAATGGGAATGAGAGTGTATAGTGAGTGCATGCATTATGCATTTGTAGTACATTTGTAGTATTGTAATAGAGAGCAATAAAGATATTGGATTCATTTTTAGAATTAACGAGGCCAATAATGAGGACAATAATGAGGATATTAATTCTGATACCTACTAAAGATACATGACATTATTGTAGGTCCATACTGTCTATACCTGATAATACCTATAAAATATCAATCAATATAATGATTGATCTACTCCAGTAAATATTTTAAGTGGTTCTAGAATCTAGATCCCCATCTCAAGCTTGATGTCATTATGACATATTGATTGTAATAAGTACCTGGTAAAAGTGTGAATCATCAATTAAATAAATACTGTATGAAGTACCCGCCACTATATAAATTATTCACTTCATAACTAAAAACCTTTCTTAAAGGAAATGCATATATATACAATCTCACTCATAATACCATAATACCCCTTTCCTCTCTTAATACCTACCGAGGTCCCTAGTAGCTATCATGAATCCTTCCCCTTTTATTATTACGCCATGACTCCTTTACCTTACCTTACCTTACCTTTCCTTTCCTTACCTTACCTTTCTCGCTATTTCCCCATGTTACAAGTTGACTAGGTAGTACCATAGGTATGGATGTGATTTATCCCAACATCAAATCTCTCTCACCGTGCCACCTACCTACCGTACCTTATCAGCTCGATAAAGAAATCTTGTCCCGGAGTACGGTGTATCTTGACTTCCCTAGGTACTCGATCCCTCGATTTTCTTTTCCCATGATTGAATATATATTGAAATATAGTACAGTAGATAGAATAGTAGTATGGTAGTATAGTCGTATGGTAGTGTAGGTAGCTGTGAATGAAACTATTTGATCCAAGCCAATATCAATTCATCAATCAAATCCCTTCTCCTTTTACGCCATGAGATGACTCTTGAGGTTCCTCCTTACCTTGCCTTCCTTACCTTCCATTACCTCCTATCTCGCCATTTCCCCATGTTCTTTATTTATGATCCGATCCCATATATCCCATCCTCCTCCTCTCACCGTGCCACTTCCCACGACCGTACTTGCCACCTCCCACCTCCCACCTGCCACCTTATCAATTCTTCTGATTCTTCTTTCCCTAGTCGATTTCCTTCCAAGGTTTCTGATGTGGATTTTCTTGGGTTGAACTTTCTCTAATCAATCTCCAATCGAGTGAATTCCCCGTTCCCAGCCCTGTTCAGCCACCCACCTTAATCCAATTACGGTAAGTGCCACTCGCTAAAATGCGGCTACCCAGCGATTCAATGGAATTTCGATATATTCTACCCACTGCGCAATCCCGACTTTCTTTCTCCCTTTCCTTTTGAACACATCAACTTCAAGAATCCCGATCAGTGTCAACCACAACTTCAACCTCAACCAAAATTCCCAAACCAGACCACTAGGGCACCTAGCTACCCTTTTCCAACTCCCCCAAATTTGTTTAGAGAGTATTTAAAACACTCCCAGCAAACGTCGATCAATTTACACATCAATTCAAGCTTATACTCAGTCTTAACTACCACACCACCAAATCAATCATCATCATGTCTAGCATCGTGGAGAAAGTTTCTGACGCCGTCAACGACGTTACTGCCTCTCTTGGCAACACATCCATCTCTGACAAGCCCGCCGAGACCACCACTGGTGAGAAGGCAGCCAACACCACCACCGACAAGGAGGCCGTGTTGGCTAGTGCTGCAGAGGGAAGAAGACTCTACATCGGTAACCTCGCATATGCGACCACCGAGGGGGAGTTGCAAGCCTTTTTCAAGGGATACTTAATGTAAGCATTACTTCTCTTCGCTTTCACATGTCATCTCTGTCGTGGCATTTGTTTTCGATCGAAAAATCATCTGCGACTGCAAATCTGCAGATTATAGGAAGTCACGCATTTCTTCGCACCTTCCATATATGGCCAGTTTGTACAACTTCAACTACACAAGCTAACATGTTTTACACAGTGAATCCACCTCCATCCCCAAGAACCCACGTACTGACCGCCCAGTCGGATATGCTTTCGTCGACCTTTCTACCCCAACTGAGGCTGAGCGTGCTATCTCTGAGCTCTCTGGAAAGGAGATCCTTGAGCGCAAGGTCTCTGTTCAACTCGCACGCAAGCCAGAGACAAATGAAAAGACTGAGGGTGCTGCAAGCGGAGGAGAGGGACAATCTGGTGGTGAGGGTGGACGCCGCAGACAATCTGGCCGAGGACGTGGTCGTGCTCGTGGCCGTGGAGGACGCCGTGGAAACGCTGTAAGTTCCGAGAGTTATAGCCCTTCTTCCATAACAGCTATTAACTTTAACGTAGTCCCGTACTGAGGAGAGCGCTGCTGAGGCACCTGCCACCACTTCCGAGGTCTTACCTTTGACCGAAACCACAAACCAGGCTACTTCCGAGACCAAGGAGGCCAAGCCACAAAGCACTCGTGCTCCCCGTGAGCGTCGTGAGCGTGGCCCTCCAGCTGATGGAATTCCATCTAAGAACAAGGTCATGGTTGCTAACCTTCCATATGATCTCCATGAGGATAAGGTATGTTCAAAAGCAGCTTCTTTCCAAAATTTTACTAACAGCCTGATAGCTCAAGGAACTCTTCGCTACTTATGAGCCAACTTCCGCCAAGATCGCCCTTCGACCAATCCCCCGTTTCATGGTTAAGAAGCTCCAAGCCCGAGGTGAACCCCGCAAGGGTCGTGGCTTCGGCTTCGTCACTCTTTCTAGCGAGGAACAACAACAAAAGGCCGTTAACGAGATGAACGGAAAAGAAATTGAGGGTCGTGAGATCGCTGTCAAGGTCGCTATCGACAGCCCAGACAAGACCGATGATGATGTCAACGCCAACGCTGCTAGCGCCGCCACCGCCGAGACTGCCGCTGCTCCACCAGCCGGTGCCGAAACCGTTTCTGCTTAAGCAGTAAACGTTGTATGATGTGAATGAGGAGAGATCTGCGGTGTGCAGACGATATAATAATGCATTGCTATGCGTTGCTTTTGGACCATTGTCAGCGCCTTGCGGGAGCTCTGAGGGAGGACGATGGATTTGTTCCCTTGACATGCTCAATGGATCGGCCATCTTCTTGACGATTTTCTTTTAGGTGGACATATGAATACTAACTCGGTGGACTTGTTGATGGCGTCTAAATAGATCTTCGGGCTTACACGCTCTCTCTTTCTGACAGACTTAACTTTTTCATTCCCGAGTAGGGATTCATAGTTCTTCATGACTCTTTTTCAAACACTATGTCTTATTATAATTTTGCTGGCATTCTCTGGGTGTACATTAGATTTTTTTCTGACGTGCTTCCATATGGGATGGGTGGGCATGGAAAAGTTATTGATTAATGATTGATGACACCCCTATCATTATCAATGATAATAAAGTGAACGATTTTACCAGCAGAATTACAATCGTTCCGTGATCGAAGATGAGATGCTTGTGATGTGACCTACCATGCCTCCAGTTCATTATTGTTACCATAATCAACCATCTTTCAATCTACGGAGATTCTCTTCATGAATTTCGAATACTTCATTTCAGTAACTTCTGTGACCCCTTTTCCAAAATCTCGAGCCTCGATATTTAACCTTCAATATTGATTGGTCTAGATTTCCCTTAGCGCGGTTTGGCCTCCATTGCCCAGACACCCCCAAATTTAGAAATCCAATTCCCCTTTGTAAAGCCCCACCACAGCAAGACGAGAGACGACCAATACCCGACGACATACATACAACTTATCATTCCGATTTCATTTCCTAGACTCTGAAAATTCGCACAAGCAGCCCTTCAAAATCCGAGATTACGTCACCGAGAACTTGGGCCTTGGAATCTTGGAACGCGAAAGGATTGGGAGATTCCATCGACGATAAGACTCTAGAAGTACAGAGGAGTAACACACACACAATCAGCAATTGATCGAGCGACAACAGCGAGGATGACTTCGAAGGCTATGTGGGAGGTTGACCCGGAGACCAGGTCAAAGGTAGTCTATGCTCTTCGCAATACCCATTCGCGCGGCCATTCATTATTGCAAAAGATCTCATGCTAACCGGGTCTCGAATCCCAGCTCCTGGACATCTCCAAAACCAATGGCAACGACCGTTGTATCGACTGTGGTGCGCCATCTCCTCAATGGGCTTCCCCAAAATTCGGCGTATTCATATGCTTATCATGCGCCGGCGTTCACCGCGGATTGGGAGTACATATCAGTTTTGTTAGAAGTATTACGATGGATGCTTTCAAGGCGCAAGAAATTGAGCGGATGAGGGAAGGAGGGAATAAAACTTGGAAAGATTTTTTCGATCAGGATGAGAGAAATGTTATGAGCGGTATTACGTATGTTGACGCTGTCTTTGCGATAAGATCTTACGAGGGAGAGTGGGAATCGGCAGATTACTGACAACTTCACAGTTGGGATGATGCAACAATCGCGGAACGATATTCTGATGAAGTTGGGGAAGAATACAAAGAACGCCTCACTGCCAAAGTCGAAAAGAGAGAATACGTCCCCGTACCTAAAGCCCCCGCCTCGAAGTCCACGACGGCTACTAAATCCATCTCAAACCATAGTTCTAGCAATTCCCGATCGCAAACCCCTCTTGGAGCACGAGTTTCTAGCCCTACTAATGGAAAAGTAAAGGTCGACGATAGATACTTTGCTGGATTGGGGGCTGCGAATGCAAATCGATCGGAGGATCTACCACCTTCACAAGGAGGCAAATATGCAGGATTTGGAAGTCAACCAATCGAAAGAGAAGAAAACAATGCGAAATTACCGGGCTTTGAGGATTTGCAGAGAGATCCTGTGGCGGCGTTAACGAAGGGCTTTGGATGGTTCACAACAACTGTGGGGAAGACGGCGAAGACTGTTAATGAGGGATATATTCAACCTACAGCCGCAAAGGTAATTTTTATTCCCTAAAAACCAATGCTCATCTAGGCCCCTTGATGTCCGCGGAATGAGTATCAACTAACAATGGCACCTCACAGATCGCCGAATCCGAAGTAGCCAGACAAGCCCAACTTACCGCCGCCCAAGTTGCCCGAAATGCGCAAACCGGGGCCAAGAACGCGGCCGATGGGTTTAATCGATTTGTTGAGGGTAGTGGGGGTGGTTCCTCGCGCGATGTGCCGATTGATGAGAGCAAAAAGGATTTCTGGGATAGTTTTGCGGATGCGGGGGCTAAGAGACAACATGCCCCGAGTGCATCGATCGGGACGGCGGCGGTTAAGAGGAACGGGGGTGGTGGTGGTGGTGCTGCTGGTGGGATCGCTAGTGGGGCGAAGAAAGATGATGATTGGGATAAGTGGTAGAGATCTCAATATGGGTGGGGAGATGGTAGATTCATGCATGCGTGCGTACGTGCGTGCATGGATGGATGGGTGAATGAATGAATGTATGTATACATAGACTCACTACAGCATCGTCACAATAGACGTTTGTTTTTAGCCACATATAGGTGTTGATGCGAAACAAGAAGATGATTTGTATTTATCGAGATATCATGTTCTTTTTATAATTTATTTATTTCCTCCTGAGCCGGCAGTGGGGACTGCGGTTCAGGTGATTGTATTGTATGTATCTATCTGTTTCTTTATATATATAGATATTATGAAAAAATAAAGATTGGTAGGTAGATTATATAACTAGCCTTTTTATATTATAATTATGGCAACAGCAATAGTATAAAACATAATATTCAGCAAACTTTATATAATACTCACCGTCCATCACATCATTCCACACCCCCCCCCCCCCTCTCTCTCCTTCGCCAATGGCTACACG
>JANPYM010000022.1:204189-236835 GCA_025890175.1 Ciborinia camelliae
CCCCCCCCCCCCCCCCCTCTCTCTCCTTCGCCAATGGCTACACGCTACACCATACCCTCCCTATCTTCCCATTCTCCATCCACCCATCCCAATCAATAGTAAGGAATCACCTTCGCCTCTCTTGAAGATGACTATCAATGGTATGGCCATGGTATGGCCATGGTATGGCGATGGTATGGCGATGGTATGGCGATGTATTTATACGAAGAACCGAATGTAAAGGGGAAGAAATATTGAGATGAGGCAACGGGAGCCGGAATGTGGAATCGAGATCAAGATCGGTACGGGAATTTGTAAGTTTGGAGAATGGTCATCAATCATTGGTGTTGTGGATGGATGGATGATACTACATAAGTTTTCCTCTCGATGCCTAAACGTCCGGAGATAAGTATCTCGAATCGTCACCCGCTCTTCCCCCCAACTTAAGAGTTTGGAGGAGAGACTTCGTTCCGAAAAAGTCCTCATCCTCATCTGGCAACACCAAACCCCGACGCTGGACAACCCCTCCTTTACAAATGTACACGTCGAAGTGCGAGATGGGGAAATAGATGGGTTGTTTGCGGTGATGATGTGGGGGGTATCGGCGCCTAAAGTTATGGCGGCGATATAATTTCGGAGGAGCGGGAATGGGGAGTGCTTATTATGGTGAGCGTGGTGTTGAAGAGAGAGAGGGAGAGGCAGAGAAAAGATGGGAAGGGGACGGTTGGGATGTGGCTGGGGATGGGGATGGGGATGGGGTGATTTGTGTTCTATTTTGAAGGTATGAGGATTGTGAAGATAGAATTGGAGATGGAGTAAGTGCGTATGAGGAGTAAGCAAATGCGTGGGGACTAATTAGTTTTATTGTCATTGCTGCACGCATCTACCGTAACAAATACACAATTACAATGTACAGGATTCCATCGCCGGAAAATGCATATTCTCAAATGAAAGTTTTTACAGCATGACTCGCATGCACATTGTTCCAGTTGCCTTGCCTGCACCTGATTTCGTATTTCTGAATCGCCTTTCTTGTTTAATGGAGCCCAGAAATAATTGTCGGTATCATTAGGAATCCGGAGTCTCAATTATATATATGTGATTCATTACCTACCCTTACGCATAACACGAAGGCTAGACCTGGATAATCGGATTTCTCCAATCCTTGAGGTTTTCAATACACCAAGAGTCAAACTTCCATCTATTTGCCGTATGAAAGACATCATTCATTTCGCGCTGGACCCCATGAGAAAGACAGACCCAATACCCAAACCGGCCCAAATGCGAAAACGTCATATAAAGATTTCCTTACTTCAAAGTCCAATAATACCTAATTAGTTTCAACATTTCGATTTTTTTGAAATCCAGATGAATCATATATTAGTAGATATTATTTATCCATTCCCAGATTTCGAATACAAATGTTGGTCCATTGATTCGATATCGAATTTCCATTGAAAAGGATGATGTTGATGTTCGGCCATGGCGATAACACGTGATCTCGCCTCTTCTTCAGGGGAATCTTTCTTTAGATTTTCCATCGGGTAGATTAGATGACTGGTGATTTTTTCGAATTGATGACGCGGGGTGGAAAAGATTTGAAGTTACACCGGTTTCCGATGGAATGAAGCCTCGACGTGAAAATTGTACGAGAAGATGGTTATTCGGGGTCTTCCGATCGCTTGCTTTCTGCACAGGTGATGATGCTATGGGATTATCGCTTATTGCGGTTCAATATTCTGTAATAGAAGGTGTTGAATGAAGTATTGAGAACGAAGGGACTCGATATAGAGAATCTTGGCTAGTTCAAACAAAACTTCCAGTGCTTGTTTATGACTCAGGGGGATTATAGTAGAACACCCATCAGTCCCGAAGACATTCTGACCGTTGGTTTCAATCATACTTTCTACTGCCTACAGTACTGTTTTCTCATATCCAGTCGATATCGACCGCGGAAGCCTTCTCGGAAATGATTTTCAATGCAACTTTTATTAAGCCGATCTTATTGTGATTATGACCGAATGCTTCTCCATAATTTATATCTATTACAATGTAGACATTTAAACCAATCGTAGCCATAGCGGTCATTATATACTATACTATACTATTCTATACTGCAATGCAATCGACCTTGTAGCGAAGGAAGCTATTCCTGCCGATGTGGATGTCAATGTGGGCTCAAGTGTATTGTGATAGTAGAGCAAATGTGGAGTTCAAAGAGTTGATTCCTGAAAAGGTTGATGGATTCCATGGAAAATGCTTTGTGATATTTGTGTATAAATCAATGTAAAAAATATTGCGCTATTATTATGAGTTAGTGTGGAGGAAAATAATGATGAAAGGTCCTATTGATATAAAGTAGTTCTACATACACTAGCTTAGTCATCGAGCTAAGTTCTAATTCCATAGAACTTGGCTCGATACAACAATACAATAAGTTCAATACAAGTGAACAACCATGGAGCTTTCATCGCGGGTGCTTACTAGTCATGCAGCGTTTGGTGCAATCGCAGCAACTCTTCTCTTCCTCGATTTTCATAAACCAATACAGACGCCATCGACGCTAAATTTCAAGCAAATGCTTATGGCACTGGATATACCCAGGACAGTTTTCTTCGTGTCTAGTATGACAAGTCTTTTCTTAGCTCTTCAGTGGGCTGGTACCAATTACTTATGATCGAACCCGAGAGTCTGGTGACTTATCTTATCATCCGGGCTTATGTTTATATCATTCCTCGCTCTACAAATTTGTTTGGGCGATCGGTATATACCAACATTTTCCACATCTGCAACTGCATGTTTATAATTAATACGTTCACAGAGCTACCATACCTCTTCCAATTTTCCGAAACCGCAGTCTCACGCCTAGTCTTTGCACCTCAGCGCTGCTTTCTCTAGGCACACCTGTTCATATCTTCCATCTCCCATTTTATTCCAATCTGCAAAAGTAGTATTAGACTGCGCATAAAATACCCGCCCCGTACGGGTACCCGTGGGTTATTTGCCCCGCGGGTTACCCACAAGACCTTCTATAGTCAAGGACAAGCAAACCTTATCTAAAAATATTTTTGTCTTTAAATTTGCTTTTTTTGAATACAAAATATATAAAATAATTTAGGGATTCTAAATATATAATAAAAAGTAAAATTCGATATATATTTGATTTAATATTTAATATATAGAAAGTTTGGGAACGTTATATAATAATAGTTGTTATACGCGTTATATAGGATTATAAAGGTGAAATCGTAGATATACAATCTAATAAAAGAACTATGCTGAAAAGGAAAGGATCCTCTTAGAAAGAATACTATTTAATATAGACGTTGATCATGTGATCATAGTGGTCACATGATCGATCACGTGACTGTCATCTACTAGGCAGGGGCCTTGGCGGCGTGACAATAGTTGAAGAATTAAAACTATCATTCAAATTTATATTATATTAGTATTTTAATTTATTTTATATTATTTTATATTATATAGAATAAAATATTATCGTTTAAAATAATTAAACAAAATAAAAAACCTTGAAATAAAGGTTGAAAAAGAAAAATGTTTAAATAATAATTTAAGAAAAAGACAAAAGAAAATTATATAATATTATTTAATGTTTAAAAATTTAAATGGTATAGAATGATATAGAATGATATAAAATGATATTTAGATAAAAGAAAACTAAACGAATCGAATAATATAATTAGATTATATGTAAATGGTGTTATCAAACTGATATAGTTGATACAATAGATTAGACGGTTACGTGTAGTATGTGATAATAGTTTAGATTTTGGAATTTTGTTTTTTTGGGATTTTAAAGTTTTTTTTGATAGAATTTTAAAAATATTTTTATATTATGAGAATTAGTATAGAATTCTATATATTTTATATTAAAAAAAAGCAAATTTAGAGGTAAAAATATTTTTAGGTGAGGTTTGCTTGTCCTTGACTGTACCCGCCCCGCAGGGCTCCGTTGGGATTTTAAAATTACCCGCCCCGTACAGATTATTTGCAAATTATTTGCAAATAACCCACTTACCCGCAGGTTTTATAAATATTCATAAATATTCATAAATATAATATAAAAATTAATATAAAAATTATGAATAATATAAATATTAATATAAAAATTGTAAATAACTTCAAAAAAATAAGCGAGATCCACAAAATCCACTAAAAATCCACAATTTTGCAAATAACCTGCACCGTACAGATAAATAGATTATTTGCAAATTATTTGCAAATAATCTGTACAAAACACAAGGTACTTATTGAAATTTAATATTATCTGTTTCGCATACGGGTTATTTGCAAATAACCTGTCAGCTTTAATACCCGCCCCGCAGGGCCCCGTTGCGCAGTCTAAGTAGTATCAGCTGGTACATCTGGTATTCGTATAATTCCATATGCGGTGACATTTTCAATGGTTCAACTTGCGGTTGAAGCTACGGTTGCGACGAAGGGAGTGTATCTACCATTTATGTGGACAGGCTCTGCAATCTTCGCAGTCGGTTCTGGTTTGCTTTCCACGCTCAAAGTTAATACAAATATCGCACACCCAATTGGCTTTCGGATACTCAAAGCCTATGGATTTGGTTCTAGTATGCAGCTCTGTGCCACAGCGGTTCGAGAATCCGTCAAAGATAGGAAAGATTTGGTATTAGCCAGCACCCTGACCATATTTGCACCAAATTTTGGGAGGTCTTTGGCAGCAGCTGTAGCAGAGAACATTTTCCGAAAGGAGCTTGTCAACTATCTTCAAGATTCAGTTGTAGCCAATAGCACCAGTGTGATCGTTTCAGCAGGCGCAACAGGTGGAGTGGACGTAGTGTCGGAATCTTTGAAAGGAGTTGTTCGGGACGCATATAATTCTGCTGTATCGAGAACATTTCTGATAGGAGTAGTAGCCGGGGGTCTATCATTTCTTTGTACACTTGGAATCAAATGGAACACCATCAAGAAGCCCAAAGCAGCCAGTGGGAGTTCTTGAAAAGGAGGTTTTTGCTCAGCATACACAAATCTGTACTATATAGGCCAGGAATAACGTCACTTCCATAACCCGCAATAGGTAGACAAAGTATGTTTGAACCATGATTTTGTTCTCGGTGCATCTAAATTAGTAAGAGCCCGTTCGGCGTCTAACTCATATAGCTCACGTATTTGTTAATCCGATCATATAAAAGTAGGCAAGCAGATATGTAAATTTATAAACCAACACCTAAATGTACTAAAATGGATTTCCTTATGGGTAAAACGATTTTTTGGGTTGAATTTAAATCGACTTTTGTGATTTCGATTTTTGGTAAAAGTGATTTGTGTGTTTGCTTATAAAGTTGATATTTTAAAGCGCCTATATTTCAAATTGGATTTGTAAGTTAAACGCTAAACAGTATGTTACAAAATGAAATCTAATTTTGATAATATTCTGATCCACTTTTCAAATTAGATCACTGTGAGCGGGATTCTAAGCTCTGAATACGACTTCAGTGTAATACGCATAACCCTTTGTAGCTTAGTGCCGGGGCTTGGACCTCGAAATAAGTATAATCACCGATTTTGAAGGATTGGTTCACTTCTTAGATACTAAAATTTAGATACAGCTAACTGTTTTCGGATCTATCACACTGCAGTCAGGAACGGCCCATGTTCCTTTATATTCATATTATTGATGTCATTACTGCTGATTGCATGCATGAGAAGATTAACTAAGCAGGGGTAAAGCTATATGAACCAACCTGATTTTCCTGTTTCATATCATGCCACTGGTCCCATATCGCATTCCTGTATTTCACTGTCTATCTACTTAAGTGCAGCTTTTTATTAAACATATTGATTCGCCAACTACAAGCTTTGCAGCAGTGTCTTTCCTGCAGATCTTTTGGCCCCTGTTTAAAGCATAAGTTTCATTTCGTCTCGTGCTCAGGCTTTTTCAAATATGTCTGGATGCTCTGGTGCAACCCGATTTCCCCCTCTCACTCCTGCCAGTGACCTGAACGACACCCAACTTGCCACCTACAACTATCTTCTGGCTGGTACACGGGCGGTGTATTCCGGTGTAGTAGTTACAGAGGATGCCGATGGCTCACTTCAAGGCCCCTTTGGCTTCTTGATGTAAGTGTTCCTTTGACAGATCATACTTTAAAGCTTGATGATTGATTAATAAAAGGAACACGCCGACAATTGCAGAGAAATGGATAAATCTCCAACTTGGTGTCACCGGTTTATTAGCCTCAACTGAATCCGAGGCTGCAATTCTTGGGGTCTTGTCGGTCACGAAAGCGGTGTATGGGATATACGCGCACACCATTCTGGCCGAAAAAGCAGGTTATACCGCGGTCCAAGTTCAATCTATGTTGGCGGGAACTTGTCCTTCCGATATAACGAAGCGTCAGGCGGCATGTTGGACGTTGGCTGTTAAGCTTGCTCAGACAAAAGGTCCGCTTGACTCGGTCTCTTTCCAAGAAGCGAGCTCTGTTTTGGGCACAGAAAGTGTTGCGGCTGCTATTCATCAAGCAGCTGCTTTTCTGTACACTTCTATCATGCTAAATGCTGGAGATGTGTGTTTGCCTGCAGGTGTCTCATTATAATGTTAATTTAACAGTGATAGGAATGTCACCTCAGGCTATTTTCGATACACTTTGAAGAACTTTTGCGTAGAGTTAAGCTGTATGTACTACACATGGTATGATCTTGATCATAAACAGATCCAAGTTGAAGGAAAGCAAATTAGTAGACAAATTTTCTTCATCAAAGCACTATGCACATCTCACTCACCTAAACTACCTGCACTGAAATAATTGTAGAACTCTTTATCGATTTCATCGTGTCCAGGTTCTTAGGTAGTGACAAATATACCTGAGGGAAAGAATTTGTGAAAATTTGTATGACACATTTGAATGTAAGCAAAGGTGACGTTGACCCGACAGTTTGGTTGCAGATGAGCACGAACCTTGATAGGTTACAAGTTACGAATCCTTCAAGGGGTTGACAAGATTGGATGTTCCATAGTTGGTTGGTACGGTTAGCAAACACATCTCCGGAGGTGAAAAAGGGGTGGGGCTGGCAATGGGTATGCACTGTGCAGGCAACAAACTCACAAAGATTTTCTTCGTCTTCGAAGTTTCAAATTGATTCTGACACTGATGATCTCTCCAAGTATTGATTATCGTAGGAAGAAGTTTGCCCGATTCGATAGCTTCCAGGCGAGTGCAACACAACACATAGTTGGGACGTTAATTTACGGTACACAGCATGCAGGCATGTGGATAATTCAGACCTTACCGACTCATTATATTTGGTCTAAGTTTTAATGATAAGAGTACTCTTTAGGTGTACAACGGTTCATCGGGATCGAATCGTGATTGGAAAAAATATATACTGTATAAGCATATATACAGAATAAGATTTAGTAGTATTATAATTTCATTAATACATTCTTCGGAGTAATAGCTGCAGAAGAATATGCTACGCCTTATACATGCTTAAGCGCTTACCTCAGACTAGGTAGAAGGCGATAACCAGACCACTTTAAAGAGGGGCGATGTCCCTAGATGTCAATCGCCGAATAAGCGAGAGTGGCTGATTTTGTCGAGGTAGAAGGTGCTTGACAACCCTAACCCTAAGCTCTACAATAAGGAAATCCATCCTAATATAGGTATATACCTTCGTCCAATAAGTCCCATTGCTCCCACTGCCTCCCACCAAATGGAATCGGTGGGACTTGGTGGGAATCCACGGATCACGTAATACTTTCCTGACTAAGCCAGAGGTTCTACTCTATTAAGCCTACAAATGTCCTCGATCAGAAGCTACACCCTGGCTACTAGAAAGTCTAGATGAAACTATTCTTCAGCATTTCATTTTAAAAATGTGAAGCATTAGATCTTCAAAATCGAATTGAATTTGAAGTGATATGCAAAACATTAAAGAATCTTGATTTACCTTTAAAATATTAATATTTTGTTTAAATATCTATATATTACTTAGTAGGAAACGGTTTTACAATAGCGTTTGATCAAATCTTATATATATTTGATTTGCGGAGTTATAACATTAAATACCTACATTGGTTGCTCTAAAAGTATAGCGGCAATTTCCCAAACTTGTTACACCAAACTTTTTAAGGCTTGCGACCTGGAGAAATACAACTAGTAGTAGCAGATGTAGTCAGTCTGGTTATAACTCCTGATTCGATGGTTCAATATGTAAGATAGATATAGTAAATCAATCTTCTTTACCTCTCAAAAACCACTACCAGGCCCATGGAACGTCTTAAAGCTAACAATAATCAAGGTACTGAAAAAATACGGCAAATACTACTTCTTTGATAGTCGAGGTATTGGGTAATTATAGTTATGAAGAAAGTTGAGCTATAGTAGTTCTCAAACGCTATTCAAGATAGCAATAATATCCAAGCTACCATTTCCAATTCTGAAATAGGTCACCATGGCAAAACCTTCGGTATAACAATTCCCAATCAGAATGTATAGTGTATCAACCGGTCAATCTTCATCCTACAGATACGAGATACGAGATATATTAAAGCACATGGCACTAGAACAAAACTGGAAATAGCAAGTGCGACTATTGTTTTAGGTATATAGAACACATCTTGTCTATTTATACTGGCGTTAATTAGAAATTAAATCGACTGCAATTCTAGCAATTTTTACCAGAGATATCTTTCCCATGTATGTAGGATTACTCAAGAGTCAAGCCAAATATGGGTCATTTGGAAAGCGTTCGTGGTATCATCAGTCCGTCTAATCAAAGCAATTTTGAAGTGAGAAAACGATGAGACTCTCCCAATTTAAATTTGATCTCTCTTAAATCTTAAATAGAGCATCAAAGAAAGTGATATCGATATCGCCGTGAGAAACAGTGAGGGCATTAGTATTTTCAGTATTTTGTTTACGCCCCACTCTAATAATAGATATAATATTTTTTGAAAATATTTGAATAAGTAGTATAAAATATAATATTACTAATAATATTAATAATATTTTGAATATAATTTATTATTGAAAATATACTGAAATATCGGAATTTGCATATTTTGAAAACATTCCAAAAATATTCCAAAAGTATTTTAACATATTTTAAGTATTTCATTAGTTAATGTTATTAGGAATTTATAAAAATATACAAATTCCAATATTTTAATATATTTTTAATAATAAATTATATCAAAAATATTATTAATATATATAGTATACATAAATAGTATTAAAGTTTATACATACTTTAATTAATAATATAGCTTTTATATTAGCCACCGTTTCATTATAGTATATTAATGCCTACACTGGTGAGAAATTCTAAATGAAAGCCGTGGTGAATGTTACAAAGATCAATTCCACATCAATACCAACCAAGCAAGAAGATGGGACGCCCAAGCATTGCATCGCGTCTCTGTAAATAAATATAATTATAGAGAAACAAACCGTCACGTTATTTTCGATTCGCCAACGTGGAAAACGAACTACGATGCCAATTTAGCATATCAAATTGAATGGTTTTCCTCGATCTGAAGATCACATTGGATGTTCAAGACAGCGTTACTAGTTGATATAAGAATCTTCTCTACAACTGTTCATATATGAAAACCGAGCTTCTCGATGATAATCGTATTAGTAACGAACAGAGCTGGAATATATATACATATACATCTCAACAAAGATCTTCAAATCCCACCCCTCATCCCAAATTCCAATACCAACCATCATATACAAAAGCCACTAACTACCTAGTACTAACTAGGAGAATCAAAGTCGAGACATACCTAGTAGTTATTTCAGCAACCCCATAGATCGCTTAAACTCCCAGTACTGAAACCCGAACTCCTGAGCAGCCTTGCAAGTTCTTTTGCAGAATCATCAGTAGTAGAGATATTATTAGACTCTCAAATAAAGATACCGGTAAAAGCATCCAGGCTTAACTTTAAAGAAGCCCTAACAGTCTTCGCTTAAACCAACCAGGACAAACAACCCAATATCAGCTTCATAAGACTTTCCGCCAGCCAGCCAGCCACATCCGACTTCCTCCGTGATTTCATTTCGCGACATCTTTTGATGTTTTCCATCCTCTCTATATCTATCCATATCTAAATTGTCGCAAATTCGCTCACGTTTATATCTTTTAGATTCGCTGAACCCCATTACCAATTTGCTTTGCATTATGAAAATGTCTTTGGCATCGGAGCTCGCGTTTATAGTTTATATTAATCATTATATTTGTTGTAAGAACACGTGAATGTTATACATTCACTGTGTGGGGAATATGCTACGGATACAGGACTAGCGTGAAACGCTAGTTCCGTATCCTGTAGCATATAATCCCTATACGATTAATGTAGATTATTATATACAATAATACAACAATATTATTGTGTATCGAGCTAGTGTATGTAGAACTACTTTATATCAACAGTTTAGGCGCAACACCATTCGCGCGTATAAACAAACCCGATAATTAGTCAAAATGCAAACCACATCCCACCGTATTATCCATATCCTTTAAGCTAGCTCAGCTATATCGATCCTACCTACCTAGTTATATTCACAAGTTACAACAGTATTCCACAGACAAGTAGGTCGAGATTACAAGACTGCAGTCTCATCAAACCGTTTTGATTCATTCAGCCGCTGCAGGAATCGGTTAAACGTGTTGGAAATGTATATAATGCTAAGCAGAATAGCTTAGTATAACTATTTTTCCACAGGTTATGAGCCCGACTAGCGCAGTGGTAAAGTGTACAATTCTTGTAGCTTATTGCGTATAGCTGAAAGCTTTCTATAAAATCTACATTTAGATTCACTTTTCTAAGTGAATCGCAAGTAGATGAGCGACCTATCAGGTGGGATCGAAGCTACGGGCTTGATCCGGAACGTGCAAGATTCTAGCTTGGATATGCTTAGCATAGGGGGAGTGTTGGAAATGTATATAATGCTAAGCAGAGTGGCTTAGTATAACTATTTTTCCACAAAACGATTCAAATTGCCAAATATATGGGAGCAGAAACATTTGCTACGGATAACAGTGCAGAGAAGCAACAACTTCTCACCAAGGAGTGTGATTTGATATTTGACGAGCACTTATTTTCCAGCAAGCTTTAAGGTTTAAGGTATATTAAGCAGGGAATTCTCCGACTGGGAAGTCGTATTACAAATCGCAGTCTTGCTCTTACTCTTCCCATCGCGCTATAAAGCTATAAAATTTCCCTCGAATTCGAATGCGGCTCCGCAGACGCTCTACGCTTCCTCTATCTATCAATCAATCAATCTATCAATCTATCTATCTAGCTCTAATTTTCACACGCCACCTTTCGAGAAAAACAGAAACAGAAACATGACATACCTATTCATACCCATCCATACCCATCCATACCCATCCATACCTCTCCTTCAATAAACTTAGTTGGTACTTAGCTCAGACCCAAACCGACCCAAACCGACCCCAGGAAGCCACAGCCATCCCTCCATCCCTCCATCCCTCCATCCCTCCATCCCTCCATCCCTCCATCCCTCTATCCCTTCATCCCTTCATCCCTCCCTTTCTCTTTTTCTCCATTCCTTCATTCTTCCATCCTTCCCTCCCTCCATTCCTCCATCCCTCCATACATCAAACAATTCTGAGAATTGTATCGATTCCTGTCTCCACAGTATCTCCCGATCAACCGAGTTCATCACCATCACCCACCATCTTTTCCAATCAACCCATCAACCCATCAACCCATCAACCGAGTTCATCACCATCTTTTCCTACCTAGGTATATAAAGCTCATTCAAAGCCCATTCAAAGCCGAAAACACATCGATCGATCGATCAGGAAAATCGTTTCGTTTTGCAGTGTGAGTGTGACGCTCGCTGACCGAAGCTTTCCTCGACGCGCTTGCGTGGAAGAATGCTTGCGTGGAAGAGTGCTTGCGTGGAAGAGTGCTTGCGTGGAAGAGTGCTTGCTTGAAAAAATGCTTGCTTAGAAAAATATTTACTTGAAAAAATATCTGCTTGGAAGAGTGCTTGCGTGGAAGAGTGCTTGCGTGGAAGAATGCTTGCGTGGAAGAGTGCGTGACGATTGGATGATTTTCGACGACGAAACGTGTTTAATAGCTGGTCGACTCGGTAGAACAAGTTTTGCAAATCCCTCGTATGTTTTAAAGAGAGTAGAGAGAGACCTGTCATTCTCTAAGAGATCCATACTCCCGAATAAACTAGGCCGGTTTTCAGTATGTGATAAATAAAAGTCAATTATCGATTACTTCCATAGATATAAGAAATCTGCACCCCAATTCAATTCACACAAGTATAATCCACGTCATGTGAATAACTTCAAATGGCCCGTCAACAAATTAGTTGATTCTTACTATTTAATATTGTACGTCCACGTTTCGCTGGATGTTCCAGGAACCATATTCCTATCCATCTACACTGATCCCAGCAACTCACTGACAAGCCAGAAGTTGTTCCCGAGATGAAATATTTGTCAACCCCAATGTAGTATGTACAATCCGCCATCTGCTTTTTGTCCTATTCCCCTTCATCACCCACCTGGCACATATGTGCATCTCAGTGACCGGGCCAAAGAATAGATATCTCTTTTTGAGTATCTCATCCAAATTAGAACAAGGCCGTCGCGTATGCGAGTAAAATCTATGAATACAGTTTGAAAAGTAAAAAAAAGAAATTGTCGAAACTACCCGCACCAAGAACTGCTAGCCATATGGTGATGATCATGATTTGGTTGGGAAGTGCCGAACATGATGTTTTGGTGCAGGTGTTTCGCAATAGGGAGACCTTGATCTTTCAATTAACCTCCAGTTTTTTTGAGAAGGGTATTATGCGAGATGTTTCGCTGAAAACTCCAACGTTCTACCTAAATCATGGTGAAAACGTGCAAATGCTGTATGTTTTTAAGGGGAAAACAAGAGAGGTCATGATATCGTGTGTGGCGAGAAAGGAAAGTATGAAATTTATTGTTAATCGGGATCAGGGTTGACTGCTCGAAGTATTGGTCCTTGTTGATGGACACGCCTGGAATAGTCGTGGTCATCCCGTATGGTGTTGATGCTCTCCCTACTCTTATTATTATCTGAGCGTAGATAGACAGCGGCGAAAGGATTTAATCTTGGATCCACAGGCATCAATGGACTTTTCCTCGATCCTGGTGTATTTAGTTCGGGTTCCCATGTTTCCACCACACGTCTTCCATCAGTACCGAGAACATATCTTGAATTCTCGCTCATGGTTCTCGATGGAATTGGTCCACCCATACCGTTTGCCAGGCTTTCCCTTCGACTATTGACGGCAGCATATGCTTCGGCTTTTTCTTGCTTTCTTTTTCTTATGCAGAAGAATATGATACCAGCAATAATTGCAAACAAAGCCACCAGTCCAATTGTGAGGCCCACCGCACCTCCAGTTGTCAAGCCACCTTCACTACCTTTCGAGACTGACGAAGTGTTTGATTCGCTTGGTGGTGAGGTTGGTGTAACAGTAACGGTACGTACTTGTCCGGTGATGGTTTCGAGGGATACGACTGGGGTTGGTGTCCACGTAGAACTTGTTGAAGCAGATGTAGATGATACTGTAGTTTGTAATGTTGACGGAGTAGTAGTGTCCGAGGCACTGGTCGACGCAGTAGTTTTCTATACAAGAAAATTAGCTGGAGAACTTTATGTAGTCGCTATATCAAAACAATTTGGAAATTCTCTAAATCAAAGAAGAGCTCGTACGGGTGGATCGGTGGAAGAAATAGCTTCAGTGACAGTCGAAAAGATTGTCACAGCATCGGGACTCGAGCTCGAAGCAATTACCTAACATTGAAAGAAGTCAAATGGGTTGCCAGTAAAGGCACGCTGCAAACAACGGAGAAGCGGACATAGACTGGCAGAGCAGAGGAGACAAGAAAAAGGGCGAAATTATGTTTGAGTACTAACCTTTGAAGATGAGCTCGAAGCGGTCGTCGCTGAAGCCGTTTTCGTTCCCGATGGAGATAGCGTCAATGATATGTATCCGTATGTACCATCTCCACCACAAGTATCAGACGGGTAGCCTGGACATGAGGTATTGCAGTCACTGATGGATGTTGTGGTTCCAGGCACATAATTCGAGCACCAGCAATATTGTCCTTGCACAATAGCAAAAGCATAATCAGCGACACAGGTATTGTAACATAGTCCATCGGATTGGTAGATAGAGGAGTCTGCACAGAGGTCAATATCAGTATGGTACACCCCGGACTAATTCACTCATGTTGACCTACTTCCATCCCCAGAACCGGTATTTAGGCTGGAACAATACTCCATCGTCAGTCCATTGACATGTTCGATGAGGGCGAAGCCGAATATTGCAGCGACTCCATATGGATAAAAATGCAGCAGCGAGTGAAACATCGTGGGTTACTTTTGAGGAGGAAGTATCTCCGTGTCGACTATGATTTTGTATTCAACGTCGTATGTATGATATCGATGAGCATATATGTCTTAGCTGTTGCTGGACAACCGTTAACGGAATGTTGGGGAAGGTGAAAGTTGGAATGCGGGTTTGCAAACGAACGGGATCAGAGGATGAGCAATCAAGGTATCCCATTGAATTGAATGAATGAATTCGATCAATCCATCAACCAGTTAATTAATCAAACCAATTTGTCATCGAGTGAAGACCATAATAGCCATTTCACTTCACTATTTTGAATTACTAAAAAGATTGGAAAGTCCTGCTGCCCTCTGTAGAAAAGTGGAAGTGATAAGAACGAATGTCAAGTTGAGATTTTGTTGGATATTTTGTTGGTTGGATGTAAAAACGAAAGAAGACCAGAGGCAGAGGGGGAGAGAGGTGCAGGTGGTGAGAGGTGAACAAGACGAAAAAGGAAAAAAGGAAGAAGTAGGAAATTGAGTTTAATGTGGAGTTTAAAGAAAGTTAGTGGGCGTAGGTCCGTAGGAGTGGGAGGGGGGGAGAGGAGGAGGAGAAAACAAATTGATGGATTGAGAGAGAAGAGAGAAGAGAAAAGAGAGAGATACGGCAGCGGCAAGAAAAAGTCCTTAGTACAGTAGGTACTTAGCAGGTAGTAGGTGGTAGGTACTTAGTACATCGGACATCGGACCTAGTACCTAGCTAGTACCTTGGAAATAATAATAATTGTCTGTCAAATTGACGGACGGTAGGGTCGGGTAGGTAGGTAGTTCAAGTGTGATTGACTGACACTGACTGAGAGTTCCAATTGCCTTTCCGTCTTCCGTAGGTTGTGTGATTGATAGGTCCTTATTACCTAGGGTAGGGACCGTAGACCGTGGTCCGTAGGGTACCTAGGTAGTGTAGGAATCTAGGATGCGTCGTGTACAAATGGTGACATGAAAGCGGCAAGCAGCAAGAGATGTGATTTTTTAGGCTAAGAATGGTGAAACTGTGAAACTGCGAAATGACTGTTTTAAGTTTAGTTCCGTGACGAACGTGTTGTAATTTCTCATCGACGGATATCATTGGTTCAATCTTTCCCATTTTGGTCTCTTTTGGGCATCATCTTTTTATAAATGGCTCGTCTCGTCCCGTCCGGCTTTTTCAAGCTTCATGGATCTGACATTGGATGAGGCTGAGGCTGAGGCTGAGGTGAAGGCGAAAATTAGCTTTCCGATTCAATAGTTTCAATTAAAGTAGAAATTGAGGTGATGTATTCGTGGTAGTTAAAGAAATTACTTTCCCTCAAAATGTCTTGAAAATTCAAGACCCCAAGAGTTGGATGGATACAACATCTCATGATTGAAATGAATTGTGAATTATGAATTACGATTTGTGAAGTGTGAATTGTGAAGGGGGTGGATGAAAGGGTCGAAACCTTTTACTGTACCAATAATATTGTTATTATTGGTGTATTGATTTCTTATCAATCAATACCAACGAACCGCAGGGTCTAACACCACGCGGGCATCGTACAAAACCAACCACCCTACCTCTCCAACCCAACCTGACCTACATTATCTTATCGTTTCTTGCCCATGTGCTTGACGCATGTGGTACGTCGTATGAGAGAGAAGTCGTATCGGAAAAGAGGAGGGAGGATAAACCGACACGCTTTGACAACCTGGGACCGGCAAACCGTTGGAAAGTTTTCTTGGACTCGTGAATCGTGAATCGTGAATCGTGATTGATGGTGATGGTGATGGTGATGGGTATCATGATACCGTAATGCTTATAGACCTACCTATCTAACTCGGTCAAGTTGAAATGAGAAAGGAGCTTTTTGCTTTCTTGGTGATTCAGGACTTCAAGACTTTTAATATATCAGTCAACGTACTCACTCTACCGGTAGTCTCGAATATATTCTTCTATTCTTATGAATTCGAAACAAAGTCGCTGTTGTACAACTTCTCGGTATGAAATGTTTCTAAAAGTGTATCTGTATTTAGATTTACTATTAGATAGGATAGTGAAGTGAGTGCTACCGAGCACTGAGTCTGTACCAAATATACCTACAAATAGTACGGGTAATAAATAGGTAGGCGGGTAGGGAAGAGGGGAAGTAGAGAAGAAACGGGAATTGATGGGCTCAGATGTAATGCCGCTTTTACATTGCATATCTAGATGCATAAGATGAACCTCCTAGGTAGGTAGTTATCATCTACCTTGCTAGGTATCAAACATCAAACATATGGAGTACAGCACTTGGCAAGCGTATCACCTCCCCATTTCCGCCATATCAATCCACATCTTTTTTCCCATCCATCTATCAACCACCGCCACTCCACAATCAATCTCCTGGCACATTTCACGCATATCTCTAACATTATACCTCCTTCCTTTGATGAATCTATATTCAACCATCAATGACTTCACAACTTCACAACTTCCATAGAGCAAATGATATACCGGTCCTTAAATTACTTCGATATTTTATTACCTATGGCATCACATCACATTACAATACATCAATACATCGATCAACATCCCAAACATCCATCCATGTACAGCTGAAGTTAACTACCTACTAGGTACCTAGTAGGTATCTTAACGCCCGAGACGCCGAGAGCAAAACTTGATTCTGATTCTCTATCATTTCCGAATTTCCTTCCCTTCCCTTCCCCAATTCTCAATCCAATGCAATCATAGGTAGGTAATCCACCCACCTCTTTTTTTTCCAAACAATCTCTTCTACCCGATAATCTCTTCCATTTCCAAATTTCAATCATTCATTCATTACCTATCTACCTATCTATCTATCATTCATCAATCAAGCTGAATCAACACATCAACATCAATATAAACATAAACATCAAGATCCAACACCGCGCACAACTACCTACCTATCTAGTAAATAAACTATCAAATAAGCTAAGCTAGCTAATTCATAGTCAGGAACTACCTGCAGAAAAATCCACCCACCCAGATGCTATTTAACACTAGGTATCTACGGAGTACCTGTGACGATATGCAAATCCGGACGCTAATCATTATATATACATATACACCCCATAATAATATATTACAATTAATATATTACAAGCAATATTAATAGACAGATAGCATCTTAGCGGCGATTTGGTATATTGATTATATATCTAGGTAGGTAGCTGGAGGTATTAGAGTCAAGTAAATTTTAGAGTGAGTGAGTTTTTTTTTGGGGGGGGAGAGGGGGAATTAATAGATAAAATCTTCGATTTATATATATCTAGATAGCTACCTAGGTAGCTAGATAAATATCACACAAATCTAATTCAGTATCTTCAAAACTTTACTTAAGAGTCTATGTAGATAATAAGCGTAGTGAAAGTTTAGCTACCTAAGATCTATTTATACATTTATACATTTATACATTTGTACCCAGGTCAGGATGGATGAAGAAATGAAGAAATGATACGATGAAGATCATTCATTCATAAATACGTATCTAGTACCTACCGGATGGAGTCGGTAGGTAGATATGAGTTTTTGATTTCCTTTATTTATTTATAGATCTCTCTTTCTCTCTCTCGAATCTCGATAAACTGGCCTTGGACTTGAACTTGGACTGATTTTATCTATCTACTTATATACGGAGGACAGGACACACTATAGACCTTAGAATACGTACGGTACTATATATATAATAAATTGTTGATGATAGATAGATAGATAGATAGATAGATAGATAGATAGATAGGATGGTGTAATGTAATTTTGCCCAGCTCTCTTGAAACTACCTAGGTACTTAAATGTAATGATGATACAGAACCGATTCCCGATTCTCGATTTTCAATCTATTGATGAAGAAAATAAGAAGGAAATGTCGGGTCGAGGGAAATTGTTGATGAATTGATAATAAATTAATAATAAATTGATAATAAATTAATAATAAATTGATAATAAATTAATAATAAATTAATAATAAATTGATAATAAATTAATGATAAATTGATAATGAATTAATAATAAATTGATAATAAATTAATAATAAATTGATAATAAATTAATAATAAATTAATAATAAATTAATAATAAATTGATAATAAATTAATAATAAATTGATAATAAATTGATAATAAATTAATAATGAATTGATGATAAATTGATAATAAATTGATAATAAATTAATAATAAATTAATGATAAATTGATGATAAATTAATAATAAATTAATAATAAATTAATAATAAATTAATAATGAATTAATAATAAATTAATGATGAATTGATGATGAATTGATAATGAATTGATAATGAATTAATGATAAATTGTTGATGCTTTTAGGATAGGAATTATAGGTAGAAAAAGAATAGGTAGGTATTATAATTGTTGTATTATTATATATAATAATCTATATTAATCGTGTTCTTATAACAATAATAACCCTATCTAATGTTGGAATTTTATGGATATATAGAAATATTTCCGGTGATGGATGGTCTTGATAGTATACTCTGTAGTTTTATAAATGAAGAAGAGAGAAAGAGAGAGAGAAAGATAAAATAACTTGGAGTATCTATTTACCATCTAGATATTTTCATCACATGCAAATAATATATACAAATCATATATACACTGGTATATTTCCGAATCATCTATCTACGAAGTACAGTATCTATTTACCTATTCTCGGATCCTTCATCCTCCATCCTTCATCCTCCATCCTTCATCCTCCATCCTTCATCCTCCATCCTTCATCCTCCATCCTTCATCCTCCATCCTTCATCCTCCATCCTTCATCCTCCATCCTTCATCCTCCATCCTTCATCCTCCATCCTTCATCCTCCATCCTTAATCCTCATGAGATCCTTCATTTTATATCTTCTCTTTTCTCTTCTCTTCTCCTCGGATCGCCCGATCTCATGAGCATCGCTGCTTTCATGATTTATTGACTAGGTAGATATCGATGGATTGATATGATAAACTATACTTACCGCCCTCCCTTCCTGCATGAGTGAAATTCGAAGTTCGAAGTTCGAATACCGTTGATCCTATCATATGATAGGTAGGAAGGATCCCATGGATGGAATTATTACTATCTACCTATCTATCTATCTATTGTGCATAGGGAAACATATAACCCTAGGTATGCATATGGATTTTGATTTTGATTTTGATCTACACAAATAAATCTCCGACTAGATCTTATTTCTTCTCGTGTAAAATCCGCATCCTACGGGGTATAGATGGTAGATGGTAGGTAGATAGATATAAACCAAACCAAACCTTATGACATATATAAACGTATAACCAAACCTCCCATCTCAAGTGATCTTTTCCATGATATCCATATTCCATCCATCGATACATCTCACCAATTAAATCACATTACATCACATCTCCAATATCACATCTCCAACATTACATCTCCAACATTACATCATATCTCCAATACCACATTCCTAACCATTTAGAACTCACACTCCATACTCCATACCCCTAATATTTATTCCAAAAGCATCTCTGCGAACGTAGGAGGAGAGGAGAGGTAGGGAGGGAAGTTCGAAGGTCTGTACGACTTCACATGAATACTACCTAGACTAGGTAGGTAAGCTCGTATTATCAGATATATTGCATACTTACCATCTCATCAATAGGGAGGACTGGTATAAATCTAATACAATTCAATCCCGCATATATATATATAGGTATACGATGTGTGCGGTATATGCGGTATGATGTGATGTGATATAGTATGATATAGTATAATGAGAAGTAAGTAATCCCACACAACGAATTATTAAAATGGGAAATACAGTAAAGGATAATGGAAGGAAAATAAAAAGAAAACTACCTCAAAAAGATAGAGAAGCAAGCAAGCAAGCCAAACAAACGAACAAATCAAGCCCTCCATTAAGAATCACGAATCCCGCAAAGCGATCGGGGAGTTTTCTATCCCTCATGATCATGGATGATTACGATCCATACATACATGCTAATATGGCTATTTTTGGTATCAATGATCGTTCGTGTTCGGGGTGCATGGATGGATGGATAGATGGATGGATGGTTCAGCATCTTGGTCCGGAGCAGGTTTTCTCGTATGTAAGTATCTAAGTACGCACTCTTTCTCAATCTCGACTCTCGAGTGATATGATGGATATTTGGATTTGGATTTGGATTTGGATTTGGATTTGGATTTGGATTTGGATTTGGATTTGGATTTGGATTTGGATTTGGATTTGGATTTGGATTTGGATTTGGATTTGGATTTGGATTTGGATTTGGATTTGGATTTGGATTTGGATTTGGATTTGGATTTGGATTTGGATTTGGATTTGGATTTGTGTGGGATCGGGTCCGTTAGTCAGTCAGTCAGTCTATTGGGTGTTCGATCCGATAGATTTGGATCGGTGTCTTTTCTTTTTTTTTTATAATATGATACGATATAATACGATACGAATTCTTTCGTAATCTCATCGATCTTGCAGGATAGGGTTAGTAGAGTGAAGTAAAGGTGAGTATCGTGGTTTTCATCTTAAATCTGTATATTTATATTATATTACTTGTTGTTATTTATTGTATTCTATATATCGGGATGCGAAGTTTCTATCCCCCCCCCTCTCTCTCCTTTCTTTCCTCTCAGATGCAGATGATCTCATCTCCGTATGTTTTTTCGATATTTCTCTATTTCTATATTTCGATTCGTGGGTCGAAGATTGGTAAATCCAGCTCGTAATGTTTAGTACATAGGTAGTCTCTACGTACGTATGTTGTAAAGCATCCATCCATCTCTTCATCTTCTTTCTCTTTTTTCCTGGCAGCTCACATACATATAACTGGCACCTCTGGATCGAAGAAATGATACCTAGGTAGATAGGTAGGTAGGTCTAACTAGGTACCTATCTAACTACCTCGCTAGATATTAGCTAGCTAGCTCGCTAGGTAGCTAGAGGGTCATCTCACCCCTCTCAAGAAGTCGAGTGACTAGACTAGGAGGACATTTCTTCATACCCGTCCATGACTTAATCTCAGATACTTGGTTTCGATATTGATATTGATATTGATATTGATATTGATATTGATATTGATATTGATTCCGAGGCACCCACTAACCAACCAAACAGCCTTCAAAAAACACAATTTCTCTTGCTATAATCGATATCCCCAGCCTAGCCATATGTTTTGAGAGATAGACCCTTCCGCCTATTTCTATTTCTCCTCGGTGGATGGATGGATGGATGACTTTAGAATAGAGCTCCCAGTGAGGTTCATGGCACCGCGGATATCTAGATGGCGAGGACTTATAGACCGGTTCGCGCCCCTGATAATGATTTACGATGCACGAACATCTATATATACTAGGTATCTATCTCTCCTTAAAAATTTCTCGGCTATTTTCCCGCCATCTTTGATGCTAATCCAGAACCTCGAATATTTACCTTAATTATGTCTTTCCCACTATTAATATCCTGGACACTGGCAAATACAATGGTTCTCTAGAATAGTATCCCTTTATAAATAAAGTTCCCCCGAATTAATCGGAGATTTATGGAAACGGAAAAGGGTACTGTTGATGATAGGAATACTCAAAGGTCGGAACTCATAGCGAGCCCTATCTGCACTTAGTTTAAGAGATGGCTGACTTCATATATCGTGTTTTATTTAGGAAACGGAACCAGGAACGAACGGGGCAGCCATGTAGTCCGGGATTGTATACTAATGTGCGGGAAAGACGTCATATTTTTCACCATACTGAGGATTTGGGGATCCAGATATCCCGCTTTTGAAAAAAAAACCAAGGGGCAAACTTCATGTCCTCCTATAAATCTCTTGCCGATCACAGAAAGGTGGAGGCTAGTGGTGTCAATTGAGTTCCAATAAGACAACCTATGGCTGAAACTCCACTTGCTCTAGGTAACAGTGGTCTGGAACAAAAGAGACACTGGTTTAGAGAGGTGAGCTTAGATAATGGAGGGTATGCATATTGGCGACGAACTTTTCAAGTTTTGACGGCAGGAGGGAGAGATTATGGAGGAACATGTTATCAAAAGTAGAATATATTTATTATCAATCGAATTTTCCGAAACAATCTTGTCGTTTATGAGATGGTAATGCGGTACAATGAATTAATCGTCATATGAATCCGTTGAATTCTTTTTTGTATTTTCTAAAAGTTCTGTTAGTATAGTATACATTTCGAAAGCTCTGAAATGTTGTGACGAGGATTCCGTAGTTCAAGTTATTGGAACATGATCGGAGTCGAAGATTTATATCTTTATATACTATTGCACTCGAAGTAATTTTTGAGGGTGAAAAATGACGTGGATGGACGTTTGATACAGAGCACTGGCAAGGCTATAGACGCAGAACAAATTCAATATACAGAGTATTGCTATTCACTTGTATTAGCAGGGCTATACATTCAGATACAAGTATAAAAGCTTTTCTGGCATGGGTTTTTTTACTTTGAGGGCTATTCAAATGACGGAAGCACAAAATGCTCAGGCGGACTGATGGGTCACAAAAATGGATTTCCTGCAAGGAATCGCTGTCGGATAATAAGATATATGAAGTTTCAATGACATTTCATAATACTTCTCTGACTTTATTGTTGTTTTAGCTAATTTGCTACTGCTGTCACTTTTTTTTCTAACGGATGTTGTCAATTGTCTTCCTTCATTCGCTATAAGTATAAACGATCCGAATTGTCATATAAGTAAAGAAGTCATATATGGTGAATCTAACTACGGTACATAGCAACAGAAGTCCATGATACGAAGCTACATGTTCAGGAACTTCAAGTATCATCCTGCTCTTCGAGATTATCGTTTACTTTTATTTTGCTTGGGAGTTGATGATGGAACTGTAAGAGTTTATATATGGGGATTCGGAAATTTTGAGTTGACGTATGGTTCGGATGAGCGTATCGATGCGTATTGCACGTTTCTTCGATCTGGTATTAGCATTATTGTGGAGATAAAAGCGCGTGATTGGGTTAGCTGAATCCAGTATTGGTAGAGTGAGCTTCGTCCGAATCTTCAATTCTGGTGTGTTTATGGCAAGAAGTATAAAATTGTATAGACTTTTCTTCGCCTTGGGCTGTAAACATGAAGATCATGTAAAATAGGCAAATTAAGGGCTATGGATCGAGCTAGTAGATGGTATGATGATCTCTGGTATGAAAACCGCCTCACGCTACTATTGATGCTCGACCTTACGATATGGTCATATCTAGTGCGACTTTTGGAATATGAGATAATAAAATGATAAATTAAAACACGAGAGAACTTTGATGGCGATGCTTGAAGTATTGTTGTCAAACGTGACGATGATAACGATATTATTATTCTACTGGAAATCAAAATGGATATTCGACGGCTCTACATTTGTTCTGAGAAGATCCAATTTCTTCCGATAAATAGTACGAATATTGTTGAAGCCCTTAGATCGTTATATCTCTATGTTTTGTAGAGCTATCTGTGAAGAAAGTTTCAATACAGGTCTCTCTTCAATTTATATACATATGCATTAAATTAGAAGTGGCTTGATTATTCGGCTATCAAAGCAGAGGTGTTGAGAAGAGCTGATTCACGTGTGTTGGTGATTTTATCTTTAAGTGTGTAAAACGAATTTTATGAATCAACAGGAGTCGTTTTGAGATGAGTAACTACCTATGAATTGATCTTGTGAGTTAAGTCGAGGTTGGTTCTGTGATGATGAGTTAGACTACCAGTAAAGTAATCTTGTAACATTGATGTTGTTGATATATCATCATCCTCCCACAACTCATACGGTTTATTTGTCATTGAGATGCTTAGTTCCAAGTTTAAGGAATCAAATGTTTTGCTAAAGTTGGATAGTCGATCCTGCTTGACAGTTCTGGGCAACAGTGTTAAGAGTCACGGTTTGAGTGAGATGGAGAAAAAATGTGATTATACATTCTCCTGACGCGGAATTGGTGACTTTGGTGGATTCAAAAAGTTTCTGAGTCTTGACTGTACTTTAGTGAATGCGTGAATGCAAAATTGTGAACTGTTGTGGAAAACATGACTGGAGAGTTCGTATCAACATATATAAATGCATCGAATAGTACAGCTAGGTTTTCTTGGGTCATACTCATGATTCAAATATTTGCATTATCTACTCTATCGATGCCTTCACTGATAAGTCCTATCCTTAAAACCAGCAATAACCTCCACAGTTCTCGTCCCATCTTCCGAATCCTTATACAACCTCCTCGCCACATCCGGATTCAACTGCAACCTCTGCTTTGCTCTAACCCACTCCTCCATAGTAACTTCCTTTTCAAACCTCGGCTTAACCCCCGCCTCTTTCAATAACGGGGAATCCAAAATTGGTTTTAAAACGGTATCATTATGAGGACGCGCAAAATACAAAAGTCCCGTGCGGTCATAATCCCATTGATCCCTAGGCGGCGCAACCACACGATGGATAGATGATTTAAGCCAGCCATCTGTGAGATGCGAGATTGTATCCGCAAGGTTTACGGTGATAGTGCCGGGTTGTGCGGATACATAAGTCCAATTTCCATCGTCGCCGAGGATTTGAAGACCAGCAACTGGTTGACGGAAGAGAAGGGTCACGGTGCCGAGATCGGTGTGGCCGGTCGATTGGCCATAACCGCTTGCTTCGTGTTCTTCGGGGGTTCGGGTATGGTAGATCATGTAGCGGAAATGATCTTCGCTTTTCTTGTCATAGGTGTGTTGTTTGACAAGATATTCTTCATCTGGGAGTTGAAGGATGATGGCAAAGAGACGGAGTAAAGGGAGAACCACATTTGAATGAAGAGCTTTGGAGAAGACTTCAATTTCAGGAAGGTGGGCTTGGAGTAATGGGGGTTGAGCATATTTTCCTTCAAAGTCTTTGGTAAATTTGGGAATGTTGTAGATTTCGATATTGTCTTTTACGGTTCCGGTGGTTCGATGACCGCTTCGCCGCCAGCCGTTGTAATCAGCGTTTGCATAATCAACTTCATATTTGGCTTTCTCATCCACGGGAAGAGTAAAGAAGTTCTTAGCGAGTGTAAATTGGCGATCTACTTGATCTTGAGAGAGTCCAAAGCTCTTTACGTAGAAAAATCCGACATGATGAACGGCGTGTTCAAGTTGTTTAGCGAGACGTTCCTTTCCCCCTTGATTGTTGAAATCTGAGAGATCAAGTGTCACGAGTTCAGCCCATGGGAGATCCTCCTTAGTCTCTGGTGGGTGGGTGTAGGTTGGGAGGTGCTCAAAGTCGTATTGCTGTAGATCTTGGAGAGGTCGAGCAATTTCTGGTGCTAATGCCGCGATTGTTTCGGTTGTGGCAGCAGACATGGTGTGTGGATTCTGATCATCAATGATGGTTATGATTTGATTCAACAGCGAGACATGATAATTGACCCTTTGTTGAGTTCTTAAGTGTTGTTCATGTCTTTATTCTCGGAATTTCGGCACATCTGTTGAATCGCTGGTTCGTGGCTGTTGGATATCCCCAATATTCCGTCATATGCTACCCGCATGACACCATCACCAAATCGAGCCTTCAACCCATATGAAACGATGATCGTCCACAACATGTGCGGCAACTAGTAGATTGTCCTGCAGCTTTATCGTTTTTGCTTATCAATCTGATAGCTTTGATGAGGTCCATTGGCTTGTTACTTTCTTAATATTCTCCCTCCCGGACATAAAATTGCGGGCAGAGGGGAATTTTGCTAACTGAGGGGTTCTTAATGCAACACAACGACAATAAGTCCCATTGTCACGTCAGTTGAACTTTGATACGGAATAAATTGTCAGAGTGGGATGAATGTTCAGCACTCAATACGCATCAATGGAGCACGATGCATACCCGCAATATTTACCTTCAAATTTTACAAAGCCATGCCACAAGATAAGAATAGCTCTTTTGATTGGAGCGAGTACGAAGGGTATCATCAAGACGAATGAATTCTGCTGATTTCGTAATAAATGTCTATTGAATCGATGCAGGTTCTGGATCTAATCTGAATGACGATGATAGTTTGTTTAGACTTGACGAAGTGCTTGAGAGCCGAAACATATGTTAAAAAGCAATCGAACTCCGACAGTAAATTTGGAAGTCGAGGTCCATCGATTTTTGAAAGGAGGCCATCATGTTCGAAAGCAAAGAAAAGGGCCTCAAGGAAGATATCTTGCCTACAGATGTAACTTCAACAGATGTCTCGACATCATCCCAAACTTCGTACCAAGACGCAAATAACGAAGCGCCATTGAAACCATGGGAGAAACCTGGATTCAAAGGTTCTACTCGTCGTTTCTTCCGAAATATCCAAGGCTACATCTGGGATGACCCAGACAAACCCGCCATCGAAAGGCGCTTCCTTCTCAAACTCGACTTCTTCCTCCTCTCCTACGGCTGTCTTGGATACTTCTGCAAGAATCTCGATCAAGCCAATCTAAACAATGCCTACGTCTCTGGAATGCAAGAAGCCATCAACATACAAGGAAGTCAGCTGACATATATGGGAAACGTTTTCACAGCCGGTTACGTGATCAGTCAACTCCCAGTTGTGATTCTCGTTACTCATGTTCGACCTTCGATTTTGATTTCCACTCTTGAAGTTCTCTGGTCCATCCTAACTTTCTGTTGTGCGGCGGTTACTACAGTGCCACAGTTGTACGCATTGAGATTTCTGATCGGGTTGTGCGAAGGGGCTTTCTTTCCTTGCATCATCTATGTAATTGGTTCTTGGTACACGAAACAAGAGCGGGGAAAGCGCGTAACATTGTTTTATTGCACTGCAACATTAGCCCCAATGTTCTCTGGCTATCTGCAAGTAGCCGCATATGATAATCTGAGCGGGCATCTTGGTCACGCCGGATGGCAATGGCTGTTCATAATATGCGGTACCATCAGTCTTCCCGTGGGTGTTCTTGGATATTTCTTCAATCCCGATTTTCCCGAAACAACTCGAGCTTTCTATCTTTCGAAGACTGAGATCAAGTTGGCTAAAGAGCGACTCGTGCTTGGTGGATATAATACACTGGGTTCATCAGCTTGGGATAAGAAGAAGATTTTTCGAATCATGGCTCAATGGCAATTTTGGGTCTTACCTTTAGGCTACACATTCATCCAGTCTAGTCTCCCGTCTCAGCAACCGGCATTCTCTTTATGGTTGAAGTCTAAAGAGAATTCAGTCTATGACAGAAATGTTCTTCCCACAGCTCAAGCTGGCATTGGTGTCATGGTCCAGGTTGTAGCTGCCATACTCTCCGATTCCAACCTTTTACACGGAAAACGTTGGCAACCGATCATAGCAATGCAGCTCGGTACATTTTTTAGTGCGGTTGTGCTAGCTATCTGGACTGTGCCCATCAAGTTGAAATTCGCTGCATTCTATGTTGCATATTTCTCGGCTGGCGTTCCCGGTATTTGGTTTTCTTGGTATCCCGACCTTATGGCTCACGATCATGAGATGAGGGGGTTTTTGATTGCAACGAGTAACATGTTTTCATACATTATGCAAATTTGGTATTCAGATGCTGTATGGAGAACTGCAGAGGCGCCTGAATTTCGACCGGGCTGGATTGCTGCAGCGACCTTTGGAGTTGCGGTTGCTTTAACTGCACTGTTGACAAGATTTCTTGAGAGAAGAGATGAGAGGAAGGGCGTTAAACCACTTGGAAGAGTATAGGAAGTATACTTGATATAGTAGATGAAATACAGTGCGGCGACTTTTCAAGCCTCTATTTACACCTTTCTTTTCGCCCATTTCTTTGAAATCTCGGTGAAATTGTTATCGGGGAATCCAATGGCTCAAAAGATGACCAATTACTTGAAGTTGAGTGCAAAGTCCCACGCAGTACGCACAAATCGATAGTCGCCGTATATTCTCTCACAAAATATTATATTGAGCACCGAGTTCCAAAAGTCGGCATAGCAGAGACTATGTTAATTATGAAACACTCAAATGTCGTATTCAAGGATCGTGGGCTTGGTTGAGTGATTTGTCCCGACGATTGATTCACCATAACCTGAAAGTCCTTAACGGAACAAGTGTGCCAATTGCGTAATCATGATCCGGATACTCTTCAAAACAATATTCGTAGTAATCTTTCTAGACTGTTTTGTCGACGCTCGTTATGTCGACGCTCGTTATGTCGACGCTCGTTATGTCGACGCTCGTTATGTCGACGGTGTCTCCTTCGCCGTTTTTTATACCTCCCTTGGAAAGGGCATAATGAGAATTCCGATATGGGGCACCGAGTAACCAGCCACATTCAATCTGAGAGCAGTTCAACTTCAAAAGATCGGTAACTTCCACACATTTGCTACAAAATCCAATCTGCTAGCTCAGGCGTCGATTCCCCCCATGGATGTGAGCAGCTCGTGTACAATATCATCAAATTCAACGGGGCCAACAACTGATGCCTACGACCAACTATGAAATTTAATATCTTGTTCATGGTCACATCATCGACTTGACTACTTCCAGGAGCCTGTCTGTCAGAATAAACACGAATCAAAAAATCCCCAAGGCATTCCTGTTCTATTAAGAACACTAAAAGGCATGTCAGTCTTATATGTCATTTCTCTTGTTGTGAAGCCCATAATCATTAGGTGAAGGTTGAGATTGCTAAGACAAATCGAGGCTACAGTGACATAAATGGGTTGTAAATTCAAATTTCATGTTGTAAACGCCAGCACATGCGTAGTCTGTTCCAGAGTCCGAAAAGATTGACATCCTAGAACTAAAAACCGCTTCTTTATAAGTCCATTTTATTTTTAACCCATTCTTTTCTGGGCTCGGATGTGAAAGAAGAGTCTATTTGCCCCGTTAACGTGAACTTCTCCAAGTGTATGACAAAGGGTGCTAAGGTGGTGGTTTCCAGAAACCCTGGGAAGCATCTCGTATCATCGCCACCCGCCACTTTCGTCAAGAATAAGGATGAATATATATTCCCAATTTTCCCTATTTAATGTTCCTGTAAGGTGCTATTATCACCCTGAACTATTTACACCAGCCTCACTACAATAGACGAAATGCCGTGAACGCAGAGGTTTGAAAATTTCACAAAGTTGAATAGCTGCATTACTATCGAAATCGCAGACGGTACATATATCGTGGAAGACCTTCTCTCGGAACTTTGAAAGATTGGCTTTCGCCTGTAAGCTCTAGATGGAGACTATCACATAGAGCATAAAAATTTATTCATTTTCATTGTCAAGTGATGGGATTTAGATTGGCGAAAGAAAATCCAACCAGTGCTTGAAATGGGAGTAGCGTGAAAGCTTGTATCCTTTGGGTCTGAAGTCAAAATTGCATCAAGATCGTGAATTATATCCCACCTCGCTACGCCGCTTGTATGCATTAGTACGTGTCGATCAGAAGAATGGCACTAAGCGAAACAGTCCCGTAGTATTCGGCCAATCGTTTCAGACATTCGTTGCGCAGTTACATAGAGAAAAGGATTGCCGCCAGGTTGTAATGAATGGGCGCCTAATTTTTCTTTTTTTAAGCTCAAAAGGCTCAAAAGTTATTGCGAGATGTGCTGGCATCAGCCTAAATTGATAGAAAAGCAATTTTCAACGTAGAAGCATGGAATTGTAGCTCGATTAATCCAGTGGTCAAACCATTTATCAATCTCCTATAATAGGGTTGATTAATCGGAGATGGAAAAAGGGATCCGATATTCATGAAGTAGTTGCTGAACGATATGCTTCATCAAGGTATAATCAAACTAGTAGGATAAATGTAATTTGTATTGATGATGGCTGAGAAAGCTTTAGATAGAATTTGATAATCATGGATGAAAGCAAGAAAATCCATCTGTTTTGTGAAGCTCTGGAGAGGGTTACTTGGAGGATGATACTCCTTGGACTATATTGTAGTTGAATGAAACACTCGGAATACTCCTGAGTACTCAACTGATAACTATGTCTTTGAACAGCAGTTTACATACAAAAGAATTCCCAAAAGTACAAAAAAAAAGAAGAAAATGAGCCTGTCATCTAGGAAAATTCTTTCAACATAGTGAATACTTTCACCAATCGGTCATTTTCCGGAACAGCCCAACAACACTACAGGACACTCGAACCTTCCAAAAGTGGAAGTTCAAGATGGGAGCAAAAGAATAGGGAAGATCAAAATCAAGATAGAGATGAAAATGAAGAAGTCCAAAAAAAAAAGGATGCATCTTGCTTGATGGGGAATTCGAATCCCCGTTTCCTGCACACTCGAAATTATATCTTCTGGGGGGCAGACAGGTTAACCACTACCTCAATCAAGCTTTCTACCACTGAACCACGAGGACATTGATGCAAATTATTAATGAGAGAAAGTTATTCTGGTATATATATCGGATGAAGGAAGGAATGAATCATGGATGTGTTTGAAAAGTCAAGGTGAGAAGGAGGTTGGCGATAGATGACGTAATGAAGGGATGATTGATAGAATTGCTGGTCACTTGAATGGAAAGCATTAGTTTCAATGAATAATGGAGAAAGAGCTTTTGCTTTCTGAACGTTTGATGGAGTGTTCTTGCCAAATTTCGGAAGGTTTGTGGTTGGGGAAGGAGGGAGTGAGAAGATGAGGGGTGATTATCTAATCTAGCGGGCACTTAACTTTTGGCTTATTTTGCCAACTGTTGTTTTTAATCAATCAATATCCAGGTAGTTAATGAATCAACAAAATAGCCTGTTTTTATAAATTTAGATTCAAGATTCAAAGTGGCTTAGACCTACCTACCTAGTAGTTATGATTCAACCTCTTTCTCAGCTGATGGAACTTGAAAGGTCCGGGTATTGAATATCCAGCGCCTCCACACTAATTTGTAATATCAAGACTACCTACCTACCTTAGTCTTCTCTCGTTTATCTGTCACTTGATATCAAGCAAATCCATGGATTGATACTATTCTGGAAACAAGTAACAAACTTTTACTTGTTTGGTCTGGTCTTTCTGAAAGGTTTTGATCCGTCAAGATCCAATCACAGTGACACACAGACATGTTGTCTGAGGTAATACCATGCGGTAAGGTTTTATCTGAAATGCAGTATCTTTCTTGGATAATAACTCACTGGTTCCTCCACTTTTCATACCCAAGGTATCTATATCTATATATTGAGACAAATATACCATCTTCATATATTTGAGTATCGATGCCAGTAATCCCCGATGTGAGAAACTGCTTATAGGAAACCAACCCCATATCTCATTTGCAACCCGGGGACGAAATAACGCTGAATCCTCGTTCAAAATCCTTCAACACATATAATCTCGCACCGCATGTTAAACAAGATTCATTGACAAAACTCGCATTTAAGATGTTATCGCTGCCAGCCTTACAAGTCAAAAGTTCCCTAGACTCCCATCACCCCCATTACCCCTTTACCCCCTTACCCCTTACACTCTCCCCATCACCACCGAAACCCACCCTCAATAACAGCACAACCAACTTCATAAAGCTTCACACCATAACCCCAAACTTCCCGAGCCACTTCCTAAACACCCCCACCCAAACAATCCCCATCTCCAACCCATCCACAGGCATCCTCAACACCCATTAAAGCCATGATACGACCGTAGGTAAGACCAAAGACGCTCCCCTCCCTCTGTGCAACGAATCCCACCCAACATCCTCCTCCTCCATGCAAGCTAGATAGGTATAACCAACCACCTAGATAACATCCCCTCCAACTTAAATATCCACATTGAAACTTCCGATAATCCCATCCAACATCCCAGATATCAGACAGAAACTCCATTGCGACTTCATTCACAGCACTAGCTGGATAGGTAGTGTTCACCCAGTGGCATGATGATTATAAAAATCGAATATTCTTTGAGTTTTTCGTCATTTTTAATGATGCCGCAATCCAATCCAATCATCACTACCATTACTGTAATACATACCCCAGCCAGCACCCCCTTTCAATTACAACAATGTATATTCCCCATCCCCATCCCCCCCCCCCCAAAAAAATAGCCCAAGAAATTGCAACGTCATTAACAAACGAGAAAGAAGAAAGAAAATTAAAAATCCGAGTATTAAGACTCAAGGTACCTACCCCCCCCCCTACCTAAGTAGAACCCAAACTCCACCGAGTGAGTGAGAGGCAGAACCCCAACATCATTCTTTTGAATCTTTTCTCCCATGGAAAACTTTGCAGGTGTTGAGATTTTCTGGTATATGAGTACCTATCCAGCCCAAAGCAATCCCAACAATCCAATCCAACCCAATCAACCCAACCCAACCCAAACCAAGCCAAAGCAAACAAAATCTCATCTCATCTCATTCCCGAACACACAA
>JANPYM010000022.1:236845-319730 GCA_025890175.1 Ciborinia camelliae
ACCCCCCAAGATGACTTATCCGACTTATCCGATCAAAGATATGGATATATATAGGTATATATATATATCTAAACAAACAATAAACATACATTGACATGCATTAACATCAAATGAAATCAAATGAAATTAAATAAAATCAAATAAAATGATAGGTAAGGAAAGTAAAGTAAGGAAAGATAAATAATCCTCAGAGTCGAAGCCCAAAAAAAAAGCAAAGTCAAGGTAAGAAGCAATCCCACATCAACCGATAAATATGATCTATTGTGATTGACGAGAGATCAACGATTCCCACTCCACTGACCCCGAGAGAGAAAAAAAGACATATTCATTGCATTGTACTAGGGGGCCGTTTATCTTATCATATCATATCAATATCATTTCGTGCATTCGTTATCCATCCTTCCTTGCATCCTTCCATCCATCCTTCCTTCCATCATTTCATCATTTCCCCAAGCATCATCAATAGACATCCTCCATCCCTACGATTCCGACATATCCAACCTCCTATCCTCCTATCCTCTTACCCCCCGTCACTCCCCTTCACTCCCCTTCACTCCCCCTCAACCCCCACCACCCATCTAAACCTCCCTAACCCGATCCACCTCCCTCCACAAACAAAGCGCCTCCAAGAACCTTCCCAAATCGCCCCTCACCCCCTGACCGACCGCCTCCTGCATCTCAATCCCATAGCGACTACGATATTCCCTCTTAATCTCCTCGAGATGTTTGCGATCCCAATGATACCTCACCAAGCGACTGATCAAAAGTTCCGTGCGCAGCGCGTCGCGGGTCGAGAGCGTGAGCGCATGGTGCACGAGGATGGCGTCGCGGACCGGTTTGTTGATGATGCCATTGAGGATGTGCGCGAGGAGTTCGCCCTGCGGTGTGTGGTTAGTCGGGGTGGGAAAAGAAAAAGAAAGATTAGTGAGAAGGGAGGCAGGGAGACGTACCACAAGATTAGTGCTCTTTCTTAACATTTCCCGGGCGAAATTCCTCTCGTATCTATCCTCATATCCTCTCAAAACCTCCCTTAGATGTGTATCACTCCTCGTACAAATAATCTCAATCATTTTACTCTCGCCGCCCCTCTCGCTCGTGACGCATTTCTCGAGCTGTCTAATATCCTCCCTCAATAAGTCCCCATCGATTCTCCTACTCTCCTCCATGCGTTTCTCTTCCAAAACCAACAAGACCGCTTTCTTAAACTTGTCTTCTTTGAGTTCCTTTTCCATGCACTGCCTGAGCGAATCGCGATATTTCTTATCACTAAATCCATCTTTGATATTCTGAATTTCGCGATTGGAACGTCCCATTAAACTTTCGATCAGTAATTCCCTGCGGGATTTCTCCCCCTGGTACCAGAAATTCGCCCAATAAGCCTCACTCTCCCATCTTCCCAACGCCACCGCATAACACGCTTTCATCAAACTCGGGTCTTCATCTTTGAGACGTAACTTTATATGTTTAGCAATATTGACTCCCTTCCTCTCGTGGCCAGTTTTAACAATTTTCTTATATTCGACCCGGAGATCAAGTATTTGCTCATGTGTAAGACCCGGGAGAATGGTGATGAGAGGTTGAACATCCGGAGCACGATGTTCGCCTTTAAGTGCTTCGCAGAGGGTTTCTGCTTCATCTTGGGAATCGTGGAAGCGGGCTGTGCGACGGAAAGATCGATCTTCGCCTGAAGGAGATAAGGGGGAGAAAGTCTCTGATATGTCGGAATGCGATGTTACGACGAGCATTGGGGATGGCATGGGTGAGATAGATTGGTAAGTTCCCTTGTAGGATTCGAGAAGGGGAGATCCGGGAACATTTGCTAGGCTAAGGGAACCTGATGGAGAATGGCCACCAGGGGATAAGCTGAGAGAGCCATGAGAAGAATGCCCACCGACATGTCCACCAGTGTTGATGCTCAAGGCATTGAGACGATCGCCTAATCTAGCGGGATTGGGTGAAGCGTCACGACGACGAGAGCCAGGATCAACAGTCACCACTTGTTCCGCAACCAATCGGGAGCTACTGCTTCGAGCGGATGAACTTTCATGTCTCTGATGACGAGGTGGTGATGAATCTCTACGCCCAAGAGGGCGAGCTGAGAGTGGAGGGCTTCTTTCATCTGGATATTCACTTCCCCCGATTGTTGTCTTCCTAGTAGTGCTTGAATATGTGATCTTTTCAGCATATCTATTGTGCTCATCTTCTCTCCTGCCATATCCCGAGCTTACCCATCCACCACCTCCGATAGGACTGGCGGGTGTCCCATATCTCGCACCTGGTGGTCCTGGGCTAGGGAGATCCGAGAACTGCGATCCAACGGCAGATTGAGGATAAGAATGATCATGACCCATGCTCAAAGCACCCGAGATAGACCCATGATGTTTCCCAACCCCTGCGGAAAGATTGAAACTCGTTGATCTTTGACGGCCATGGTGATCATCTTCATATCTTCCCGTATCTCTCTCATGTTCGTCGTGGCGGGGTGAGTCTCGTCGGTCGCTGTAAGTACTGTATGTCGGGGTATGAATATCCTTTTCATACGCTGCACTTCGAGGAATAGCAGCTGGCGACGGTTCGCGAGATCCATAAACATTGATCTTCGCCGGGGTACCTGGTTCATACCCCTCACCATACGCCAAATTGTCATACTGGGCAGGAGTATGCAATCTCTCATTGTCTCTATCCCTCTCTGTATACTTCACCTCATCAATCTTCAACGTGTCTGGTATTCCAGTTGCTCCGCCTGCACCACCATATCTCGATGCACCGAATCCAGTTCTGCCAGTGCGAGACTCCTCATATTCATATTCTCCTTGTTCATATCCAGATCTCGAACGCGATCTTTCCCGTCCGGGACTCTTACTCCTATCCCTCCGTTGTGAATCTCGCGGATCGAGCGACATTATTTGTTTATTGAATTCTGTAAGGACTCGTCAAATGGCGATGGTAAACTTGCGATTTTGCGATCGTCGAAAATGCGATTTGTGTAGTTGTCGTGTGCTTCGTAAATATATTCTTTCCCCGTTCTACATATAAGTATATCGAGCTTCGCTCCCAACAATTCACTCAATCGATGAGCTGAAGCACACAAGTCCCAAGGTTCGAAATGTAGCTCTCTCGTCTCGTAAGAATATTCAATATAGTCCGTCGGATCAAAAAAAATCAAATAACATTTACAACACCGTGTACAAATCCTACCATCCTCAAGTTCATCCCACTAGAGTTTTTCAGCTCCCCACCCCTCTTTACTGGGTCATTCTCTTTACTGGGGCTCCTTTTAACCTTTTAACCTCTCCTCTTTAACAGCGGGCGCTCATAGGGTGGCAGGGGACTCCCCCCTCACATCTCACAGCCCTCATTCGTTGTCAGCATCTAAGAGGCTGAGAAACTGCTGTGATGCATGCATGACAACTAGCTTAATTGGGTGCCGCCGCTAATTCATTGTACGAAGTACGAGAGGAATGGTGGATGTGATTTGTTGGTTCAACTTGGTTGGAGTTTTCTTCATCGCATTTTCCGCGGCAAATTATTTGAGGCTGTATTACGATGAACGGGCCCGTCCAGCTAATAAATAATGTTGTGGGCCCTGTGGCATAGGGAGTTTCAGCCACTCTTTACTAGCGATAGTGTCATTTTTCACGCATTCCATTCTTAACCTTATCAACATCATCGATTAGAATCAACCATGGCCATAATACAAAATTGAAGGATTATTATCATTATTCGCTATTGAGACTTAAACCCTAGACCTGGACTTAGCCCTGGGTACAATTTTGGATATCCGCATTGCACGCCATATTCCGTCCCAAACCAAACCAAGCTATGCTGCAAAATTCTGTTCAACCTCGTTACAATGGAAACCCTCAAACCGTAACAAATTGTCCTATTGCGGGAATGCCGTCTGCAAGAACATAAATAACATATGGTCCAGGTGGTGCCACATTGTTGTTTGGTGGTCGAGTAACAGTCAACTTCTGCTGTGTTGCACCAGCAACGAAGCCTGTGTTATCCAAATACAGCATGCGATGACCCATGTGTACTGAATGAGTGACGAATCCACCGTGATACAAAGTCACAGTCACAGCCTTCACGCCAGCTGGGCAATTGAAAGTAATGGTGAGTGTGCTGCCATCTGCTTTGAAGCTACCTGACGACAAGTTCACATTAGTAGGTCGCTTATTTGCATTGTCACCTCGGAGATAAGGGGGAACAAAGTTCTCCACTCGGAACTCGGTAACATATTCATCTTTTGCATCAGGCTTGAGTTTTGGCATCTCAACAGGATTTGATCCGGCGACCATGAGTGTGCCATCAAGGAGGAGAAGAGATACAGAATGATAGAGACGTGGGATGGTTGAGCTGGCCAGAGTGGAGAATCTTTGGCCCTTGGGTTTGGTGGAATCGTAAAGAAGAGCTTCCAGAGTTGGGTTTTTTGCCAGTCCAAAACCTTGAGCACCTAAATTACCCCCATTAAGCCAAATGACGGTTCCATCTGGAAGTAAAGTCCCTTCGACCATTCCACGACCTTCAGGCATAGAATCCAACTCCCATTGGGGGTTGCTGCTCAATGGCTGAATTCTACCACAGCTTGGATCTGTTGGACTGGTGATATCTTGGTATGCACCACCACCGCAAATGACGATGTCGGGATTCCATTTATTCGCGCTTGACAAAGGAAGCAAAATACTTCCACCAGTGTTGGGATATGTACGATAGTCTCCTGCGAGTTCCGGCAATGCCTTGACGACAGTATTGGTACCAACATTGAATATTTCGCAAGACTTTGAGACGAAGATGAACAAGGTTCCATCGTTGAGGAGATGGACGAAAGGATACATGTAGTATGGTTGATTTTTTACCAAAATGTCCAAGGGAATGTTTTTACCTTGTGAAACTGCGGTAGGACTGAGGATCTCGTACGTAGGATTGTTGTTCGAGTTGACAGTTGGATCGAGGCCATTCAAACTTCCAGAAGCGACGAAGATGGTTCCATCAGGCATAGTTTGAGCAGTAGCATACCAACGAGCACTTGCGAGCTTGTTACCAGGCTCACTCCAGTCTTTGCCTGTGAGACTAGCATCCGTAGAAGATCGCTCAAGGTATCGAATGGCAGTGAATCCATCGCCAATGGTTGGATCAAGCCATGACAAAGGTGCATTACCTCCAAGAGAGACAACACGGCCGTCTGCGAGGAAAGTACCTCCGGAGCAGAATGCGTTTGTTTTGTAAGCAAGAGGAACTGCAACACCGTTGGTTGCTGGATCGTATTCCGAAGACATTGCGTAATATCCGTTTGGCAATTTCAATTGAGTGTAGTTCTCCAACTTGTCAAGGAACATGACACGCCCATTTTGCATGAGTGCTGCGTGCATAACTGGGACTCCAGATTGGCCAACGATATTGAAAGCACCTCCCTCTGGGGCAGCAGGGGCAGGACTTGGACCAGGGGCTGCAACCACTGGTGCGTTCAAACAATTGCCTGATTGACATCCGGCACCGCAATGTGCACTGGTATTTCCGCTGTATTGTGTTAGACTTTTGAAATTTTGTGAGTGATAATTCAGCTTACCAAAATCCATACATGGAACAACAATTTCCATTAGGCCAATTGCCACAAACAGTACCGCCGTTAGAAACACCGCATGATCCATCAGTAGTTACCGGTGCATTGCTGGCTGCTGCAGGTGTAAGTGTAGTAGTAACTGGAGCAATTTTTGGCTCTTGGGTTGTGGATGTAGAAGCAGAACGTGGAGGGGTGGTTGTGGATGCTGCTCCACCTGCTCCACCTGCAGCCGTTGTAGATTTTGCATCTGTGCAACCACTCTGGCAACCATTCGCGACCAAGCAGTGACCAGCAGTAGAGCCGCAATAGCTAGAAAAGTAGAGTCAGTATTCACTCACAATAAGCACTTCCGAGAAGAATATATGTCAAAGTGATATTGGATCAAAGTATCACTCACCCATATGAAGAACAGCAACCACCAAATGCACCTTTTGGATCGCATGTAGCACCACCGAAAGCCTATCATAGTCAGTATATAATCATTACAAGAGAAGTTTGTAGGGGCTTACAGTGCCGCATCGACCATCAGATCGAGGAGCGGTACCACTTGGAGCTGTAGTGCTGCCACCGGTACATCCAGATAAACATCCAGTTCCACAGTGGCTATAAATACATCAGTAAAATCTCAAGAAAAATAAGGATACCTGGTGTACTCACGCATCATCATTTCCGCACCACCCGTATGACTATTATACGAATCAGTTGCCGATCTTCCATTGTTTATTGGCGACCTACCGAGCAGCATGTTCCTTTGTACACAGTACTATTTGGGTCGCAAATAGTGTTACCATTGGCAGGACCGCAGGTGCCATCTTTTGAGTATGCAGCTTGTCTTGGTTCAAGGGGACGATTTGCCATTGCGACCGGGTAATAACGGGAGGGCATTGGAGTGCTTGGGACATAGCATCTTTGTGAATGGTTAGCTTATACTTTTGATGCACGAGCCCAAGTGACTTACTCTCCAGTTCCATCGTCAGTACAGTTCTGACCCTCGAGACATCCATAGTACAAATTCTTGCTGGTGATATCACAACTTAATGGCACATGATTAAAGATGATATTGGCGGAGACGGCGGCGATAAAGCCCAGGGAAATCAGGGTAGCCTTCATGGCTCCTAAAGTTTACTTGTAATGAAATCAGTATAACGTGCGTAAAAATCAAGAACGATATCGAGGAGGAAATATTGTTATCTTGAATAAAGTTGAAAAGTAGAGGGTACAACAGAGGATTATGTATGGTAGAAGTATCATGAAGTACTGTTTCCCAGCCGCACACTTGCATGGCAAGTTGCAAGGCTGTGCAGATTACCGACATTATTTACCCCATTCACTGGGTAACCGCAATGCCCTGCGCCGGGAGGTGACACGAGTGACAAAATTGAATACATTAGGTAAATGAAAAGGGCGAAGTGCTAAAATGAGAAGTGCTGATAAATGAGATACGAGACATTTTGACAACTCACCTCGTATGATGGGTAGGGTTTACACAAAAAAAAGCAATTTGATGCGATTGCTCGTTTGAAGGTGATTGTTTTGACTAGGTGAATTAATTCGAAATGGTGAGGAGAAATATAAACAATCTTTAAAAAGGAGTGAACAGCAAGCCCTTGGAAAGATCAAGTCTTGTGAATAGGAGTAATAGGGAAAAATGAATGTGAGGGCTTGCTAGGAGTGAAGGTTGAGGTGGGAGAGGAGATGAGAGGTGAGAGATGAGAGATGAGAGATGAAGGTTGAAGGTTGAAGGTTGAAGGATTGTAGGTAGGTTACCTTAGGTAAAGATGGCGGATAAAAGAAGGTAAGAGGAGAAAAACATTGGCAAAGATAGAAGAAGAGATAATATATGTTAAAACAAGTAAGAACCCACATAGCACTTGCCTTTCTCCTTTCTCTTTCTTTCCTTCCCTTTCCTAAGGTTTATTTTACTTTCCTTTACTTTACTCACCTTAGATATTCATGCAAAATATCGGGAATCGGTTTGGAGTAAATGGGCACTAGCCATTGTAGGTATATTTTTATTATTTATGGTAGTCACGAAGGAGTTATTTACCTATATGAAGAGCGGACTGAGAAAGTAATGTAACCAAATAGGAAAATAGGAAAATACGAACGACCGGGAATCAATAAAATCCATGTCCACGGGTCTGTGAGTGCAGGTGAGTTTGATGAAATGCTTCTTCCGTTGGATCTGACATTTGTTGCAACTTGCAAGGCCGTTGTTACCGGCTGCTTGACCCAAGGTACCTTACCACCTACCAATAAGAGTTATTAACTGAACCATCCATCATGTTAGACTTTGTGATTCCTGCGGTTATTTACAAAAATACCATACATAGAATGGAATAATTGTGGGCTTCGAAAGACCATGAACCATTTGAATTGCATCGCCAGTTGCCATTCGCTTTGATACCCACGAGGTACCTTACGTATGGATGAACATATCCTTTTTTCTGTTTGTACATCATACAGCCCAGTTATTTCAGGTATTTGTTACTATTTGTTGGTGCATTTGAAGTCTTTTCTTAAATATTGGATACTCTGTGGTTAATTTTAGATAAACACGGACAATAAAATCATGTAATTGGTGGGGGATAACCATGCAGATCAATAAATTATTTGGTAGATCTTTTTTATCTATCTCTTTAATTGGTTCGGTGAGTTTAAGCTTCTTTTTTATCTGAATCATCTTCCAATGGCGTGTTTCAAAACAAACGCCCAAAAGTTGAGAAGGCTGTGTGCATTTAAATGCTTAAGTGTATGTAAATATAGGCCGATCCCTTGTAGGTACATAAAAATCCCCGGCAAACAGATCTTTTAAGCGCTCATTCTTATAGGGTGGGATGTTTGGTTTAATAATGCAGAAAAGAAAAGAATCAGGATATATATCAAATATCTTGAAAATGAGTTGCATGAATTTGCATCGTGGAACACACAACGGGATGCCCCGTGGCGGAAGATACTATTGTGAATTGCTGCACGAACACCCAAAGTGGGATAAAAACGTGGCAGGGCCCCAATTGATTCTCGTTACTTTAATTTGGCGATAAAATTCGGTGCACGCTTGGATCCCTTCAGGTTCATAGTACCACTCCTATTTCCGAAATGCGTGGATTTAGGGTTGAATTTGTGATCCCGAGGTCTCGTTCATTACACAACAGCCAGTGCAAAATTTGAGAGGCGTCGATGCAGGGACTGATCAATCTCATCATTAGTCTGACTTGCATAGAGAGGTCAACAAAAGAGGAAGGGATGTATGTCATGGTGTCCCGAGCACACGAAGATTTCCTCGTTAGGTCTCTGCCAGACACCAAATTGTCCATCTCTTTTGATATCTGGATACCGGTACTTGACTGGTATCTTGTTATGAGGTTCTTGTGTTTGCGAAATGGCATCTGCTGGCCATAACTCGTATATGCCGTAAGAGTTGGATTGTCTCCCAAGTTGATCATTTGATTTCCACCTGGCCAATCCTCTTTTCACCAGTTCAAGTCTGTGTTGACTGTAGCAATTTTTTGTTCCACGGCATCAGCTTTCGTCTGCTGTCCCACCGGCACAGCATCCTCCTCATTTCCCTCCATCAATTCCATGTCCAACGACCACCTTTGTATTTCCTCTCCCACAATCCCTTCCCATTTCTGGAGTAAAGGATGTGCTGCCGCAACATCCGGAAATACGACTTCCTTTCCTTCCTTCTCCCCCGGAACTTCAAACTTCCATATTCCATCCTCACCCCACCACTCCCTTGCGAACACCTTTTCTGTCTTTAATTCCTCCTTCGCTCTCTTCAATAATTCTTCCAGTCGGCGCTTTTCTTCCAACAATTCTACATCTCCGGATTTGTTCGCGGAAGCGGAAACTGCTCCAAAAATACCTTCAATAATTCCTATAAATTTTCCAATCCTCAATCCGACCACAGCACCCAACCCATATCCCTCATCAAATCCCTTTTGAACACTCTCGGCTTTCCCTTTTGTGACACCATCTCTATATCCTTCTGTTTCATGTTTCTCCTTCAATCTTGGTATATCTGAAATTTCTATATTTCCAACCCCAAAAATATTTCCATCGTGTCTATCTCTACCATCAAATGTAGGGGAACCTGGTTCGGAACCAAAAACATCGTCGAAGTCGCCATTATGAATGGTGGGTTCGGACTGTGAAACAGGAAATGTGCCAGAAGACATTGAAAATTCGTCGTCGCGAAACATTTCGATCGTGGAATTCGTGGAACTCGGATTATTCGGATTTGGATATTGGGATAGGAATCGTTGTTGCAAGTATTAATTCAGAAATTTAGAGATGAACGAATGCTTATCTAATCTAAATGGGCTCTGGTTGGGTCACTCCCCATAGCGGGGTGGCAGAAAAAGTCGGTAAGATAAACCACTACCGCACCACTGCCGCACCACTCCGTCAGTGCTTGATGTTATATTTTGTTACCTTCCAAAACACCAGCTTTACTTTATCACCATGCAAAGATACTTGAATAGGTGTTAGGTTCCAATCTTCTGATTTTAGGGAACGGTGCATTCCATATGCAGAAGTTATGTTGTCTCATCATATCTGATATTGCAAGTGCGATATAAGGATTGAGATGCTTCTACAGCTTTATAACTGCCCAATCTAAGAATTAAACATGATGAACGAGATGAACATGATAATGGTGTGAGTCTCACATTGGCAATCACAAATCTCCAGCTTCTCAATGGGTATTCCTCTTTCTTCCTACGGATCATTGTCACAATCCTATCTTCCCCGAGGAAAGCAACCAGTACTCTCATTCCACATTGGACGGATATTTACTACATGCTACATTGTACAGGCCTTTTTTTCATATATTCTTTTTGCGATTACGATCGTAAACATCAATTGAACCACCCTGTAACCTCAAATCATATCCAAGTTAGACGGCAGGAGATACCTGACCACCGTAACAATTCATCCTATGGGGCCATCTGTGTGCAGTCCAAGGTCTTCTCCCAGTGGGATGCAGACTACATATCAAAACTAAATTCGAGAACTGGGGTGGGACGTGCCAAGAGAGAAAGCCACGCACCCAAGGGATTTCTCAAGCCAAAGCTAGACTTGAGGCATGGAATATCTGAGAAAGGAAATCAAAGACAGTCCAAAACTGGAAGATCTCCTATTTAACGGATCTTCATGTTCTTTATCACCCAACATATGTTATTTTCGCTTCGCTATAATGTCAACTTCATTCAAAACTGACACATACGACCATAGACTGAAGAGAATTGGGCATCCCGTCCGCTCTGCCATACACAAGCTTCAGATCGGTAGATTAGTAGTTGGGTGGGTGACCACCAGCGAATCCCTACTGTTGTATGTATTTTTTGTCTTTTTTTTTTCCTGGCATGGTTTTGCTGGCTAGTGCGTGATGGGGTGTGCTATGCTGTGCTGCTCAGGTGAGACGAAACTAGGGTAAGGGAACCTCTGCCTCATCAAATTAAGCACCAATCCAAACACGATTTCTCAAGAAGTATTGTAAATATGTGAATTGCTTTTATTGAACTTTGCCAGCTACCTAACATATGTAAAGAGAAGTCCTGCCGCAAAGGAATGTCATAAGTTTGCCAAGTCTCGCCGTACCTACGATCGTTCCCTTGAAATTGCCCATTCCCATCCAAATAGAACCCTTATTAACGCGATTAGAAGAATCCAAGCATCCCGTAATTATTACATCCTCCTTCATTCCCTTACCCACTCGTACTGCAGTAATACAAAAAAATATACAATGATGCATTGTGTTCAAGACTGGAATAAAACCATCTACAAAATAGCGACCACACCGGCGAGAAGCCCGACCATGGCCCCAACACCCGCAAATCCAACAGATGGCGCAGCATTCTGGGTCACTTCTGAAGCGGTACTAGAAGGAGTTGGAGAGCCCGTGGTAACCGACGCATTGCTAGGCTGAGAAGTTGTAGCAGGCGACGTAACTGCCGAGCCCGAACTAGTCGTCTCCGCAGAACTTGAACTAGTCGTCGAAGCAGGACCCGAGGAAGAACTTGAACCTGGCTCCGCCGAGCTGGTGGTAGAACCTGCTGGGACTGCTGCACCTGCCGTGGCAGAAAATAGAGAACATTGACTAGGGCCCGCTTGGGAGGCCTGTTGCAGTTCTCCGGATCCGGTGCAGGCGGACAGGATGCAGGGGATTACGGCGTTGGTGATACCGTCGATGTTGGAGGATTCGCATTGACAACCTACATCTTCGATATTACAGTTGGTACCTTCGGAGATGGCTTGGCTGATACAGGGACTCTGTGGTTTGAGTGGTTAGTGTTGTGATTGAGGATGGAAGAATAAGCAGGCCGATTTCTAACGGAAGCGAAAGGACTTACAGCGCAAGCAGGTTGACCTGGGAATTCGACGGCGGAGACAAATGTGGCAGCGGCGGTCAAAACGATGACGGAGAACTTCATATTGAAATAGTTTTCTGGTTTGTATTTTGAGAAGAAGATTGCGCAGATGATTTTAATGAACTTGGGGAGAAGCTGAAATCAATTGATGGGAATTGACTTGTAGATGAGAACGATAGAGAACAAAAGGGTAGAAGAGGGGTAAGAGGGTCAAAATATACAGCAGTCAACAAAGGGTTGATTCCTAATGTATACATCATTTCCTTTCAATGGGGTAGGTTGATACGCGGCCATGGCAGCTTCATTCCAGCAAGGAGAGAAAGAAAGGAAGTCTCTCACTGGAAAGTGTTAATTTACATCATTTTCTACTATTTTTATCTATTTTATTCTTCCAGCAAATGAGCAGCAGGATCGCCTGGCCATCCGCGCATATAATTACATATAACCGCGAGAGCGGGAGTCGAGGCATGCGAGTGTGGAGAAATTGGGACAGCACGCCGGAAAAGGTAATTTCACATGGCAAACCAGGATCACGACCGCAATTGGATTGCAGGTTGGGAAATGGTGTCGATGTGGCTATGAACTGACAAGTTCCTTTGTGAGATTACAAAAAAATGGAAAATGGTGCGCAGAAAGTTGAGAGAGCGAAAGGGTTCTTCAAGCGACATTCCACACGGATCGGAACATGGCTTTGAAAAATGCGAGGCGAGAATCATTCTCGAGGCGACTGATCGGTTGATAAAAATAAGTATGAATCTCTTGCTTGCCATTGGCAATTGAAAATTTCTATTGAGAATTATACTTACGCTTGCGAAGTTTTCTTCATGCTTGGTGGGTATGAAAGTTATCATGGAGATGGGAAGCGAGTGTTAGCTGCTCGAGAGGAGAGCTTTCCCACTCCCAACTCTACCTAGGCATTTTACTTGAAAGAACTTTGGCTTTTTTCTGCAATCCAACCTCAATAAGTTATTTTAAGATAAGGATTACGAATCTTTGATCTGGACCCCTTTGATCATACAAATAAATTGGGTGGATGAGTAAATTTTTTGCGGGTGTTGTGGCTCATTCATTGACCTGACCTATGTTTCTTGACCTGAACTTGACCTGAACTTGACCTGACCTGACCTGACCTGACCTAAACTGAACTTGCACTCAAAACTTAACTGAACCCAACCCGATCATAAAAAAAAGCAATTCAGACATGCAACAAAACAAAAGTTGCAGGTCACAGGGATATTGGTTGGCTGATCGGAGGAGGGAAATGGTTGTTCCGCTAGAGATCCGGAGATGAACCGGTGGCATTCCGGGGTTTTGCCGATAACGTCTTTTGTGTGGGATCTCTGGAACAACTCTCTGTCGTATGGATTGCTAGGTTGGGGCCTTGATGTCTTCAGGCAGGAGTCTTTTGTTATGTATCTTTATAGAGGGATTGATGGATAGATGTGCTGCCTGTTTGTTGTAGCTATATTTTTTTTTCAAAGGAGAGGACAGTCAGAATGGTGATTTGATTTGATTTGATTTGATTTGATTGACTTAGTAAAGAGAAGGATGGGCCAGTGATAAGGAGATTGGGAGCTTCAATGAATTTCTAAATCTCATTCAGAACGTCGGGAGATTCTTTGAATATAGTGCAGGAAACTTGTTCGTCATTTGGATGGTTACATATCAGTATTCTATAATTAAGAATCTTTGATTACCAAAGATCCCACTCACTGGGAGCTTTATACTCCAGAAATTCTTAAACTTCGCTGCTGAGGTCTCGAATGTTTCCTTCTTACCCAAAATTGAGTGTTTTTGTGCAGTTGCTCAACTCAATACGTAGGTAGTAACAGCAAAACACATAGCCATCTAACTTCCATCTCATTCATTCTACCCTCCTTCCCAATTCATTTATCCTCTCCCTATACCCTTCCGAAAAAGCACATCTCTTCCAAAATTGTGGGCCATATTTTGACGAGAAAAAAAGGGGTTTGGACTTAAAGCGAGACGAACAAATCCAACAAACTGCAGGCCCAAGGCACACAATGTATCGTACATTTATAAGTTCCCAGTGTGATGATCAAAGCTGTCATAACATCACTGCTACTACTAAAAAGTGATTAAATAAGAGAAGAACAGGATTAAATACCATATACATTTGTTACATAATTGTCCGGGGCCATGAAACTTAGGATCGATGCCTGAGAGAACTGATCCGCATCCTTGAGATACGGGAATTACAATATTCCTCTTAGCAAAATGGATTTTATATAGTGTATACTACTCGAGCATGCCGTCCCCGCAAACTTGGAAAGAGAAATTGCGTATATTGGATTCCTGACACAAGCATGAGATATCATCTTCATCAGTAATCTATTCTACAAAAATATCCACCGGTATCTCATGTATAACGCATCAAGAAATTTCCCCGTTCATCAACGTTCAAAACAACTCTACCACTGCACTTCGTTGCTGATGACTTTCTTCGCGGCTTCATCTAGGATTCTTTTTAATTCATCGGTGGTAATAACCTCAACGGTGTGCAAGGCCCCTTTAAGACCCCCTTTCAGGAAGCCGAAATTCTCGCTAGGAGCGACTTTGCTTATATCACTATAATCGGGTGATGGATTGTTCTCAAAAAATATACATACATAATCATTGTTTGAGGTCCTCGAGCCAATAACTTCCGAGTGAACTAGTTGATGAAATTAACGTGATGCATTCCATCCTACAAGTGTACCGAGTTGGGTCATAGTTACGCAACCATCTCCCATCCACTAGCCATGTGCTGGGAGAAAAAGAAAAACGAAAAATCTCGTAGTATTGTGGCATTCAATGGATCGACATCAAACTGATAAAATAACGTTATTTAGCATCATCTGGTGAAGCATTGCGGAAGGTATCCACCACACATCGCAGTCATGAACGAGTATCATATGCGCCTCCGTGACAAGAATAGTTTCTTTTTTCCCTGGTAGCCGGTTATGAGAAGTGGTGAACTGGCTCGTAATAATGTTTCGATAGCAGATTCGGGCAATAAACCAGGCGAGATTATAATTGGATTATATTCTTCCATATCCTACTCCGTCGACATCAAATTCTCTACCATAACTTCCCTCGTCCTAGAGAAATACACAGGACCCTTCGGATCATCATTCGCAAACTTAGGGTTAGGGTAACCTTAAGTAATTCTCTTTTGTATGTCCTTGAATCATCGCGTCAATAAGATTGAGAGTTAGATGATCAGAATATGAATATGCTTGTACGCCAAACTATTCTTAATTTAATACAGCATGGACTTGAGAACACCAGATACAGGATATATCCACCAGAGCATCGAAGAATGCATCGGATACCATGGCTAGCAACTTTTCGATTTTCTTAACGATCCATGGAATTGATCCCAACGTCCATTTCTTTTGATTCCATCTAAAGAACCAATTGAAATTCAAAAACGGATTGCTCAAAATGAAATAAATCCCCATCCGAAATGCACAACTTTGCACCCCTCCGGCCCCTTTCTAAACCTATCTATGTCTACAAAGAATAAAGTGTAGTCTCTTTCGCCCCGTTTGCTCTCAGCTTTCTATTGTGGTACACAGACAACAAGCCATAGAGAATGCAGGCCCCTGCGCAAATACACATAGCCCCAATGCAGATAGAATAGCCCGTATGATAAAATGGAGCATCTGTAGCCAAAAAGGCAAACGTCGCAACAATGCCACCAGAGTTACCGAATCCAATCATCCAAGCCGTGCCGATTGCTCTTTCAACATGACCTTGTAGATTCATTACATACCAACAAACAACAGCAATACCTGCTGTGAAGACACCCATTGCAACGAGACAAATCCCGGCGTATTCGGCGGAAAAGGAATGGTGGACGGTCATCAGGATGGCGAGGCCGACAATTGCGAGACTGAGACCGAATGCGATGAATGGCCAACGAAGTTTTAGGCGGTCTGATGCGTAGGCTGTGATTAGACAGAGTACGAGGGCGGCAGCGAAGGGTGGCACGGTATGGAGTTGGGTTTGGACGACAGAATATCCGTATGTCTTGATGATTGTGGGCGTGAAGTATGCGAAAGAGTAGATTGGAACAACAACGCCTGCAACGAACCGTTAGTCACTATCAATAGATATTAGAGAAAGAAGGACATACAAAAATACATAACGCCACCAAGAACGTTCTTGAGACTTTTGAAAAACTTCAAAATATCACCGGTGGTGATAGTTTGATCCTTGTCAATACCACCCACTCTGTCAATGACGAACCTTCTTTCCTCTTCAGTCAACCACTTTGCATCCTCGGGAAAGTCTGTTACGAGGAAGAACGCAGAGAAACCGATAAGAACAGTGAGGACACCTTCCAGGATAAATATCCATTGCCAATTATGCAATCCACGAAGACCGTCCATTTTTTGAATGGCGCTGGCAAGAAGACCTCCAAATGCACTGGCAGTGAGGACCGAACACCAGTAAACAGTGAAACGCTGTAGTGACTCCTCCCGCTTATACCAGATACTAATTAAATAAAAGCCTAGATGAACCAGAGTTAGTCACTTAAAGCCCTGTTGAGTTCGCTGGATATGCGTACTTCCGGGGAAAATGCCAGCCTCACAGAGGCCAAGGAAGAATCTGGTAGCGAGAAGCCCACTGTAGCTTGTGACTATGAATTGATGTTAGAATATTTGACAAGTAAATTAGCTTAATATTCCAATCATACCAAAGCCTTGAGCAAACATGATGATACCAAAAGCAAGAATACATCCCGATACTGTTTGATGTCAGAAGCCGTAATAAACATGTTAAGGTAGTGAAGTCATACGCCATATGTGAGGTTTAAATCTTTTCATAAAGATGTTGGAAGGTATCTCAAAGAGAACATAAGGGACGAAGAAGATGCACAAGGCTACATTTCGCTGGTTGCCGACGAGCTTCAGGTCTTTTGGCAAACGCATTGTCAAGGCATTGGATATATTGACACTGTGAGGCTCAAGGGTCAATAATATCGCAATTAGCTCGCAGCTTATGACACACACCGATCAAGAAATGCTGCCAGATAAATGATGAATAGCATAGGTAGCAATCGTCGATCAATCTTCCTCACCAGAGCCTTCTCATTGATTGTTGAGTATTGAGCTGGAGATGACAAAGCATCATCGCTCAGCGAATCCTGTATTACATCCTCACCAGACTTCTGCCTTGCGATGCTATGCCTCTGTTCTAAATGGTGTGATGCCAATATGTGAGTAGGGTTATCTCGAGACGCAAGTGAAGACATGAAGTACTAACCATGAAGATTCATTTTAATTGCTGTCTATCAGTTTTGTAATGAGACTGCAAATCAATATAATGATGCACAAGCAGAAAAAAAGGATGTAGGTTTCGAACAATCTTGGAATAATCAAGAGATGGGACAAGACTTTAACCAGATCTTTTGGAAGGCCATATGGCAATCAAGGTAGACACGCGTTTGTTCCGTAATATTATATGGAGAGTTACATTGGATGCTATGTGATTATCTACATTGTGGCGGTTCAAAGATAGATATGTGGTGTTTTGAATCATATCTAGATGGGGCAGGAAGAAATTCTGGGGTGGCAAACGTAGCACGATGTAACTTCAGGGGAACCGAACCTTGGCTTCCCGCACACAGCGAATAGAATGTTAAGAAGATAATGCAATGTTTAGGAATACGTAGTAATGCTAAGTGTATATGGATGTTAAACCTTGCTCTTATTTGCTTTGTCATCCCCACGGTGGTAATAGATGAAGAGAATGGACGTGGGGTATGGAAGAATGCCGTTGGCTTAGCTATAACCTAAATTCCAGATAATTAACGTTTAGTATCTCATCCGATTTACGGTGCCACTTCGATATTATATGCATTGTTATCCTGTCGCCTTCCGCGTTTTATCTGGGCTCTGTTGTGTGACCCAAATATCTGGTGATGGAGACCCCACACACGGAGACTTTTTATCTTAATCTTTGTAGCACACGATGTTCCAATCTATCATACCATACCATACACCGTTTAGCCGGCGTTAAAAAGTTAGAATTCCAATGATTGACGTCGAATTTTCAGCTCGTTGCAACATCATGCTTAGGGATCATGCTGCTGTTCATGTGGAGCGAATGTGCGAATGTGCAGATGGGTACTTCGGAGGAGAGGAAACTGGGCAGTAGTGTGTCTTGTTAAAGTGACAAATATAGGCCGAACGTGCGGGGACCCCTGACTTGCGTCTACTCTGGAGGTAGCATATCGATCTCCAAATTTAGCCGAATCATTACCCAATCATCCTACTGTTAGCAATTTTTGGGTAATTGTTTTAATTAATCCTCAGCGTTAGAAATATGTATGTAAGTTTAGTACCATCGGGAATTTGATTTCAAATCCGTCACTAATATATCCCGGTGCACCGGTATCCAAAAATCTGGAACTCGGGGTACGCGAAAAGATATCCCTAATACTAACGCACCCAACGATTAGTTCTTCTCTGCGGTCTTTCTACCCTATTACTAATCCAAGATACAACCTAACAACTTCTATCTACAACCACCGAAGTCTCCACAGACTTCATCTGCGTATACTTCCCACCCCTCACCTTCTAAGCCTCGAAACGCAATGCAAAAGTAAATTCAGTTCGCGCGGCATCAATAGTGCTCGTGCTAATACTCTAATGCTGACTGGAGATTATCTGGATCTGGAAGAGAGGGAAGTAACTATACACTTGGGTTTGAGATATAAAAAATGCGTATATGATTGGGGTGAACGGAGATCTGGGTTCGATTGTATCGGATGGGAGTAGAGATATCAGGAAGCCACATGCGGGTGATTGCACAGCAGCCCAGGTTTGGCTCGACCCAGTTTTGGTTCAATGCGGCGAGAGTGTAAAAGCCTAAGCTGCCATTTGTGATTCCATTTCAAAGGCCGCATTGTCCGGGGCTGTAGCTTGAAGCGATGCGGAAACCTCAGATTCGGAAGAAAGGCTATCTCTGATCAAAACATGGTTGCTGTATCGCTAACCATCTGCATTGTGCGTATGGAAGATGGAACTTTAATGAAGCTTATCTGCCGTCTACTCCACTGAGAGTAGGGTCAGTGTTGCTTGACAAGATTCTGCCGGCTGATGGCCTGGTGGGCACCCGAAGGGTTGAAAGATCCAAGCTTGTGTTACACACTGAGACGGAGATCAATCCGGAAAATACAAAAAAAAAATCCCTTCGCCAATATCAAGTATAGAAAGATCACAACAACTGGTTGGATGATGAAGCTTTAGATAAGTTCCGAGGGAAGCACAATTCCATTTTCCTGAACTTGGACTCCGCGCCTCAAAAGAAGGTTTATAATTCGAGCAGCAAGCAAATATGTTGGAAACTACTTGACGAGGATGACGATGCATTCGATTTCTCTCAAATAGGCTGCCACAATGTTTTCTGGTGGAATCTTTACGAAACAGAATTTGAGGGTGAACCAAATCCGTGTTGGAATCATCTTAAATCGCATCACTGGTATGCCAGACGCATTCAAACGCATTGGTATATGCAATATCCTAGATAACTTCGTAACACACAGGGAGGTCGTTCAAAGAAGGAAAACACATCGTATATAATATGATGGATTGGGCTTTAGGGTTTGAATATTTCCCACGATGTTGTGGGACGTTGAAATCAAGAAGCAGGCAGGCAAAAAGAGTATGTTAATATCGATCTTAGGGATTGGATTGTTTGTCCAAACAAATTAAGACAATAGAGCAAGTCTGTTCGTATTGTTCCTGCTGGATCCGGATAACAAAGAAAGCTTTGTATGGTATAATTCAATCGATTGTCTTGATCAATCAAGTCTGAGCAAATGGGAATTATGATATATATGATTACTTATGATTCGTTAGTCATTCATCATTGTACTGAAAATTCCAGCTAGCTATGTTGTCGGTCAAACGGCACTTGACGGCTTATCGATAAGAGGACCCCTGAACACCTTCCATTTCGGTTCGGCAATGACTCTTCAAAAATAACAATCCAACAAACTGGGGGGTTGTAATCAATGTCAGATTCTTCTTTCAACATCTTCCATTTATGTCTTCATAATCCCTTCAATTATCTGGCACCCCGGCCAGCAATAATCCGCCATGTCTGCGGATATCCCGCGGACTGAAAACCTCATGTCCTCCACCACGAACTCTAATAATGAAAACCCCACCAACCCCTCATCCCCAGCTGCGGTCGGTGACCACTTGCGCGCGAGAACGAACACGGCGGAAATTGATAGTACGATTATCCATCCAGGAAGTGTGAAGATCAATGTTACGGGGGCATTTATAGTCGATCAGGATTCTGCTTCGCCCAAAGAATTGAATGTGAACGAGAGGAATTATGATACCAAGGATATCCGATTACCGAATCATACGGCGGTTGTCAGTCATATTGCTGTAGATGTATGGTCCCATTTCCCTGGATTGTGCCCGTGGCCTGCGATAAATATACTGACATGTATTAGATTGGGGGTTCTTTGGCTAAACTCGTATACTTCTCAAGGGAGGCGCATTCGCGCGAACCAGGCGGGCGGCTCAATTTCATGAACTTTGAGACTGATCGCATAGATGATTGTGTAGAGTTTATGAAACAGCTTCAGGTTAAGCAACAGAAACTCAATGGATCGAGACCAGGGGATTTATGTGTAATGGCAACGGGTGGAGGGGCATACAAGTATTATGATAAGATCAAGGAAGCTTTGGGTGTGGATGTTATACGGGAAGATGAGATGGAATGCTTGATCATTGGTACATCTATTCTCCCTTAAAAGATATGTCTACAACGCTAACAGAGGAGCAATCTGCAGGTCTCGATTTCTTCATCACCGAAATACCTCGCGAAGTATTTACATATAGTGAAAGAGACCCAATGCATTTCACCTCGCCCAGTCCGGACATCTACCCATACCTCCTAGTCAATATAGGAAGTGGTGTATCCATGATAAAAGTATCAGGACCACGCGAGTACCAACGAGTTGGCGGAACATCGCTTGGCGGGGGCACACTCTGGGGACTGCTCTCCCTCCTCACGGGCGCACGAACCTTCGACGATATGCTCGGCATGGCCGAACGAGGTGACAATGCCAAAGTCGACATGTTAGTCGGCGATATATACGGCGCTGACTATGGCAAAATAGGCCTCAAAAGCAGCACAATAGCAAGTTCCTTCGGCAAAGTGTTTCGCATGAAACGAGAAGCGGAACGATTAGCCGAAGACTCAGGAGGACAAAACAACAGCAAAGAACCTTCCAGTTCCTCCCATAATAACGAAGAACCCCCATTTTCCCATGAAGATGTCTCCCGTTCGCTACTCTACGCAATATCCAACAACATTGGGCAAATCGCGTACTTGCAATCGGAAAAACATTCCTTGTCGACGATATATTTTGGGGGCAGTTTCATCAGGGGTCATAGGCAAACGATTAATACATTGAGTTATGCAATCAAATTTTGGAGTAATGGGGAGAAGAAGGCCATGTTTTTGAGACATGAAGGGTATTTGGGGAGCGTGGGGGCATTTTTGAAGAGAAAACCAGAAGGATGGGGAAGGAGGATGAGTTTTGAAGAGGGAGGTGGAGGGGAGGGGGGAGTGAAGGATATTGGGGAAGAACTGAAGGCTTTGAGGAGGGAGGCATCCAACAAGGGGGGGGAGTAAGTGGATGGATGGATGGATGGTTGGGATATGGAATCGGGTTCTTCACACTAGCGATTTGGGATAGAACTTTGGTAGATTGGGGATGCCAGCGACCTTGCGCGAGTGGGAATCATGCACCCGGAGCCGGATGTGCCCTAGCCTTACGGACGAAAAAAAGTTTCCTTTCCAAGATGACTCTCCTTTCCTTTCCTTTTCTTTCCTTTCCTTTACGTTATGTTACGTCACTTGAGTCGTCGATACCTAACTCCCTCCCTATCTACCGTAGTAACACTCACTATTGTTTATGGGACCCGGAACAAAAGACAGTTGGGTGCGGCTGGCGGGCTGGCTGGCTGGATGGCTACTAGCTGAGTTGGATGAATAAGGCTAGGAATCAAAATAAATTTAGATTTTTCTTTGGATTATGTTGTGTTGTGTTGAATGCTTGTTTGAGGCGTGGGTATTAGGTAGGTATTCGGTAGATGGATGGATAGGTACTAATAGATGTACTCAATGAATGTCTAACTTGACGTTGTACAAATATTCCAGGTTGGTTGGTATTCATATTTACTTTTTTGGGGGGCGGGCATTCACTCACTTACTCGACTATATTGGTGTATTTGTGTATTTGTACACCCGGTCCACCAATATCAATGTCCTCTGAGAAATGAAACTTGGATGTGAGATATTGGATGTGAGATATGAATCAACATCATAGCAAACAAACATCACAGTCTATCTAGATGCGAGATATTGAATTTGAGTTTGAGACATCCATCCGTGGGTTAGATAGAGAGATACCTAGGTTAGTTTGGTTTGGTTTGGTTCATTACTCATTACTCATTACTCATAACTGGATGAATGGATGGATAAATGGATGGATGGATGAGAGAATCAATAAATCCGTAGTTCCTAATCCTAAACCTGATGTCTACATAGGTATTCTTACCAATATGAATGATGGATATGATGGATATGATAGAGATGATAGAGATGGATCTAGAGATCATCCTCCTTCCGTATCCCACGAGAGTCACCCAAGCCACGCAAGCTACGCAAGCTACCCACACGCCCATACCATCGAGCTTAAAAAGCCACGAGGAAATCATCCGAAGCATGCATATATTCCAAGCAACTAACCGGCCAAAAATCTTCCACCGCCGACTTCCCTTTCCCTGCTCTCTCTCGAATCCTTCCTATTCCCATCTCTCACGCTACCGTTCCCCCCATCCACACTCCCCTCCCTCGATTCCCCGCCCTTCAAACTCGATTCTTTATTATCTCTTCTGGTTTTCGCCCCGGCCTTCAAGACATCCCACCTATTCCTATACTTCGTGACCGTCTCCCGCAACTTTTCATTTTCGCGGAAGAGTCTCTCGTTTTCTTTATTTCTGATCCTCGTCTCTTCTTCCAGCTCGATAACTCTCCTCTTGATCGTTTCATCACTTGGTCCGCCGCCGCCTGGATTCCTATCATCGGGGCGCATGAGGCGTATACTTTCTTGTAAAGCCATACTGCTATTCTGCGCTGCCATTTCGAAAGCATGCAGTCGATTGCTGAGTTTGTCGATACATTGTTTGAGACTCTTGTTTTCTAAATCGAGTTCCTCGATCCGAACATCTGTTTCCCTACCCGAAATGCGACGATTTCGTTTGGAATTAATGGGGGGATTGGGCATGGGCGTTTCACGGGCGTCGACAAAATCATCCTCATCGTTAGGATCGGGGAAGAGATCGGGATCTGCGCTATGCATGGAGGCAGCTAAACGACGTTTTTCCTTTTCTGCAAAGGAGAGAATGTGTGCATATGATACCGTGTGACCAGTGGTGGGGACGACGTAGAAGGAATCATTGCCAGAATGCCCATCACGAGCAGAGGCACGAAGAGCGGCTTTAGATATGTACTTGGTGAGATCAGGCTCTTCAGTAGGCATTCTTTCTCTACTTGGTGGTTTACTCTTGCGGGAGGTTGTGAACGGTACCTCTGGTGACCTGGGAGACGAATCTGTTTCCGAGAATAGAGGCAAGCCTGCGAAAGCTAAAGGGGCTGATAACTTATACACGACACTATTGAAGGCACTGTAGAATTTAGAGAAGCCCTCATCGTGAGCAATCTCACGAGACGATTTGGGCGCAGCGACCGCAGATGTTCGTGATGTCGAGGTTTGAGGGTCTACTTTCTTTTGAGTAGGCTGAGGTGGAACCCAGCTGGGCTTAGACGTTGCGTGTTCTGGAATGGATGGAACTTTCGGTCGTTTGCTGACCTCTCGGCGTCCATCAATACTGCCTGGAGCCTGTAGAGAGGATATACTTGGAGAAAGGGCCTGGCGACTATGACTTGAGCGTATACCTCTTGCAGAAGCTAGATTACTGGCGATAGAAGAAGAAAGTTCGCGCGGTGGGAGGCGTCTGGGGGTTTGCGAGCTTGGGACATTTCGAGAGGTGGATGCACGAGGGCCAAGGTCTGATTTCGAAACGCGCAATTCTGCTACGGCTGCAGATGTTGATACTGATTTCTCCGTGGCCGTTTTAACTTCTGTTTCGTTCGCGCTCGGAGTTACAGGATGCTCCGTAGGGTATCGAAGGAGTTCCGAGAGTCGCTGGTGATGTTGTTCTAGGAGCCTTAAAGTCCTCAAAGCTTCTGCGCTTCCAGTTCCCGATGCAGCTTTTGCAAACTCTCCTGCAGCCAGTGCATGTTCACTTATTGCGACAGTTGTATCTGAGCTTTGCGTCGCAATCACTGCAGCGCGAGCATGGTCATGGGCCTATATGGATGAATTATTAGTTAAAGAGAGGGGATTATGATGTTGGAATAATGCGAACATACCAGAGCCAAGGAGGAAGCTTCCATAGTAACTAAGTTTATGGATATATTTTTATGATAGTGTTAGCCTGTGAGATCTTCAAAGATAATGTCATTAAGAGTATTGCTGGATTGTATGTTAAGAGGTTCGAGGTTTGAGATTGGAGGTTGGAGGTTGGAGGTTGGAGAACGAGGGATAAGGGATAAGGGATAAGGCTGATGCGATCATCAGATAGGTACCTAGTAGGCAGGTAGGGGATAGATGAAGCCACCCCGGATAGTCGAAATTGCTTATCTTTCAGGCTAGGTACCCAAGGGGTAGTTCCAGTTTCTACCGCAAAACGGCCTCGAGCACAAAACCTACTGGGAGCTTATTAGGCACTTCTACTTCAATGATTAACATCAATACCTTACCTTAGGTGAATAGGCAAATTCACATCTTTAGCATGATGGATTCATATTAATTAATAAATCGTAAACTACGTCATAAACCAATTAAGGATACTGGTATAAAACGATGGATGGGAATCTGCTAGAACACACTCGAGGCCCTCTTCAGGTAGGATCACTATAATCATAGAGATCTCCAGGCGCTTAAGATGTATAAATTACAGGGCCTATAGGCTTATCTCACTTCAAACGATTTCATCCTCCGTACAGTAAGGATGACAGTAACGGTCACAGTAACTCGTACAGAACCCCTCGCTCACAGGAACTCTCACAGGAACTCGCACAGAAACTCTCACGGGAACTCTCACAGGAACTCGCACAAGAACTCGCACAGTAATAACTTAAAGAAATGGCATAATTAATGTTATGATTGTGGGGTAAAATACCTACCTAGGTACCTAATCCATGAGCTAGCCTAGACTTCCACCTACTACCTCCTACCTAGTAAACCCCTTGCCCCTCCCTACAAAAGAAGACCTGGCGGATGGCGGAATCATTTGGCGGAAGCAGCTTCAAATCTTGTCTTGCATAATTCGGATTCTCGGCTATCAATGACGTGAGGCATTTACTGCGAGAGCGATGCCGGTGCAGGTGTGCAGGTGCAGGTGAGTGCAAGCGCAAGTGCAAGCGCAAGTGCAATGGAAGGTGGAATTTTGAATGACAGGCAGGCAGGCTTGCTTGGAAACTTTCTAGGTGTAACTAGTAAAATAAATTCAGTAGGAACGATGAAGGAGGAGGTAGACTATTTGAAAAGCGCGTTCCTTCAAAATCAATATTTATTTATTTGTTTATATTTATCAAATCATAACCATATAAAAATCAATTCAAATAAGCTTACCTCAATCTTGATGCGTCATATTATATTGTCAAGTTTCGCAATTGAGAGTACAGTACAGTACTCTGCCCTCTAGCCCAGCCCAGCCCAGCCCAGAAACAAGACTTCCATTCCAACCCATCCAATTCCGAATACGCCATCGTATCTTGGCTCGATTTCAAACAGTTTGATTCGACATTCAAATCTACCTACTTACTCACAAATTGCACAGTTTACCTTACTCGCATATCAATATCTCGAATTCGAAAGATTGTCCTCGACCCGTGATCCATCCCTCAGTACATGGTAGATCCTATTTACTCAATCTTCCAGATTCCTGGTTGATTCCCCCGCCATGGACGACAATCCCGCATCACCTACGGCCTCCGAATCTTCCAAATCAAATAGCTTAAATGCTGTCTTGTCCTCAAAGTCGCGAAATGGGAGAAGGCATAGAAACTCGATATCACATTCAGTGAAGAGCGGCGCAAGTGAGGTCTCGCATGGGTTGCGCGCCTCAGTGGAGGGTGCGATCGAGAAGCTCAAAGGGCATTCGGATTCCGAGACGGAAAGCCATGGATCGACTGGTTTCATGAAGTTGATGCCGAAAGGTTTCGAATCTAAAAGAAAGCGATTACAACGAGAGGAAGAAGAACGTCGTTTGGCAGAAGCGGTAGCTCGAGGAAAAGATGTTGCTGAAAGAGGAACTTTGGGAAATGACCTTGCTAGAAATCCCATTGTCAGAAATATTTCTGGCGGAAGTAGTTTGTGGACATATGATTCGGAACCTGACTCGTAAGTAATGATCCATACTATCCATCGATGTTTGGATTTGATTGTTCTCCTTTTCCTTTTGATTATCTCATCTCCCTTTACTCTTCTCATCGACAATTGTCTATTAAAACCGGCGTGGTTATTCATGGTTTGGGGATTGCAATAAGACATGGTTTAAAGCGAAAAGCTCGGGAACCTGGAAGACCCATTAGGTATCTCAGGCATCACAACCACAACATTACAGGCTTCTTTCAAGGTTCCTACCAATATCGTCAATCTTGCATACAGTACAGTTGTACTCTAAAATCACAACATCGACATCGCATTATCACAACTTACTTGCTCGTATCTGCTATCTTCTCATGCATCTTTGAACATTTACCCTTTTTAGCATACGGCTTTTCTTTGACATGTGGAGAATTGATCTACGGTTTTGGTAATTAAGTTTCTAATTCGAATTGCTGCTTTGATAGGACCGCCGAAACGCATCGGCCAGTGACTACGCATCCTTCGCACTCCGGATATCTTACTTCTTCATCCCCACTCATACATACATCGACAATTCCGCAGATCGGACCTTTAATCTCACAACTAGAAGGAGAGCCCTTCCCGGACTCTACAGACAGTCTGGCTGCTTCCGAGTCGTCAGCATCCAGGAGCCTCTCCCAAAACCTTCGAGCTCCCACCGACGGATCTCAAAGGCGGTCGTCTTCACCAGTTGGCAGACTAAAGGAAGTGTTCAAACCAAGACGTGGATCAAGCACAAATACAAGTCCAGATCGCAAGGCTGGAGGGGGAGGGGCCGAGCATTCACTGAACACCAAGGACGGTGGGGCTGATTCCAGGCGGGGAAGTGTCAGTACTACGAAAGTTGGTTCAATATTTTCTGATAAACAGCTACCCCTGGGCAAGCTTAGATCTGCCGCGTCATCTCCTGAGAGGCCACAAGGGGGGAAGGGCAAGCTTATTAGCATCGACACAAACCCACGTCCGCAAACTCCACCATCCGTGAACAGGCCGGCCCCTGTTATTGTTAATACACCTCCAACACCGACCGACCCAAGATCACCGCAATTTACTTCTGCCACTAACCCGGATTCACCTACAAAATCCGCTTCAAATGTTTTAATTTCTCCTTCGGGAAATATGATATCACATCGACGAATTCGATCAGGTTCTGCTTCAGGAGTACCCAGTAAATTATCTAACATCCAATCTGCGCCATTGACTCCAACACCAGAGAACGGAGCAATTACACCAGGTCAAGGTCAATCAGGATTTTTCTCATCAGTCTTTTCTGCCGCTCAGAACGCTGCCAATACGTTGAGCAACAGTATAACAAATACATCGGTCCCAGGGGGCACAAGAAGTAGGAGTGGTATACAAACAATACCAGGTATACAAGAGATTCAAAGCCCGGAAGTCGAAGCTTTGGGAGAGAGAATAAATATAGATAATCCTATGGAAGAGAAAGAACCGGCGGTTAAAACATTAGGCATGGGCGATCTTAGCCTAAGCCAATTCGGAATTTCAGAAGACGGAAATACTCCAACAATGCCGAAATATCCAGAGGAATCCAGGGGAAGGCCTGATTCAGCGAAAGATGACCATTTTTTCGCTAATCGTTCGGCCACGGCTCCAAATATGTTGACTGGGGAAAATCTCGAAGCTGTCGCTACGCATCAGATTGACGATTTGCATCTTATCGCACGTCCACGTTCTGTATACGAACCAAGCATCAACGGAGACCGAACTCCTCCAAATGGAAGTGTATTTGAAGGTAAATCTGGCCACCGTAGTGGCAGTACTCGAAGCTCTGTCAACCGCAGGAAGAGGGGTAGTTCCGCGGCAACTGGGGGAACAATTGGAGCTGCAATTGCTGCGGCCAATTCCTCTATTGGAAGCCCAGGCTCAGGAGCGCCCAAGATCACTGGATTCGCTGTAGCCAGCAAGAAAAGAAATAGGGACTTCCATGCACTATTCAGAAGTGTACCCGATGATGACTATCTTATCGAAGATTACAGTTGCGCTTTACAAAGAGAAATTCTGGCACATGGTCGATTATACGTCTCCGAAGGTCATCTCTGCTTTAGTAGCAATATCTTTGGTTGGGTCACAACTTTGGTTATGAGCTTTGACGAAATCATTTCCGTAGAAAAGAGAAGCACGGCACTAGTATTCAAGAACGGTTTGATGATTTCGACATTGCATGCGAAGAACATTTTTGCTAGTTTCACAAGTCGTGATTCAACGTATGATCTTATAGTTGGTATATGGAAGATTGGTCACCCAAATTTGCGAAGTTCGCTGAATGGCATAACCCTTGAAGAGACTGGTGGTGGCGATAAGACCGAGAAATACGATGGCTTTGTTCCATCTCGTCCTGGTAGTATCTCACAATCGTCAGATGATAGCGAAGGTAGCGGGGATGTCTATGACGAAGACGAAGATGATGAGGATGGCATGAGCTTCACACAGGCCGAAGGTAGCATCTTGGGTAGCGACTCGGGTGAAAAGGTTGTTAGTCGAAAGCCATCAACTGCTGTTGTGGCAAATGGGGTACAGATAGAAGGGGGAAAACAAGCCGGTTCAACGTCTGCGGCAGACTTTCCCGGTCCACTCACTCATGCCGCGACAAATTGCTCCGATACAGATACCCATTACCCGAAAATTCTTGCAGATGAGATCATTCCAGCTCCTCTTGGGAAGATCTATAGTATTATGTTTGGACCTGAATCTATAACTTGGATGCGAGATTGGCTTACTAATGACCAGAAATGCCTGGAGTTGAGTTATGACGATAATGCCAAGATTCCTCTGTCGTTGGAAAATAAGGTTCGAAATTATTCATATATCAAGCCATTGAATGGTGCCATTGGCCCTAAGCAAACTAAATGTGTATCTACCGAAACTCTGGATGCTATGGATCTTGAAAAGGCAGTTTCTGTTACGATATCGACCGTGACACCCGATGTACCTAGCGGTAACGTTTTCAGCACCAAGACTAGGTATTGTCTTTCATGGTCAGAAGGCAATGGAACTCGAGTGCAAGTCAATTGCGCAATTGAGTGGACGGGCAAAAGTTGGCTGAAAAGTAAGTTCATTTGTGATCTCTAATTGCGTATACAATACAATGCTAACCAAGAAATAGCTCCAATCGAAAAGGGTGCCAATGAAGGCCAAGCGCAATATACAAAAGAGGTTATCGCAGCTATCAAGGCGGCCGTCGTTACCCGTCGTTCTGGGGCCCCAATCGGTGTCGGGAAAGGTAAAAAGAAAGGTCGCAAAGGATCGAAAGCAGATAATCTTCTCAGCAAAGTTACAGATGGTGCTTCTGAGACTAAACCCCAGGAAACCAATTGGGGTCTCTTTGAACCGGTTCGTGGTATATTTGAACCGATTGTGGATATAGTCAAGCCACTGATGACGGGCAATATACTGTATGGACTTCTCGTCGGTCTTCTAGTAGCCAGTTGGTTCCGCTTCGGATTCCCTATTGGAGGTGGTGGAAATAGGGATTTGGGAATGAACTATCTTGGAACTCCCGAGAGGATTGCGGCATATGAGGAGATTTGGAGAAGAGAAGAAAGCGAACTTTGGCTGTGGCTGGAGGAGAGGGCGGGGATGGATAGATTGAGGGAGGTGGGGGGGATGCCAATTGAAAGGTTAGATTTAGAGGACAGGTTGAAGAGTGAGGGCATTGAGGAGAAGGAGGTGGAGGATGCGATTAGGGTTACGGAAGAGAAATTGATGGTTTTGAAGGATGTGGTGAAGAAAAAGCAGAGGGGGAAGGCACAGGCACAGGCACAGGCACAGGCACAAGGGCAGGGCAGTTCTTCTGGTGCGATTTAGCGTTTTCTTTTGTTTTGTTTGTTTGTGGTGAGATGGAGCAATGGATGAGCGGATCAAGAAGGGGTTGAGAGATCTATCAGATTCCCAAACGGCATACAGCGAGAAGCATATATGGTTTTATGGTATATTGTATATTGTATATGGTATATGGCATGTGGCATATCATATCTACAGCGTAAAAGCTCCATTCACTCACTACAATACCACACAACAGATGTGGATTGAATTTTTTTTCTTTTATCCGATCTGTCTTCTTTTTCTTTTTTCTTTTTTCTTTTTTCGTTTTCGTTTTCGTTTTTCTTTTTCTTTTTCATGTGTTTGGTGTTGTGGAAGCGCTTGTAGATTGATCTTTGGTGTTTTTTCTTTTGGGTGGGTGGGGAAGGAGCAGGGGAAGGAGGAGGTTAGGGGGAAGGAGGAAGGGACATTCAGAATTCAGAATTCACACAGATCTTGAAAATACTGGTATATCTGCAATAGCATTTTTTCCTTTAAGTTAATTTTACCCGGTTGTTGCTTTTTGTGGGGGAGAGGGGTATTTATTGGTATTGGTATTGGTATGGGTATAGGTATGGGTATGGGTAGTCGTATAGCGTGCATATATCGGGATGGGGATGTATCTAGGTATCTAGGTATCTATCTATTCTATATATGGGGGGACACTTTTTTGGAGAATTTTAGCGTGGTGTGGGTTTTTTTGGGGGGTGGGGGGGAGGTTTGTTTTTTTTGTTTGTTTGTTTGGGAGGGAGGAGGGAAGATGGGAGGGATGAGAGGGAGGAGGGAGGAAGGTTAGGGAAGTTAGGGAGGAAGGGAGGGAGGATTATAATTATAATTATAATTATATAGTTTAGGTAAGGTATAGGTATATAGGAAGGAGGGGATATGGGTATGTAGGTATGTAGGTATGTAGATAGGTGGATGGGTGGATGGGTGGATGGATGGGTAGGCGGGTAGATAGTCAAGGTTTAGAATAATATATATATGTATTGAGGTTTGGTTTGATTTTGTGTTTGTGAGTTGGAGTGATGAGTTGGAGTGATGAGTTGGAGTAATAAATTAAAGTAATGAGTTGAAGTGATAAGTTAGAGTGATAAGTTGAAGTGATAAGTTGGAGTGATAAGTTGAAGTAATGAGTTGGAGTGATAAGTTGAGGGTTGTTTATGCGGTAAGGGGTGGGGTGGGGGGTGGATGGTGGATGATGGATGGTTTGTGAAGCTTGATGTGTTGTATATATTAGGTAGGTATTTTTATAGTTTGATGTTCTAGAAATGATAATGATAGTGGTAGTAGTATTGTTGAATAAAGCTGGATTGATATTGAAATTAAATTAGATTGGATTAGGATTTGATAATCCTTTATATCGAAGATGGATATCATATATTATTATATAAAATGTTGATTAGATGTTAAAATTCGAATTCGAATTCGAATTCGATAGAGATTGGGATATTGAATAGACACCAGGTTCTACTTGAGTCCAAGTCATACGTTCGACGGAAGTCCAAGTTGAGTTGGTGAAGGAGTTGGAACCGAAGAAGCTCGAAAATCGTATTACAGATGTAACAATGCCCCTATTATCAAGCGAATCAGATTAGCCTTAGTCTTTCTTGTCTGTGTCATGCCTAGGCCCCTGTGAATACCATGTAGCTAGTCACGTGATCGCCCTCTATATTAGTTGGTGATCTTCTGAAGAGGATCCTTTCCTCTTCAGCATAGTTCTTTTATCAGACTACTGATCCTTGATACGATTCCCATATGCCCTTGGTGACGTGCATGACAGTCTGTGGTATTTAATGCCAGATATAGAACACACTTACAGACTCCCCACAGCAAATGTTATCGTTAAAAGTATCTGCGAGATCATAGTCAGGATCTCTCAAATCAATGCATTCAGTGCTAATAGAAGCTATTTCCTGGTAAAGTTGCTTACCTTTGTACGCCTAGATGCATGAAAATTCCATACCACAGGTATCGGTAAGGCCAAAATGGCAATATCGGTAGCAGTATTCTAGTCCAGATGTAAAAGGCGTTCCGGTCGATCCAAGTGGCTGGGATCGAAGCGTCCCAGTTGGCTGCAAATGTTTTAAATTCGGCAAAATTAACTGTGAACGTCGCAATCGTCGTCCCAATCAAAACTATAGCAGCATACCGTCAGTATCCTGTCACGGTGTGTATGCAAGAGACCCGTGAACTCCATCCAGGGCAAGCTTCAGTCAAAATAAGTAACCAATTTCCCCTCAAAACGACATTTGGTCGGTTGTAATAAACAGTTGGATTGAGAAAGATTGTGTGAAATGTCACGTACCAAACATGACAATACTTATGACACGAGTCCATTTTGCAATGAATAATCGATGATAAAGACACAAGATCGCAATCTTTGGAAGATTAACAGCCACCCAGTAAATAGCAGCCAGTGCGAGGAGATGCTTGAACCAGATGGCAACTTGATCAGGATGATGCTTTTCGAGATAGGCAAGATGATGACCGGCTCCGCCATATTTGACCGCACCTGAAGCAGTAAGCTGATGCTCCCCATTTCCTTCGGGTATTTTTCACTAATGTCTACACCTGCCTGGCACATTTGAAGAAACAATGCAATTGAAAATGGGAATATCATCCTTAACCCAAGGTCCTTTGATCATCCATCGTGCAACATAACGCAGCGCGATACATATGATTTGGACTGGAATCCAGATGATGGTGAAGATGATGACTCGGTTACCTCTGAATGTCGAATCATCTTCAAGAGGCATACTCGTCATGATTCCCGAGGTGAATACAATGATAGACGAAAGGGAAAATAGTGGGAAGAAGTGGAGAATATATGACTTGAGTGAAGTTCTAAGCTATTGATCACGCTTCAGTTGATAGGGGTTGGCTGATTATAAGTGCCATTGACCTAACTGGTCATGTCTACTTCGATTAAACATCAGCGATTTAAGATCTTAGCTCCACCATGATGTGCATTTACAACGCTCTTGCCTTGGAACAAAAGAGGCTCAAAGTCTTTGGCAGAGGTCCGTCCCATCGAATGTAATTTGCAAAATGATATGCCACTGTTTGTCTCGTTTTAAGTTATATGGACGCCAATTTAATTCTTCACTCGAATTGTAGTAGAATGGCAGATGCAATGACTAAAGGAAAGCCACTCAATTCTCAATGATCCTCAAAATAAATAAAAATGGAACTGTATTGTTTGTGCCTAGGATTGTTTCTAAAAACTACATAATCTTCCACGAAGAGTTTCCAAGAGATGTCATGAAAGATTTCTCGATTCCATCAAGGTGTATCTGAGATTCGAAAGACGAGTTTGGTTCCGCGAATCTTGTCTTCCCTCATTAATTGTTGCCTGGTACACCGTTAGTAAAAGCCACCATGATAGTGGTATAATGACTTACGCATCCAAAATTCCATGCAAGCCTTTCGTACCCACAGTGGCGGGATGTGGGACAACCTTTTTCTGGGCAATCAAGCCGTCAACCTCCTTCATGAACTTGACTGTAAACTCATAATCTTCTGGTTTAGCAAGACAATGCCAGGCTCCTCTCAGAAATGTCTCACCCCAACATGTATAAGCCATCGTGAAACCAGAGTCAACGTCATCTCTTGGGAAATCCACTGGAAGTAACGCTGTATACTGTGCTCTGGGTTCAGACGTAGTCGAGATAGCTGCAGCGCAAATAGCTACAGACGACGGCAAAGTAATTGTGTCAAAGACGTGTTTCAAACTATTGTTTGTGTACTCTCGAATCTTTTCGCCAACTTGAGGGTCGTTGTAATCGAAGACTTTGTCGGCTCCACGAGACTTGACGAGTTCGAAATTGTTTGGGCTAGCGGTAGTTATAACCTCTAAGCCTGACCTGTTAACATGTGAGCGCGAGAAGGCTAAGAGCAAGATGAAACATTAAGACTGACAGTTTGGCCAATTGAATACCAATTGTTCCAGTTGCAGTACTTCCACCATAAATGAGCAGTTGAATAGGTTTTTCTGCAGGTTGAGATGGAAGAGGGAGTTTGAGCGTTTGGTAAATACCCTGTTTCCAAATTAGACAGCCATTTCAACCTCAATGCTTGTGAATTTGTCAAATTACCTGGCCGTTGGTACCGACAGCAACACCTAAAGTGGCGGCATCTTCCATGCTCATGAAATCAGGAACTTTGCCAAATATGCCATCTTTTGCGACGATGTATTCCGCAAATGCTCCATCTTCGGGATTCAAGTAATTGCAGCCGTGGACGAATCCCCAAATTCTGTCACCCTTCTTGACATCAGATTTAACCTCTGATCCAATTTCTACAACAGTTCCAGAAAAGTCACACCCTTTTTGGAGTTAAAAGATTAGCTTCTTAGATTCGAAATGTTGGAAAACAGTTGGAGTAAATGTTCTTACCAACTCTAGAACCTGCTCTTCCCATCTCATCGAGTGTCTTCCAATCAGCTAGCAAATTGGTCAGCAGCTAATATACTTTGGGCATGATGGAAGTACTTGGATTCAAGGCCACAGCTACCACTTTGACTTTCACATAGTCTGGTCGAAGGGAGGGCTCATTAGCGTCATCGACCACTTTGGCGACGCCTAAACCTTGGACGATAAGTGCCTTCATGATGGAAACTTCGAAGTAGAGATTAAAGAATTTTCTTATTGTGAAAGTTAAAAGATCACAACTGAATAGAGTGCCCGTGTCGATTTAAGTAAATGTTGGCTGACATGTGAAGAATCGGGAGAATCAAAGTTCTGTTGGTGTGCGGGGCTCGTGGAGGTGTATATACCATCTAATACAATCTAGATGAGGTTTTGCATCAGACCTCTTATGATCTAGTTTGTAAAGTGAGCTGACATGCATATTATTAGAACAATCCAAAAATTCATTAACAAAATGTAAATGCTTATGACCGTAAAATCCGAAGAGACTTAATCAATTTCCGATGAACATGTCGACAACTAGAGTTAAGCGATTCTTTAATATAGAATTAATGGCAAATACCTAAAATAACATCATTTTGAACTTTGATACCCCAACTAGCATAATATGCTATTCAAGGTTTAGCATATATTATTTAAGGTAGTTTTATTTTTCGACAAATACCTAAAATAGCATCATTTTGAACTTCGATATCCCAACTAACACAATATGCTATTCGAGATCTAGTATATACTATTTGAAATAGTTTTATTTTTCAAAATGATGCTATTCTAATCTTAATAAAAAAAATATTTAATTTGTAAATATCTGAAATAGCATTATTTTGAACTTTGATACCCTAAATAGCATAGGAACTTTTTATTTCAACCTCAAATAGCATATATAGAGGAAGAAGCAAAGTAGATAAGGGGGAAGGGGGAAGGGAGGTAAGGGGGGAAAGGTTAAGGTGAAAGGGTATAGATTTAAATATCTGTTCTCTCACACGCGTCACATCGAATCATATGGGTCGAAACGTACATATGCAATCTGATAAAAGTACTATGCTGAAGAGGAAAGGATCCTCTCCAAGAGATCACCACTTAATATAGAGTCACCTAATATAGAATATGATCACGTGACTAGTTACATGGCATTGACTAGTAGGCATGGCAATGTGCCCTCGATTATACAATTCGCTCAACCCTAGTCGCAATGCAATCAAATCCTTCCTTGTTCGAATATTCATTCGTACGTGTCATGATGTTTTGTTTGAACCCGACAGTGTGGTGCGGCTCCACTTGCCTGCTAATCAGAAATTCTGGCCAACCACCCCTGGTGATTGGTACCACCAACTTCGACCAACAATGACTTCAAAGAAGATACGTTAAGTCAACTTTCTGAAATTCAGCAAAATAATTTAGCTTTTTTTAACAATCGGAAATATTAGACTTCATTAGAATAATATCAAATCAATCATTTTTATTAAAAGAAAAATATTCAAAAGATAATCAAAAGCCATAATTTTATATGAAATATCATATTATACAATATATAATTATTTTAATATTAAGTTTTGAAATGGTGTTTACTATATGGAGGTTGCTGTAGATCAAAGTCGGTGGTATCAACTAACTTCAGTTAGTTAGCCACCTTGTGTGATTAGCCGACAAGTAGAGGCTCCTTTCCGGTTGATCAATTTAACAGCGGTCTTTGGTCTGGGTTATCACAAGGAGAAGCCACTTGTAAAAGTTGGCAGAAGTTAGGATGTGATCACGGTTTACATGGTTGGGTGCAGTCGTCCGAGGAAATGACACCACGCCATGCATACTGACGACTGTATTGCTCCCCTCATGTGGGCCAATGTCTACCCAGCGGGGAGGCGTTACGGGATTGTTTTCCGGTGCCTTATCTATTCTGCGGCGCAGTACATGATGATAGAGGACCAGCCAGTAGTTCATCTGCCGCACGGCATAACAGTTGGTGCGGCTGAATCAAAGCATGGATTTATGCGAAGTGACTATGACTGCGCCTTTCAGATGGCCCAATTTCTTCTGAATGGGAAGGTCATTGAAATGGCATTAATTTGAAATTCCCTTATTTTTCTACTATGCTTTGGTTATCTATCTACGCACCCCACAACAGCAAACAAAAAGATAGTTAGTCTTACGGAACTTTCCTCGACGTTTGTAGAACTGGGCTATTTGGGATGGAGACGTTCGAGTGGACAATTTTCAGATGATGCTTATTCATAGCCAAATGACTGGTGGTTTGGACAATCTCTTGTCATTGATTACTAAAAAAAATCATGTTTGTTTGGAGCTACCTCGTACCTTGGTATTCAAACCAATTACTTAATGGATATAGCTAGAAACAGTTGAGAAAATGCACCCCATATCATACAAAGTAGGACCCTCGTAAATCTGCTGGTTGGCTATTAATCAGAAGTATCATGCATTCAATACATGAAGCAGGCTATATCGCATGCCGTGACCACAATATTCTTGAAACCTGATAATGTAGTTCTATGTAGTGGTTGCTGGCGTTGAAGACTTTGCGAGGTTACTTCTTTGACGTAGATAAGGTCCCCATTTGAACAGAACCCAGGGGATTGGCATCAGAGCCACCGAAACAAAGCCAAAAGTACTTGTAGCCCATCCCACATGGAGGTGAGAGTACACTGTTAGATGATTTTTAGTAACTTTATCCCAAAATATAAGACATCTAAATACTTACTTGGTGTGATAAACAAAGGGAATACTGCAGCAAGAACATATCTTAGAAGTGATGTTGCTGCTATTGCTGAAGCACCCATCAAGGCTTCATATACGTCAAGAAGATATAGTAATCCGCTCATCTGAGGTATCGTCAGTTGACTCGCTGTAGTTGAAAAAGGTAATAATACTCACAAACACACATAGATTGCCCCATGCAATGAAGACAGATGCGATCACGGAACTGATCCAGTGAATGTCAGATTTGGCGGTCCATGCAAACCAGAACAATCCGATTGGCAATCCAAAACCGCCGAGCATTGCGGAGTGTAAGCGATATTCCGGCGGCACTAGGCCGTCGTTCCATCTGGATTTTCTTGAAGCGTGATGTTTTTGATACCAGAGGCGATCTACTAAAATCACAGTAATGCTAGCCCCAATACTGCCAATAGCAAATGGAATGAATGTAAGTCCAGTTTGCTGCGTGTTGAAGCCATAGACAGTAGTATAGACGAATGGGAAGGCAGCAAAGAAGGAATATAAAACCGCAAAGTTGAAGCCAATATAAAAAGACCATGCAATAACGATTGGTTCTGTATAAAGCATATGCAATGGCCGGAACAAGGTAATATAAAAAATGAATTTCAAAGCAACAATACCAGATGGCCCCGGTGCCGCTTTGATACCATGCTTTTTGGCGTTTCGTTCCAGAATAGTCTTCTTGTAGGTTTCTTTCATGCCGAGAGCCGCCGCAAGAGAAACGAAGGCAAAGAGAAGAATGATCCATTCTGTCCAACGCCAACCCTTCTTTGGGACTGCAAAACCGCCGATCAAAGGTCTACTCCGACGTCAGACGAGTATTTAAAGCTTAGGTTTCAACTTACCCAAGTGCAGGACCTAAGTATGGACACAGCGCAAAGAGTGTAGCAGTTACAGCTCTAGACTCTGGCTTCCAGAGATCTGCATTGGTACCTGCTCCAACAACAAGTGGTGGGCTGCCAAAGATACCAGCAAGCAAACGACATGCAACTAGCCCCCCAAATGTCTGCGAAGCTCCTGCGCCAACAATAAATAAAGCAAACAGAGGAAGAGATATCATATATGTTGATGTTCTACCAAACTTTTCGCTAAGAGGTGCTGCGAGAACCGGTCCGAAACCTAGCCCGAGCAAGAAAAGACAGAAGGGAAGTAGAGCGGCTGTTTCTGAGACGTTAAAAACTCGCATTATTTCCGGCACCGCTGGCGTGTAGATAGATGATGCAAATGTCCTGCGAAGACACATTAGATGAGAAGGGTTAAGAGAGTTTGCAGAAACTTGTTAAAACTTACACGGTCAGGCCAAACATTCCGATGAGAACTGTATGATAGACTCTCTTGGTCATAGACCAATTATATGGGTTTTTATCATCTTCATCCCAATTGACAACGACAGTCGGTGGTTCTTCAAGCTCTTTGCCTGGAAGTTTGCTTCCATCATTGGACTCTATACTTTCGCTGCCAGGAAGTTTCGAGGTATCTTCATGATCTAGCTCACTACTTCCACTCTTGCTATCCGGTTTGCTCTCTTGAGCTGTTGTCATTATGATGATAGAATCTGCAACGTCTAATTTCTCTGAATCTAAATGTAAATAGAAGAAGACTGGGCTCGTCTTTGAATGAGTTTGACAAGCGATTTTGGTATGGCTGCAGAAGAAACTATGAAGACGAAATTTTGGTAATTTTCATAGTTTGAAATCATCAAAAATTGAAGATTGATGATCCAGCTCGGAATCATTTCGTCTCCCCAAAATTCAATCTCTTCGACGGGCCAAACGGCACATAATCCCCGTATTCGTATGTGATATTTGGTTATCCTTTGATCGTGGCATGCAATGTTTGGGTTATTGGATATTACGCAGCAAAATACTGCGATAGACCCACTGAAATGACACAGTAAGATTTTGTGTGTACGGCGCAGTAAATCATCCGAACGGCGTGACATGCGGTAGCTTTTAGAATCAAGTAAGCTAATATGCTTGCCTTCATCCGGTTCTTGAAAACAAACTAGGGTATTCATACTAGCTGCCCTCGTATGAGGACGAATACCTGGATATAACTCTGGATATAATTCTCGAGTAGTATTGTACGTAAATCTCAGAAAGATGTTGCAAACGAAGTGCCTTGGTGCCGGAACTCTCTAGCGTAAAGTAAGCTTCCACACAAAAATTAACAGCCGGTGCTTTAGTGCCGGCACTTCCTACTGTCACACGCGTCACAGCGGCTTATGGGAATGGCTTCATGTATCAGCAATCAGATAAAAGAACTATGCTGAAAAGGAAAGGATCCTCTTCAAGAGATCGCCACCTTATCAAGTAGGTGTTCACGTGACTAGCTATATGGCATCCACTAGCCAAGGGCCTAGGCATGACAGGGACATAGCTTTGATCTTATCTATTTTCACTTGATTTAAATCAAAATTGATAAAGTTGAGTATCTTGGGTTGAAGTTGGTAGTGTAAGTAAGCCTCTACACAAAATAACAGCCGGCATAAAAATGAGCCGGAGCTAGCTGTAGGGTTCGCTTGAGGTTGACTACGGAGAGACTAATGCTGTGCCTCCTGCACTCCTGCCTGAAATTTTAGACGCATGCAGCGAGTTCAGGTTCGGTACCGAACATTAATAAAACATTTGCCGCCCTGGTTAGCGTTCGCAAGAAAGGCTGTAAGGAGAATTTTTTTACATCTCCAGCTAGCTTGGGACAATATGCTCGATCTGGGGTACAACAATATCATAGGACTTTTGGGGGAAGGGGAGAGAGGGTGCAGTGGCTAATCGAAAGAGTCGAAACTTCTGTGCAAAAGCTACTCACGAATTTCGAAAATTGAAGAAACATTGGATTATGTTAATGTTTTCATTTGAATATTACCGAAACCATGGATCAAAATGATGGAAACCATTGTAAAGTTTGGTAACCGTTGGGAAATCAGGGTTTTGCCATAATAGCTCGGAGGCTAGGCACCTTTCGCGATCCAGTTTATCTTTTTGGTATTCATGTCTTGCGAAGATGATCTGTTCATTGTAGATCCCGGGTCAGTGAAGTTTCATTTTCTCTCTGATGAATCGTGGCCCGTTGTCTAATTCTTCTGGAAACAAGCACGGGTGCATTATTGAATCAACAAAGAGCTTACTAAAAGTCATGAACGGATGAAATCTTCGGTAGATGACTTTACTTACTCGGTCTGAAGTGGATGTGCTGATTATTCTTGAAGTGACGCATATTACGACGGATTGTGTGCGGCGTGTAAAATTCGATGCACTGGGAGTGTGATAACACTGTTAGTGGTGGAGATGTGACGGAGATTTACGAACCTGTTTGTCATCATGTGCATCCCATTCGATTTCGACTCCTCCCATACTGGCGGCATATAGCCTTACTCAAAAAATGAGAATCTCCTGCGCTGCAGTTCCCCTTCAAATTAGCACTACCGGGCGAAATTATGAAGTTGACGGTCCGCTCGCTTGCCTTTTAAGGATAGACATAGAAGTACTATATATATCTAGGCTGTTTTAGAATCCTTCTCTTATGAGGAGCTAGATTTTTTTAGGTTTAATCAACTAGTTTGTTCCAAGCTTCTGCGTCTTTACCTCCTACTTACGTTTTACTTGGTTATCACTTGCCATTGCTGAAAGAAGTATGCATATAATAGTCCCTGGCAGATGAAATTGTCAGGACTGAGCTCCTCAACTGACGACAATCGTATCTTAGAGTGCAGTAGACATAATGGCTCCTTCACAAGCACCAGCAGAGCCCATTGCACTTGTTGGCATGAGTGAGTAATACCCCTCCCTTAGGTAGTAAAAAGTGTTTAACATCTATGGTAGGCTGTCGACTACCCGGTGATGCCTTCAACACCTCGGAACTTTGGGATCCCCTGGCCCATGGAAGGTCGGGTCTGAGAGACATTCCCAAATCACGCTTCAATGTGGACGCTTTTTACCATCCAGAGTCTAATAAGGCGGGCACTATTAGTGCAAAGGGTGGAGACTTCTTGGAAGAAGACGTTCGATTATTTGATAATGCTTTTTTGGTATCAACAACTTAGAAGCGAAATACATGGATCCTCAGCAAAGACAGCTACTAGAGGTTGCCTATGAATGCTTTGAGAGTGCTGGCATTACACTCGAAGATGCACCAGGGGCAAATATTGGATCTTACGTTGCAAAATTCACCACCGGTTTCGTAAATATCCAAGCAAAGGATCCAGACTTATACCATAGATATAATGCAACAGGCTTTGGACCTACGATTCTGGCTAATCAAATCGGCCATACATTTGCTGGCCACCAGCCCCTCCTTATAGGGTCTGTAAAGCCGAATTTGTGTCATGGCGGAGTTGTTAGTGGCATCACTAGCATTATAAAAGCAACTCTTGCTCTTGAACACGAAATTATTCCTCCCACAATTGGCATTCGGGACTTGAATCCGCAGCTCAAATTCAAAAAGCGCAATATCAGAGTTGTTATGACCTCCGAATTATGGCCTGCGGCCGCAACTGAAGGGATAAGTGTAAACTCTTTTGGTTACGGTGGAGCAAATGCACATGCCATCATTGATTCTGCAAGGGTGCATATACCTCAAGATCACCAAAGAATCTGCAACAATAATGCAGAAGTACAAAAAACACGATCTTCTTGGATCCAAAGTTTCTGGAACACCTGGGAGAGCTTTCTGGTGGTGCAATACTTTGAAGCTATAAGAAGTGCCATGGGCCCAAGACCACAAATTAGGACAGACTATAGTATTTCCAGCCACGGCTTACCTTGAAATGGCTATTGAAGGACTATTTCAAGCGCATGATTACCTAACAGAGGGTAAAATAACATTGAAGCAGGTTCATTTGCTTAATCTACTCGTTCTGGAAGCCGAGGGAGACGGAGTAGAATTGACTATACAGCTGGAACCAGCCAGGCTTTCAAGTGCTACAACCTCTGAAATATGGTGGCGATTTGAAATTTGTTCGCGGGCTGCGAATGTTTTGACTGTGCATGCCAATGGCCTGATAGCCGCGTAGGGCTCGGATATCTCTTCCACTCAGAGCTCATTTTCTTATGCTGAGTACAGCATGGAGGAACAAAGTACCAAAACTTGGTACAACAAACTAGCAAAAGAAGGGTCATGTTTCGGTCCTGAATTTCACTCTCTGGTCGAGATCAAGACAGATCGTGGCAAAAGACATCCTGGTGTTCTCGCAAAGACCACATACCGTCAAGGAAGCGGTTCGGGCGCATATCTCGAGTCCGATTACGTTATAAATCCTGTAACAATCGACGTGATGTTACAAGCAGCAATTGTTGGTTCCGCGGCTGGAATAGTTCATGATTTTAAAGGCAAGATTCCAGTCATGCTCAGCGAATTTGATGTATTCCCCGGCAAGATAACGAATGCTTCAGAGATTTGCAATATCGAAACTAGATGCAGAAAAGTCGGTTTCGAATCCGTGCTACTTTCAGGAGAGCTGCAGAGCCCCGATGGAAAACTCTTAGCTCGCATGAAGGATGTTCGTGTAATTCCTTACAAAGAGCAAACATTACAAAATTCGACCGAGCGAAACCCGTGTCTTCGGATTCTGTGGAAGCCAAGTATCTCAACATTGACAAGCGAAAATTCCCATGTTTTCACTAGTTATTTGGAGCAATTTAAAGGCTTTCTTCCTTCTCAAGTCAAAGGTAACGACATGGCATCCTTGACCGGTGCCATAGATCTCGTCACTCACAGCAATGAGCGAGCGAAGATTTTGGAGTTGAGCCACGACGAAAGTAATCAACTGGGACAGTCAATGATTGTAGCAGGAATTGGTGGTAACCAAAAACGTTTCGATTCGTATATGAGAGCTACAATCATGACTGACGGGAGTATCACGAGCGACACCAAAAAGCTCAAGCCAGAGCACGTTTTCAATCTTGTGGTTGTCTCATCTGTAGGTATTTTGACTCTCCAGATTTTTCTCGCTGACGTTTTTGTTATAGCAAGTATCGACGAGCTTGGCTTTGAATCACTTCGATGATCTCAAACAGTACTTTGCTCCAAACACAGTCTTTGCCTTCGCAAGTGATTCAACGACATCTCTGTCGCTCAATCAAAATCAGTTCTCTTTGCTCTCTGCACATTCGAATGATCCGAATGATTCGAAAACTACAATCACAATTGCACGTCCCATATCAACCTCATTTGAACGGAATATATCCCCAGATGGATCTAAACTCATTCTGGTCTGCCCGAATGCTACACTTTCATTTTCACCCTTGAACCACGCAATAATCAAATCAACTATCCGAGTATCTCAAAATTCCCGTTCAGCTGCTTCGTTTAGAAGAAGTTTCCAACGATACGCTCCCCCCACACTCAATGGTCGTCTCAACCCTCGAACTCGAATCTCCACTTCTAAGCAATATGACCTCCATTCAACTCGAGCACCTAACGATTATCTCAGAAAATGCGGCCTTTATTCTTTGGTTGACAGGCGGCTCTCTCTACAACGCTTCAAATCCAAGTTATGCTGTCGTACTTGGTCTTTCCCGTTCGCTGATGCTGGAGCGTCCGTCGCTCAAAATCCCCGTATATGATATTGATCTTGCAACACCTCGGTCCCAACAAAGACTTCAGACACGCACAAGATAAGGAGGTTGCACTCATCCCGCTTCAGGAAGCAGGGTCTTGTAAGTTAGCGATGAAACATGTTCGAAACATTAATACACTGCGCTTTCAGCAGATTGAAAAAGAGGAACCGCTTTCAAGAGGATATGTCGAGGTGCAGGTCAGAGCTATGGGGATCAATGCTAAAGAAAGGAATTTTGTAGACACCCCTATCATCATAGAAGAACACTGATAAAGAAATCACAGGACTATGATGTTCTATCCGACAAAGTCGATCTTCAAAATGGGACATGCTCTCTCGAGTTCAGTGGTATAATAAGAGCCACAAACTCGCAAGCAACATCATTCCTGCCCGGGGACTGTGTCTCCGTTCTGGCTCCAAACTATGGGGGAACGCGTTTGGCCCATCTCCGTAGTATCGGCCTCCCTGGCATTTCGCTCGGTCTGGGCATGGTGTCCGAGGTGGGATTTTTGCACGAGAGGCCGGACACGGAGGCGGTGCTTTTGAGAAAAGGATTGCATCCGCTTACCGAGGATGAATTCTTGCAGGTGATTGACGGGGCTATCAACTCCTTGAAAACGGCCGACGAGTCGGAGGATACAGCGTGGGGGAAAAAGCATCATATGGACGGTCACATATTGACCGGGCTCGAACTCCAAGGCTTTCAAAAACATCGCGACATGGGCTTTGTTAGAGGAGTTGTGGTGCTCGAGGACCCTCGTTTCACCTACATGGCAGGTGCATTTGCAGCCTCGGGACCCACTAGCAACAATGCAGATACTGCTGATGGAAGCAATTTTCCTCGAGCTGTCGCTGCAGCTTTGGCGATGAACGACAATGACTCGCTGCCGAGTGAAGAGTTGACGGAAGCGATTGCAAACGTGGTAATATCTCGAATCTCAACATTACTGTTGGTTCCTGCAGCGCAACTGCAAACGACGACGCTTCTTTCGGACTTTGGGATGGAGAGCATGCTTGCGGCGGAGTTTCGATCGGATATGTTTAGAGCGTTTAGAGTCGATGTTCCCTTTGCCATTCTCATGGCTCAAGGCACTCAGATACAGAGTATAGCAGAACTCGTGGGCCAGAGTTTGCTCGAGCAGAGGTGAGGTGTGGGACTCGTGGGCTTTCTTAAGCGATTGGATTTCATATTACAATAGCAATGCAGGTAATAGAAGGTATATATCTCCATGGTTATCAATATTTCTCGGTACATTGTGTATTATAGGTTATTGTCCTTTACATCCCGTACCTTTTCATGCGCAATGATTGCTACTTGGTAACACATCAATCAAAGTCTCGCCCACAACGCTGTATTAATACGGCTTTCTCGCGCTCCCGAGTACGAGTACAACTGTCAAAACCCCCAAGAAAATATTCTTTAAAGTGATGGCAGCTTATTACTCTCTATCGAGTGTCAGATCCCAGACTTGACTAGATAACAAAATAATGACTTTGAATCGTAGCTTGATGTTGTCCTCCTTTAGTATCCTCCCATGCTATATAGTATCGATCAAATATCCCAAACGCAACGCAGAGAACATTATGCACATCCTGGAGTCATGCTAAAGCCGATGGCCCGTTCTGGGCTGCAGGAATGACTGGAGTAAGTTGTTGTCGTATTGGAACTTGACGGCTCAAAAGTTCCTTACTGCAAACATCGATTCCGTGGACGTGTTGTTGCCGCCCGATTTAACTTAATTTGACTTCGATTCGAGACATGTTACACCCGATGGATTTTCGAATGATTTTTCCTGCGGACTTGGCAGGCTGCTGGTGGGAGATTCGAGGAATGGGGCGGAACGACCTGAGAAAGCAGAAGATATCGTCCTGGCGATACTTGAAAAAGAACCCGAGCTGGAGGCATAAGAAGTCCGTGGACTACGAGATGAAGTTGTTGATGATCCGGCCGAATCCCGCGAAGACATTTGAGTGGATGGAAAACGCAAAATTTAGATACCTGGCAAAATGCTGGAGGAAGAATTTGAGTCTGGTAATACTTGGCTCGACATCGCAGCAACATCGTCAACCTTGCAACTAGCTGGGTCGGATGGTTTCAGCAAACATTCGATTTCCTCATCCAATAGACAGATACCGTCGCAAAGTGTTGACGGGAGCATCCTTGACATCAAGTACAGAGCACCAAGGTCTTCAAGTGTGCGTTGAGATTCGTTGGCCACCGAGCTTCAGTCATGTTTGATTATGGATGTTATAGTAAAGAATCATCATTATCATGTAGATAAAAAAAAATCGGCAAATACCTGAAATAGCATGATTTTGAACTTTGATACCCCAATTAACATAGAAACTTTCCTTTTCGACCTCAAATAGCATATGTTATTTCAGTCTTTTTTTATTATACTATCACATTTTCAGATATGCAACAAATTATTTTGGAAGCAGTGGGAGCGGCACGTGTAGGTAGAAGGTAGGCCTTATATATAAGCCCTGCCGAATCTTATAATACGTATGAAATCGTTTTAATCTAGTACAGAACCCCAACGCCACTTTCAATTATAATATAAATTAGACCAATCGAAAGCCCTTGAAATGGTCTATCTTTTAAAATATTTATTGTTTATTAAATAAGTTCTGGTGTCGAGCTAGATTGGGCTAAATAAAAGATGAAGGTTATACAGGGGTGATTTTAACTTTCATTTCCGGTGTGAGATGGGTCTGATGGGATGAGTGGGAAGAGAACATTGGAGAGAAGAGCTTTGATGGATCCACAATCATGCCCATGTCCATATCCATATTCATACCCATGCTTATGCAACAATGCCAGCACAGCACTAGAGGAACGTCCCGAGACCAACATATTGATTGAAGTTTCAACTCGAGGAAAGAAGATTATTGCAAACCTTTTTTCCTTTCTTTTGCTTAGAGGCCACCACGACCACCACGACCACCACGACCACGCCCACCACCACTCTTCTTCAATGATCATGTCTTTCCCCTAACCTCCTCAAATCCCATCGTGACTCCACTCGGAATTCTCACCGTCGGGAATCACAATAGAACCATTCATTATATTCTTCTGGTCCTGACTGAGAGGGAACATTCAATACATTCAATCTTTGAACTTTCGAATGACTTGGTAGAATGAAGCAGGGAGGCTACCGAGCTTAAGATTTACCTACACCTGTATCTGCCTTACCTACTACTACCTACCTAGATACCTACGGAACATTACCTCGCGATTTAATCGACTGATGTACTTCGGACGTTACCAACGCGTATCGATATCCTAATTGAAGAATTTACGACAGTACATCAAGTGAAACACATCATCTCCTCTTTAAATTCGTACATCTCAATTCCAGTCCATTCAAAGTCTCGAGCAGCTAATTGACCCAATCTTCGAGTTGCGCATTGACGGCTACCCGCATCTTCTCCATTTATGTGTACTCGGTCATAGACCGACTCACCCATTCCCTATTTCTTAAACGCGCCACCACGAAATCTGCAATTGCATCATCCATCGTGCGAGCATGATATCTTCAATCCCATCGAGACATTCTCTAAGTTCTCCTCCTCCCTCTCGCCAATTTTTAGACATTCCTTCATCATCAAGAAGTGGTAATTCAGCTTGCGATTCAAGTTCAAGAGGTACCATCCTCAAGATACCGAGGCGAAAAACATCCATGCACCCAAGCTTATAATTCTCGACCTTTGAGAGTACATGAACTATCAAGCTTCTAGACTCCTTTTGAATCTTCAAAATTAAAGGATCAAAAACTTCTGGTTTTGAAGACAAGAAAAGATCTGGGTCTTTATGTTCTGGCTTTATTGTTTTGGCTTGGGTTCGTGATAGTTGAAGTGGTTTGGTTTGGTTTAGTTTAACTTGCCCAGCCTTCTTTTTTTTTACCTCTCTCGTTTAAAAATAGCTCACCATTCGTCCAACCTCTTAATATCTAACCATACCGAAAAACTACCTTTGATCATCTTTCGACTTTTGAAATTCACTTTCCCGACTTTCAACTTCAGACCTCCCTTCTCATCCACCTTGGGAGGTACATTGTGTCGACCTTCTCCCATCTTCCATCTTCAGATCTCACCCTTGACAACCCTAACAATTTACAACGACAACGACAAACCCCTCCATAAACCTAACACCATCCCCATACTACTCTCTGCTGTCCTCCTTTCAACCTTGCCCTTCTTTACACAGGCAACGTTTCTCTAGTCTACCCGTTCTCGGGCATTCCTTTGAGCAGCGTTCGCCTTGTTTTCCTCTCACCCAAATCCACCAACTACAGCAGAGCTGACGCTCCCACCCAATCCCATATCTAACGACCGTCACGATACCCACGACCTTATTACGCCAACACCTGAACAGCGCCAGCGGCGAAGAACACTTCGGAGAACTCATATTGAAGCTACTTCCGCTGGAATCTCTCCACCACCTCGAGTAAGATTCGCCCACCGACAAGCAAGTGAAGAAGATTTCACACATGACTTCGAAGACGAACCCGATACTGAACCTCATCTAATAAGTGAGCATCCCTCTCCAGAAATAGAAAAAAGTTCTTCCTATCCTTTGCGTATCGATAAGCATACTGCGAGTGCCATCCTTTACACCCTCGAAGAAGCTTTGCGCCATCCAAATCCATTCACTCCTGATTATATTGAAGAAAACGCTTCAATGTCGGATTTGTTAGGCGGAGCCACGAGCTCGGCTAACAATGGCGCTAGACCCGCAGCTTCTGGTTCGCCCCACATTCGTGGCCCTAGAGATATTATGAGAGATCGACAGGCTCGGGAAGCTCGAAAAGCATCGGAAGCATCTGAACAAAAAGCCAGAGCAGCCGAACAAAAACGAAACGAAGAAGAATTAATGCGACAAGCAGAGAGAAGAGCAGCTGCTGGCGCTGCAGCACAAAGACTTGAAGAGCGTGGTGAAGGACAACAACGAATTTCAAGCAATTCGCAAAGAGTAGATCGAAGAGCTGGAGATCGAACAATTAGTGGTGGAGAAAGTATTAGACCAGTTGAGCAACCAGTACAGAGGCGGAGTACCATTTCACGAGCCCCACAAGGCCCAGAGGTGGCACCTCTCCGACTACCCATGCAGTCGCAATCAAAACCCATCGAGACTGGAGGTCCAAGTCAACCAGGTCTATCCACTGGAGCCGGTCCAGCTCAACCTGCGCCGTTAACTGTCCCAAGCCGTGAAGGCCCAACTCGATCATCCTTTCCTCATGCATTCGAGCGCTGGGAAACTCTCTCTGCACATTGGGAGGGTCTCACAAGTTTCTGGCTTCGCAGACTTGAAGAAAATTCCTCGGAAATTAATCGCGATCCTCTTTCCCAACAACTATCTCGACAAAACACCGATCTATCAGCTGCGGGTGCAAATCTGTTTCATGCTGTCGTCGAATTGCAACGCTTACGAGCTTCCTCCGAGCGCAAATTTCAGCGTTGGTTCTTCGAAACAAGAGAACAAGAAGAGCGGGCGACGGAGAATTTGGCAATGATGGCTAAACAATTGGAGGACGAGCGCAACTCTCGAAGTCAAGCTATTAAGGATGCTATTGAGGCCGACAGGCGCAAGGATCACTCCGAAAAGGTCATTTCTGAGTTGAAGAGAGAGCTCGAGATTGCAAGAAGTGAGGCTCGCAGAGCATGGGATGAACTTGGCCGTCGTGAGACAGAGGAACGTGAGCGAACCATCTCGTTGCGAGGAGGTCAGCCAACATTACTAGGTGGAGTTCAGGTCGTTCCAATGATACAAGGTGTACCAAGTCGACATGGAAGTACTGCCGCTCGGGATCTTCCACCAACAAGACAAGGAGGTCCCTCTGATTCTGGAAGTGGAAGTGCACGCACAGGAGGCCGATTCGGAGACCCAGAGAGCCCAACTGGTTCTAATGAAGCTTATCAACAATACCACCGTTCTCAACGTGCGGAACCCGCCGATCCTTTCATCGAGAATATTCGTCAACGTCGAGCGGCCGCAACAACATCTGCACCATCCTCGTCCTCTGGACCACAGTACACCCAAGCACCTGCTGTACAGCCTGCATCCCCAAATGCCTCCTACCAACAACCTGAAGGTCGTCCAGTTCATCCAAGTACCCAAGCTGGTCGGGCCGAGGGACAACACGATGGATCTAATAGTGATGATGAATATGAGATTGATGAACAAGGTCGCTTCGTCCTCGACGCCGCTGGCAACAGAATTCCATATTCAAGTGTCGTTTCTGATGATGATACGGCTGAATATGAGCATAGCCCTCGTCAATATCGCCAAGGCCGTGCTCCCGTTACTGGACCTCCAATCCCAATGTCTGGTGTCGAGTACGGACAAGGACCGACGACTAGCACAGCTGGAACTGTGACTTCTACTCCTGTCGCCCCAGTCGACTATTCGGGATCCGAATACGGTGCGGGTGGTGCTGGTGGTGCCGGTGCAGGCTGGGAGTCATTTCCTCGTCATCATCATCCAACTCGTCTCAGTGATGTTTTGGAAGAAGATGAGAGGAGTCGTACCAGTGCGAGCCAAGTCAGTCGACGGGAATAGACATATTCTTCACATATTGTCTATGATCTTCCAGTGGTTTACCACCGGAAGTCGTCATTGGTCTGGTTTGCTGGAATGACATGAATTAGTAGTTAATTAAAGTTATGGAATCTTTGGAAAAGGATGCTCTATGGGGGTACTCACTTCGCGGAAACGGCGTCCATTTTTTGCTTTTTTTTCTGTTCACTTTCCTATCTAATAGAATATCCCAGGAAAGAACAGGTAACTGCATCATGCATGAAATTGGCGTTGTAAGGGAGTTTGGTAAATTTTAATTGAGCGAAGAAGGAGCATATTCCATTTGATCTGGAGCATCAAGTAAGAGGGAGGCACCCTTTTTATGTACCTCTGTAAGATAGAGGAAGAAGCTGCATATAGTATTACTAGGAGTTTGAGGGCAGCAGAGATAGTTAAGAATGAAAAGAAACTAAATATATAATTTTTAAATCTTAGAAATGTGACCTGAGACACTGTAGCGAGGGGGTCGATTGTAGGAATTACTTCGGATGAAAGTGAGTTGATGCTGCTTTGATAGAAATGGTTTACAGTGTTGAAAATAATGGCTAGGCCCAAGAGGGCTAAAGCGGCATCCCAAAGGTGAGCTAATCCATTGAAAGCTCAAAATATCAAGCAAGCATCATCAATTCATAATTGTTCCCCTCCCCTACCGGCTTTCAATATTATACCCAGAGCAACCATGTCAAAAGCTATATTACCTACGAGTAGAAACATGCTATCTAAAATCTCAAGGACCAATGCCGGTAGTGCGAAAACTTTCGGGGTACAATGTCAACGATTATCTACGATTTGCGCCTCGAGGCTTCCGAGGACTGTGCAGAAGAGTGCTTGTTTAAATGGGTTGAACACATCTGCGAGTGCTGGGCTGAGAGATCTGGCATTGAACGGTGAGGGGGTTGCGGGGAGAAGGGCCTATAAAACTATACAGGAACAGAGGTCGAGATATAGATCTGGGGTATGGGGTTTCTTTTTCTTTTCTCTCGCGTCGGTCCCTCTCCACCCCTACGTATAGTACCGTAGATGCGAGGCAGAGCGTTGTGAAGAAGAAAATATAGGCTAATATTTAATGTTTGGAATAGCCTTTCTCGTGGACAGCCGGAGTGCTATTCCTTGGAGCTGGTGCGGGGTTGATATTCTATTTCCGATATGAGAAGGCGAGGATGGAGAGGAAGAGAGTGGCAGAGGCGGCCAAGGGCGTAGGAAGACCAAAGGTTGGCGGACCGTTCGAATTGGTTGATCATAAGGGAGGGAAATTTGGTAGTGAAGATATGAGGGGGAAGTATAGTTTGGTATGTTGCATCTCTCCATCCATTTCTCCGATGGCGCATTGAAGGAAAAAAAAAACAAGGGATATATAGAGGAAGCATGCTGATATACGGAATTGATATAATATAGGTCTACTTTGGCTTCACGCACTGTCCCGACATCTGCCCCGAAGAGCTCGACAAAATGGCCCAAATGATCGACTTGATCAACGACTCCCCCACGCGCACCTCTTCCACGCCCTCTCTCCTCCCCATCTTCATCACCTGCGACCCCGCGCGCGATACGCCCGCCGTGCTCGCCACGTACCTCGCGGAATTCCACCCCAGCATCATTGGTCTCACGGGGACGTGGGAACAAATCAAAGATATCTGCAAGAAATATCGGGTGTATTTTTCGACGCCCGAGGGCGTCCAGAAGGGCCAGGATTATTTGGTCGATCATAGTATTTATTTTTACTTGATGGATCCGGAGGGCGATTTTGTCGAGGCGATCGGGAGACAGCATAGTCCGGAACAGGCGGCGAAGATTATTGGCGAACATATCGGGGATTGGAAGAGGTGAGGGTGTGGATAATATGCTTGATGTATGTAGTGGGAGGGGGTGTGGAGTAAATATATGGCAGGTAAGATGTGGTGGGAAACAACTGGTAGATGGGTATAAAATACCATGTAGAAAAAATCCACAAGTGTAGGGAATAGGAAAAAGCCCAGCTCTCTCTCTCTCTCTCTCTCTCGATTGTAAAAGAATGCCATCATGCGATCCAATAGCAAGTCGCTATCTACACCAAGCTAGTTGCATTCTCTTGGTCTTACCATTTCCCATTCATAAGTGTGCATCTTTTCGAGGTGGTCAAGACACAGCGCCTTCAGCCGTTGTGTGTATGGATACCCTCGACCTCGAATCGGTGCTTAAAACGTGATGGTAAAGCTGGTGTTCGTCATTGCTCGAAGTCGAAGTCGAAGTCGAAGTCGAAATCAATGTCGAAGGAGGATTCTTGCGATATTGGGATCTCTGAAGAGCGAATTTTTGAAATGTAGGCGGCGGTCATTTGTTGGAAAACGGTGGTGCATTCATTAGGTGCTATAGGTAGTAGTGGATGCTGTGATGTGATGTGAGATTTACCCGTCTGTCTCTCTGTATGGAGTCCTTCACCCTCAGTTGCGATGTGTGCTACCCAACAGGTCCATCTTGTTCTCTTGACGATGGGTTGGTTCACGCAGACACAATTATACATTATCATACATCGTTTTATCACTGAAAATTGGGTAGGTATTAATAATTATCCTCGCGTTGCAATCGTTAGAATGTGGAGTGGGGTTTTACCCACCCATCCACCCCTTCTCTATTCGGATTTTCGATGTTGCGCTCGTGCATCGTGTATCGTGATGGGATTTCTTCAATATACGTGGATCCTGGGATATCGGCTACCACTGGGGGGAATGGCTGGGTAGATAGATGGTTTGTAGAATGGTCTAGTGTGGGAAGACTTGTTGACTTGGAAGACTGGGGTAATTGGTGGGCAGTATGGTATGCCTGGCTAATGGTAGCTGTGCTGTAGCATCAAGGTTAGGAGCCGAGCTGCAGGTTTGCCTCATGTTGTTTTTATTTTCTGTTTCTTTTATGAAGAGGTAGGTATCTTTGAATTCCTTGATATTGATTTCGAGCTGGTATATTTTAAAAGTTCTTCGCATTGTGACTCAGTGAATTTGAGAAATCGGTAGGATTTCTGTTCTGTTGGATAAAAGCTTGAAGTGTTAAGGTTGATCTCACTATACCTAGGTAGTCACATACAATATGAGCTGTTCACGAAACATTGATTCACTGGTAGGGTATCAGAGCAGAATGTTCAGGGGAAGATACGAGTTTGTATTTCGTTTTTGTTTCTGTTTTTGTTTTCTCGACTTATTTTTCTCAATATCATAAATTTCTTCAATCACCATAATGACGCTCTCATTGTACCACACAATAATCTCCCTCCTTCTCTTCACCCTCACGCTTGCTCAAGTCCGTATCCCCATCACGCGAACACATCAACTTCCACACCCGGCTCTCAACCGTCGCCTCCCCTCTCCTTCCTACATTCCTGCATCCCTCGTAAACAATGTCACACAATCAAGCTATATTATCTCTGTCAAGGTTGGAACTCCGCCACAAGATATTGACATGATTCTCGATACGGGTAGTAGTGACACTTGGTTGATTGCCACTAATGCGCATTCCCCCTGTATTGGTTCTGGACTGCAAAAATGTACTGAAATGGGTCAAATCAGCTACAACACTCAATGTATGTATTCTATTTATGGCATGATTCACCAGTATCCTCGCATAGTGTTGTCATTATGGAAAACTGAAACAACCCTCCAAAGAGAAAAAAGAGAATAATGTATATATACTGCATATGCTGATACAGAGCAGTTAACCCAAACGCTTCATCTTCCATCAATTTTAATGTCACATCCGATCCATTCAGTATCCAATATGCAGACGGATCAAAATCTAAAGGAACCTACATAACCGACACCTTCCTTCTCGGTGATGCCACCGTGCATTCTCTCCAAATGGGTCTTGCCAACACCACAAGCATCGAGTTTGGACTACTCGGACTCGGCTACTTCGCCGGCGAATCTTCCCATACCCTCTATCCAAATATTATCGAAGAACTTGTCTCCCAAAATCTCATCGCTGTTCGAGCTTACAGTCTCTACCTTGACTCCTACAACTCTTCTAGCGGCTCCATTCTTTTTGGCGCAGTCGATCCTTCTAAATACATGGGTGATTTAGTGAAGTTAGATATCATACCCATCCCCCTTTCGAATCGTTCGGTCGTCTACGCATCATTTGATATTGCGCTAGCTGGATTGGGAATTACGGGACAACAAGGCAACACTACGAACTTTGGTATCCCTGCCGTACCCGTGACGTTGGATTCTGGAACCGCGATCACGTACTTACCAGCTGCATTGACAAGCGTCATCTACAAGTATCTGAACGCTTACGACGATACAACATCTACCGGCAATGTATACATCGCCTGCTCATCCCTCGACACTTTATCTTCTCTCACCATCAACTACCCCTTCTCATCCGCTTCCGGCTCAGTAGTCACGATCAAGGTGCCTCTCTCGGAACTTATCTTCCCCCTCAGCAATCCCCTCTATGCACTTCGTCCCGGGCAAACGCTCCCCGCGTTGCCATTTAGTGGCGAGGCGTGTGGTTTTGGTATTCAAACCGGCTACGATCTTATGATCTTGGGAGATACGTTCTTGAGGAGTGCGTATGTGGTTTATCATTTGGATAGGAATCAGATCTGGATGGCGCAGGCCCATGTTGCGGATGCGAATGCGAGAAAGAGGGGAGTGGGGGGAGTGGACGGGATCGTGGGGTTGAGGAAGGGAGAGATGGGGGTGGAGGTTTTAAGGGGGAGGGGTGGAGGTGTGGGGGGTGGAACGGAAGGGTTGAGTGATAGGATGGTCATGAGTGAGGGGATGACTATGAGAGATGGTATGACCATGAGTGATGGGATGACCATGAGTTGTGGAATGTCCATGAGTGATGGGATGTCCATGAGTAGCGGGATATCCATGAGTGATAGTATGACTATGAGGAGTGGGATGTCCATAGCAACTGCAGTGACCATGACCGACGGAACGATCACGAGTAACGGGATGACTAAGATTACAACTATGGCGGACCCCAATCCCACTAGTAGCGGGGACGAGAAATCAGCTACACAAAGTCGAAGTCCGCCTGCGCCCACGAGCACGGCAAAAGCCACCCAAACAGAAAAGAGTAGTGGAGCGATCTCGATTTCAAGAATTACAAATCTGAAAATCCTCGTTTTCGTGGTCTTGGGAGGATTAATCTTTCAGGTGGATTTGTGGTGATGTGAGAGAGAATAGGTAGATATCTGATTATGATGATAAAGGGGACGAAGCGAGGAACTCGAAGTATGTATAGTTCCTCAGCATGTATGTCATTGCAGGACAATATAGACACAAATTACAATGAAAGTTACCATTAAAACATCGAAATACAAGCGTTTAGTTTTTTATATCTTCGTATTCTCCTGACTAGTTTTTCTACAATTTATTATTCCCACCATTCCCGCAAAGGAAAATCGCATAGATGGATGTAGCACGAAATACCATACATACCCCTCATTTGACCCCTCCAAAAGCAATACACACACGCATTCCCCGCTTTCCTCACACGATCACTTCTCGCTTTACTAATCTGCATACAGATATTTCTTTTTCGGCTGGCTTGTTTGTGGGAGAAAATGCGGAAATAGATTGGGTTTGCATTGTCCTGGTGATGTTCTTTGTGAGAGGTCATGGCCAATGAATGGCGGTTTTGTGTGAGTTTTCGATCTTGATGTCATGAGGGAAAAGAAGAAATAATATTTCCTATCTGGATTCTATAATAATATAATAATTCTATCGAAATGAGCTCTATTGGAATTTTTGTTTTTATGATTTAAATTCCATTTCAAATTCAACTTCACCCCTTCCCCTCTTCCCCTAATTGTTGTTTTCTTTTATATCAGTTACTTAGGTAGTTCTCAACGCATCGAAGAATCATTTTCAATTCCCAATAACAAACACTTCAGGCAGTTGATTTGATATACAACTTGATCGATTATAATTTTACCATGGCTTCTCCAGATACACCCAAGGTTGCACTTGTTACCGGAGCGAATGGTATTACGGGTTCTGCAGTATTAAAACAACTTTCTAGTAATCCCATTTGGTGAGATTTCTCATCATCACATTGATTCCATTCTTCCCCTATCCACCAAATCAAGACCTTTATATTCTCTTCTCTTCCTTCCCCAACACCAAATATCCTCTAACATCTCCCCTCCCCAACCACCAGGACCCGTATAATCGGCATCTCCCGCTCACCACCCAGCAACCTCCCTGCCGATCCTCGTATTGAATTTTACTCTCTCGATCTCACAGCTTCCGTTGGTGAAATCGCAGAGGCACTGAATGCTCAGGGCGTCACAAATGTCACGCATTTCTTCCATTATGCCTATATTCATTCCAACTCCTTGGAACAGTTGGAAAAGGATAATGTGCCTCTTTTTGCAAATACCCTTACCGCTATCGATCTTACCTCCCGTGATACTCGTGAGCGTCATTCATTTTCATATGACTTCTGCTGTATAATTTTTCCTTTCCCTTCCTTTCCTTTCCTTTCCTTTCTCCTAAACCTTCGCTCGCTTGAGGGGTTCTCGATAACGCATCCTTGCTCCCCAACTTCTCTCTCTTCTAACCTTCCTTTCCGCACCACAGTCCATCGAGTAATCCTACAAACGGGCGGGAAAAACTACGGACTCATAGCGATCCCGCCCGTCTCGGAGCCGCTCACCGAAGACGCAGACCGCGTAACCGACCCCCGGGAGCTCCCCAACTTCTACTACGGACAGGAAGATTTCCTATGGGCACTCTCCTCAGAACGCGCGTGGGACTGGAACATCACGATGCCATTCTGGGTATCGGGATACGTGGGACGAGCCGGGATGAGCTGGACGACATCGGCGGGGGTGTATTTCAGCATGATGAAGACGCTTGGACGGACGGCGATATTCCCAGGGGGCGAGGACGACGCATATGGGAAATGGGGCAAGGGACAGCATTTCAGCACGAGCGGGACGGTTGCGGAGTTTACGGAATGGGTGGCGCTGAATGAGGATGCGGGGGTGCGGAATCAGAAATTCAATATTGTGGATGATACCGTGACGACGTTTCGCGATATCTGGGAGGGGATTGGGAGGTATTTTGGGGTGGAGACGAGGGTTGAGCGGGGGATTGATTTGATGGGGGAGGTGCGGGGGTTGGAGAGGGAGTGGTCGGGGATTGTGAGGAGGTTTGGAGGGAGGGAGGATGCGTTGAGGCTTTGTACGTGGGATACTTTTGTGTATGGGATGTGTGCGGGGGAGTGGGGGAGCGTGGTTAGTATGGAGAAGGCGAGGAAGGCGGGATGGACAAAGAGGGTCGATACTTTGCGGGAGATGGAGAGGATCTTTGGGGAGATGAAACGGGATGGGTGGATTCCGGATGTTTAGGGGGGAAGTTGGTTGGTGCGTTCATGAGGTATTGTGGATGATAATCTGTGGATGGTTCTATCCTAGGTTGAAATATTTCAGCGTACGAAAGATTCTATTTGTTGATTCCTTCAAATTGAATATTTCAAATGGGGTTCAAAGGGTTGAAAAGGCCTTAAATAACACCGTTGGTCTTTAGTTTGAACGAATTGAGGTTAAGCAAATATAATAGGCAAGAAACTTTGCTAATAACGATAATGATATATATACACACCAATGAATGAAAAAACCCGATAGTTCTACCATACTATAAAAACCTAGGCATCTAGTTTTCCGTACATCCTACCGACGTTAACATGCCATTGATTTCAAAAGCGAGTCCATTCCATACACATCCTACCAACTTTCCCAAAAAGATTGACCAAACCAATCTAATCCCACACATCGTGAAAAGGAAAACATCACACACAACACAACCCGCGCATTCCAGCCACGATTTCACCCCAGATCCGCGCATCTTTTCCGATGCGCCTGTTGAAAAATCGTCGCGCACGTGTATTTTCCCGCCGTGCTACACGCACGACCATCATAATGACGATGGTCTTCGAGGGGAAATTTCCACGAGTAATCTAAACGATGGGCTTTGGCGCAAACGGCGCCGCAATCTTGATTCTTGACGCGAGTATCCTGAGGGGTTGATTAGCTTGGTTTGGTTTGGTGGTGATGGTTGATTGTTTGTTGGATGTGGCGGAAATTTTTTATATACCTTGGCTAAACAACAGTTGGATCCATCGTCGAATAAACATTGACAATATTTGCACGCTTCAATGTTGATGGCTCCAATGATGAATAATAGGGCAATGACGGAGAATTTCATTTTGAGGATTGGAAAAGGGCGTGTTTGGTTGATGGTGAGGTGGTGAAGTGGTGAGAGCCCTGGTTGATCTTCCCTTTCCCTTTCTCTTTCCGGTAAGTTTAATGGACCCTTGACGTGTTGGTGGCGGTCCGAAAAAGCTCGTCCGAAAGCCTATGTGACAGAGGTGGAGGGAGAGAGTGTAGAGTAGATAGTATTGTATAATCCTATACAAACCATACCAATTGTACTAACCTACGAATTATATAAATACGAAGTACATATACAACATAGAAATGTAATCGAAAACCAAACCTAAACCTAAACTTGAATTAAACTTTCTTGAAAAGTCAAGGGTTCGGGCAGCGCAAGCCCTTGGCATTTGCATATCACAATTTATTGTTTATTAAAGTAAAAGCATATTTTCAATCTTTATATCAACGGATATATATATATGAATACAATATATATAAAAATCTGAAATCAATACTTTTTTCAAAATAAAACTATTTAATTCATCATAACGAAGTACATCGATCTCTACAAAATCGAAATATATATATATCCCATCAAAAATTTCAACACAACCGTTTAGATCTAGATGAATATATGATTAAGCATTCTTCATTCAAAAGTACTATACGGATTTTTCTTTCTCTTTTAAACCCAGAATCATATAATTATTCAAGTGCACCAGTAAAATTCGTAGCATAAACCACCTCCTTAATGCCGAATTCCCAACTCGCATTTTGAACTTCGAGAGCAAGTCACCGAAGAATATTAATCGAGAGTAACAACAATGAATTTCATTTTTCAGAACGCGAGATGAAGATATTTCCATGCTTTATTCTGACCTTCGGCCTTTCAAAGCTCGAAAACCAGGTACGTTTTGAAGGTGTTGAAACCAGACAGCACCTCAATGCGCAAGAGCAAAGAAATACCGGACAAACATTATGAAACCAACAAGAATTGGCTGCATACATATAGGAGCGCATAGCTACATGAGATGAGGGAGGGTATGGCGGGAACCAGCATACATACATACATACATACATATCCCAGCAGTTTCGCGCCCATCTTGGGTTGAAAATTTGCTCCATGTTCGACGGATGTACACACGAAGAGCACTCGCTTTATGATACACCATCTCATGGGAGTGATTTGACTGTGAACAATCCATTCAATTCGCGATTGGTTTTTAAATCTCAAAGGCCAGACAGTTAAATAATAAATTGGGATGGATTCAGTATTGCAGTTGTGATGGCGATTGGGTATGTGCTGGTAAGCACCTTGTCTTTCCTGACTCTCCAACTCGCTGGTTTTGGAAATTGCCCTTCATGGACAATGTGAAACTGGATATTCGAAATGATAGGACCAATCTAGGAGCGCCAGTTCGACAGAGGAAGATTCTGATAATTGCAGATTTCGAGTCCGGAATTCGATGTGCATTAATTTAAAGGTATTCAAAGTCTCAACTTGAGGCAGAAATCGATAGATCAATTTTGAACTTCCTCGCGACGATGATGAGCTTGTTTGTGCCCATACGCAAATGGCATAACCTTGACATTTAAAGACGTGGAAAGTTATATGATTTGAAGGGGTCTTGAATATAAGATGTTGCCATTCTGGTTGCTTGGAATAGTAGAATGATGAAATAATAAAACGAGCATACGATGGATGAGTATGAGCATGAGGACCGTAATATTTTAGTAATTCATACCTCGGAAATGCGTGATCATGATGTTCGATTAGAAATACCTTGATTGATGTACCGCAGATACAAGACACGGGTAGGAACAATGTAAGACCGAAATATTACTGTACACATGCATAAGAGCACGCAATTCGTTTGTCAGGACAGATACGTATCTATGTAACTATTGGTCAATAACCCTAGGTAGGATAGCATGGGATCTTTCATTTTCATTTTTTTCTGATCTGCGAGCTTGATGCCATTTGTTAACTAAACCTAGTCACTGGCGCAATAGTGGTTGGTAGTTGGTAGCTGGTAGTGGAAACCGAGAATTCTGATCATTGTACTCAGGTCTCAAGGTCCATTTGGCTAAGAATATGTATGTATCTATATCTAGATCAGTGGAAACAATTAATTAATGTTGTCCATCAACGGCACAGGCAAAATTGCCATTTTCCGGTGCAACGCTCAATTTATGATATTCCGTACCTACCGAGGTATTATTGAAAGGTCCACGGGTGTAATGGGAAAAGTAAAAGTACCTAGGTTCATGTCATATTATTGTAGCGACCACCTAAAAATAAAGAGCCAAGTTCCATGGAGAGTCCAGAGAGGTCTGGTCTATGGCTGACTCATCAAGCTAGCTAGTGGACATACGAGTATAGGTAAGGTCGTAGAGCATACCAGATACAATAGCATTATGCATACTAGGTAGGTAGGTAGATACAAGGTATTGATATTTTGATATTTCAACACTGCCCACTGCCCACTGCCCACTGCCCACTGCCCAGTCTGCACTCAAAGTGGATTCGAGAGATATGAAGATTACATCACCTGGCTAAATAATGGTTGATCTTTGGGCCATGGGCATACATCCATTCCTGGCTGGGGGGGTAAGCATATATAAATGAGGTTAGCGCGTGAGGTACGGCATCAGATCCGGATTTTGTCAAGTGGAGTGTCTTTGTGGGGGCAGCCGGATGAGTCCAAAGTCCAAAGTCCAAAGTTCCAACAGATATATACTTTCGAAACAAGCAATCGATATACCGGTACTGTTCCGTACGATATACGATACGATTTGATTCGATACGATACGATATGTATTGATCATCGAACAATCCTCCAAGTTATGAAGAGATAGATAGATGGATAGTTTTATTCCTGCAAGTGCAGTCAGTCAATTAATCATGAAAGGATGAAAATCATTCATTGACTCCATGACTCTACATAGGTACACATACATACATACAGTAGAATATCTGTTCCGAGTCTCGTTCGGAAGGGTTTGGGTATCGGGACAAGTATTATTAAAGTACCCCAAACAAATCTGCATGCCAGCATAGCCAGCATGGCATACTACTACTACGCTAGCCATACCCAAATGAAAAATCACACCTTCCTCATTGTAGGCGACGACATGATCCAATGAGATGCGAGTGGCCTTGCAATTTTTCCATTTTACCCATTTTCATATGCAATTCATAAGTGGGAACGGAACCGTAACCCGTTGTTATCGCGATAAATTGCCAGTAGTTGAAACTTGGAAAGGTGGTAATGAATGAAATTTGAATGAAATTTGAATGAATGGATGCAATGGATTGGGTGGCATTGGGTGCATATTTTTTTTGGAGAGAAGGAAAAAAAACATTTCCATAGGTATCGACTGATTCTTCAGTCTCCTCCGTATAGTACCATACAGACAGTACTCCGTTTTTTTTCTTCAAGCTTGCGTACCTTACTCCTCCTCCGTACATGATAGTAATTTGTAATTTGTCATTATCATTATCGATGGGGTATAGGTATCAATATTCAGCTGAGTTCGTGCGTCTCGTCTCGTCTCGTGACTCGACTCTCGTCCACCATCACCACTTTTATATTTATTCCTTGAATCTATCATCGACTCATCAATTCTTCGATGCATCGATTCATCGGGCGATTGTCCAACTGCGGAAGGGAAGGGAAGGGATTCAAGGGAAGGAGACATAAGATCAAACTGAGATTTCGGTCACCGGAACATTATGCCGGGGTGGGTAGACGTTTTATTCACGCCAGTGCTGCCCGCTTATGCAGACTTAATTCTCACGTTGCACTCTCAATTTATTTGGACCAGTAACCAGTCATCAGTAACCAGTTAGAATCTAGATGCTTGATTTCTTTTCATTTGCATTTTCTACTTCTATGTACGTACTCTACCCTACTCTACCCTACTCTACGATTAGACGACTAGACTACATGTACTCTCCTCCTAGACTACGAGACTACTGTACGGTCCTGTCCTCCTGTCCTGTCCTGTCCTGTATGTATATCTTTCCGCAGTTTCCTTTCCTGCAGAACTCCGGAATTATTCTTCTTTTGTCAGAAATATCTACCCATCCATCCCAATCCATCCCAATCCATCCACCCCATCCATCCATCCTTCCTTCCTTCCATCCTTGCTGCATGATGGATGTTAAAGTTATGTTTTCTGCCCCACCTGCCTTCCACCTTAGAGCCACACCATTATTGAATTCGAGCAATTAACAAATACTCGTATGCTGCACCTACACAATGGCCTTTATTCCTGGTCTTTTAAATAAATCCCATGGAATATCACCGTGCGTTCTTTCTCAGTCCGAATATCATTTTATCTTCTCATGAACCCATCGAAGCCTGCGACAATGGGTAGGAACGATATATGTTCCTCTCTGGGGTATGAAATAGATAAACCTACCAAAGATCGTCGAAATTTATTAAAAGCCACTTCTGCATTCCTTGCCGACTATGAAGCTCGCGGGAGCAAGGTTTATGGCAAAAAGGCCGAGTCATCCATTGGAGGTCGCCTGTGTGCGATGAATTTCCTCGAAGAAGAAGGCAGAGGGGAGAGGTTTTGGCCACCTACATCGGATGGAAGCCTAGTTTACGAAGAAGCCCGCGATAAAGATATGTAAGTACATGAAGTCTTTTTGGCTCTCCATTTATATATACCATCGTATTCTAACATGCCGATTCTAGTATCATCGATTCCGTAGCCGAACTTTTTCTTATCCACGCAAAGTCCAACCATTCTAAACTGGTGTGTACTACTCTTGTCTAATTTTGTTTTGTCAAAAATGGCGCGTCTCATGGACGGCCTCGCATTACTTTTCACGCAAATGGTTGCGGGTTTGCGATCGTTTTAATTTCCCGTGTGGGAGCTAACGCCACACTCATGCAGCAGGCGAAACGGAGGAGCCAAAAACATAATGATACCTCCCCACCGTCAAATGTTAACAATGAACATATGAGCAATAAACCCTTGACCTCGATTGTACCGGAGGTATTTCTTTCTGTAATATTTTACCGTGTAATTTGAAGACGCTAATCATACGTATAGGAAACGTACTTCGAAGACGAAGAACCACAATTCACTTATAGTTCGTCTGTGATGACCATCGAGCCGGAATTATGTCTTGCTCCTTGGTTAGATCCGCCAAAAAGATTTGATCGTAACGTGGCTGTACCCTGGGTAGAGAGTCTTAACCCAAAAAGCCTTCCCGGACCCCCTTTACGATTAGGGAAGAAATGGTTATCACAGGTTGTTCTCTCAACCGTAACCCTTTCCATGCATGCTGACTTGACTATAGGAGAATGTACGATGGCCGGCAGCAGTTGATAGAGAAATTCAGTATTTTATGCATCGATGGCTGTTCTATTATACCGTGGATTTGGAAAACGGTACGGATGACGGAATTCAATGTCTTGTGAATCTCTTAAGAAATGACAATGGTACGAGTCCAGAGCTGGATGTCATACAGCTTCGAGAATTCAGAAAGCGAATTGTTGAGAGAGTGAAATTTTTCACAGAGACATTCATCAATCATCAGTTCGTCGAAGTGCAAGAAGGTGTTCCTCAGATGACAGCGAGATTTCGCAATATATGGACAACCCTCAAGTATGAAACGCCCACTCCCCGCATTAATTATCGACGCCGTAGTGTTGAAGACGAAGCGCCGAGAGAGAGCCCTCGGAAACGACGAAAACTTTCCAAGAAAGCCGAAGACAACGCGCTGGATATCTGTCAACCAAAGAGGAAGCCTTGGAGTGAGCATGCCTGGAGACGCAAGACAATTCCACCTCCTCCAGACATGACTTTTCCAAACCTGTTGCCGAGGAAAAGTTCCAACATCGATCCCGTGACCATGGTAGAGTCGCCCCGAAGCGCTATAGATGAGGAAGGGTGTGAAGGGGAAGTATCTGAAGAGTGTGAGATACATGAGCGCTTCGAGGTATGATCTACACCATTCATTTATTACATTTTTGTTTCCATTACTGATCATCCATAGTCCCTCGTGCGAAATTCAAAAATCTCCGTCGAAATTCCTCCGCCCAACAACCCGGTATTTTCCGAATCCGGTGTGATCATAAAGATGGAAGAGGAATCTACTATAGAGGTTTCACAGCTCAAGACGACTGTTATCAAATTACCAGATGATGAATACAATAGCGAAACTATAAAAGTAGTGCCACCTACGCATGGAGAAATCACAAAGGCTTCATCTCCGAACCCAGATGATATACCGATAGTCGAAAAGACTCCTCCATATTTGCAAATCGAACCCCAAGTTTGTGAAGCACATTTACCTCTTCCGCATCAATTGAACGATACATCAGAGGATCGTGGTCTCCCACAACAGCCTCAAACATTAAGTGTTTCCGTCATCGCAAACCAACCATTGGAAATAGTCGCAGTCGGCCCCCCAGTCATTGAAATATCCTATGCTCAATCAGAAGTGAATGGCTCTGCCCAATTGTCACCGAAAGCCGACAATGCAAATCAACTTCCACAGAGCGCAGATGCATCTTCATCGCCTGCTATCAATGAAACATCACATACTGTAGTCAAAGCGAGCACCCAGCCGATGGACCTTGATGAGGACAGACAGTCTCCTAAGGGCGAGTTGATGAAATCGTCAAGTTCTATACAAGTGGCAGATGAAACCGATGGGCATCCTAGAGGCGTCATATTGCCACAACAAACAGCGAAGGAGAATGTCAATAATAATGCCTCCAACTCCACTCTTTCGTCGGTGACTAGTTCGACTGACAGTCCCAAAAAATACGGACCTTTCAATGACCTCGAATCTTTGAACAAACTTTTCTCGTCCAATGGTTCTCGGCCCATGGAAGCCTACAGACCACGTAGTACTTCTAGCATTTCCCCGACATCAAGTGCAGAGACTCATACACGCGAGATGGTCATGGATTTTAGTTCAGTCAACGCCATCCGAAACTCTGTGCCGCCACAAGTCGCACCATCGATCGAACTTATCTTGAATGGTGATTTTAATAACAAACTTCAAAATCAAGGCGAGATACCCGTAGCCAGTCAAGCTACCATGGAGGGCCTGAAGGCGTCAACGCATGGTCCAGACGCTACCCAACATCAATTTGGCGGCTCCGGTCACGATCCCTTGTTAGATGTTCTAGAAACATCACAGAAATCATTAGAGAAAAATGAACCAAGTCTTACACGAACCCCTCTGCCGTCAGTCCCCTTGACATCAGAAAATGACCAGAAAATGACAAACCCGTTGCCTAATGCCCGACCGTCTCCCAATCAATCACCGCAAAGACCACCCCAAAAACCTGTTCAAAACTCTCAGGCCGCCTTCAAAGAACCCTTGATTCCCACTTTCCAGCCTATAAATCGTCCAATGAATGGGGTCATTTCTTCGCCATCGAACCGCCCATGGTCATTCGCACCAGAACCACCTCAAGCTCATTTTGCTCCCATAACTAAAGATTCCACGGCGATTACAAATCCTCCGTCATCGGCATCGCAAGAAACCCAAACTCAAAACCAGAGCCAGAGTGCAGATCAGAATTATAAGGCGAGTGATTACATACCCGCTCAAAATGTTGTCTACGAACCTATCATGGTTGGTACATCATCGGGACCATCTGGGGTCAGAAACATCTACCACAATCCAGGTTCTATAAACACACAAAATGGAGTCTATCCGATGGCATTCATCGTTAAACCAACAGCATCAAATAATGGCATGTGGACGCAAAGAACCTCCCGAAAAAGGGCACTAGAAGGAACAAGTACGAAACCTCGGAAAACAAAGTCAAGAAAGAAGACAGGGCTACCAGAAAAGTTGGCTGCGAAATCTGCCACTGCCCAGTATCCACCAACCCTACCGCCTCACGCAGGCCAGAATGTAACACCTCCGGAAATTCAAACACAGTCACCACCGCAGCCTGTCCATAACTGGGAACATTCACCTAAGCCACCCCATCCAGAACTCATCAACCATCTGCGAATTATGGATGAGAAGATGGGTGTGAATTCAGGAGCATCTTACCAACCTGCTCTCAAGACACCAAATCCCCCTCCATCCACGTCAAATCGACAACCAACTGACAGCGCCGAGAGTATAGATCGGAACATGATTAGCTACAATACCAAACAAGAGCAAGACAAGTTGAACTATATCGCCTTGCAAGAGAAGGCGCATTCAATCAGTCAAGATTGGGGGAAGAACCTGACTTCTGTGGATGTACATCATGCGACTTCTGCCCCTTCAACGCAACCCCAGCGAACTCCCAGCACGCAAATACGTACTTCGCTTCCTGTAGATCCACAGGTTGCTTGCAGTGAGCAATGCAGAGTGGAACATGGCACACAAGAAAGTAAAATATCGCCTAATGTTGGAGATCAAAGTAGAACGATTTTGCAAAGTGACATGCAGCAAAATCGACCCCTCCCTAATGTCAGTGATCAGGGTAGAATGAATGCTGGAGCGGGTATAACTCAGAACAAGCCGTCTAGTGACAATTCTCAAAGCAAGACTAATATTGAGCGTCGCCATCAGCCATCAAATTCTGCACATCTTGGGTATTCCAAACAAGCGCTTTCTTTGGAGACAGGAACGAGGCATGGAACTTTCACGGATAACGGAACGAGGCCTACGATTTCCAAGGGTGCCCCAATGACTAGTTCTAATCCACCACAAAATTTTAAGGAGCCACAGGGCACACAACATTCTGCGTACAATAATGTTCGACAGTCAAACCCACCGCACACCAACCAACATTCAAATCAAGAGTCGCAACCACCAAATAATCGCAAGCCAACTCAAAAGAATCCTTCCTCCCCAGAATCATATCAGTCACAGGATCCATGGTGGAACTCGTTAGCAGCCGATTACAACATTAAGAGAATATCGCAACCAACATCGAGACTTGTCCCGCATTCTGATACTAATATTCTGCAAAATCGTTTGGTGAACAATGAGAATCTTGCCTCAACAGTACAGACGCCATTACCGGTTCAAGTAGGAAACCAAGCATCTCCACCTAATACGGCACAAGTGGCACCTGAAGTATCAGAACGCCCGCGTTCCACAGGTAGTCAAGCCTCCAAGGTATATCGCCAAACTACAGAAAGCCAACATACCGATCACCATTCTGTACAATCATCTAATGCACAAGGTTCCCCTGCACGAAGCTACTCTGGCAATCAATATGCGACTCAGCCATCACTGATCCAGCGATCCAATTCAGCAGGTCAAAGTGCGCAACCCCCTTCGGCCCCGCGAACTTCAACCCCAAATAGCCAATTTTCGAATCAAGCTTCAAGCCAGCCGTCAAATGGAAGAGTGCCGTCACCGAAAAACCAGTTTTATCAGCCTCCAAGTCAACCGTCGAATCTTTCCAAGACATCATCAAAAGGCCAGGGTACTATGAATACTGCCGGTCAGCCTCCCAACACACAAACTACTAGTTTTCAACATCAACGTACCAATCAACCCCCTATTCAGCCCGCTACTCTCCAAAAGTCAGTACCGCCAAATCAGTTTGCCAATAGACCTCCTGCCCAGTTTTCTCCCATTCAAGCTTCGTCTCCGCAGAATCAATATTCTGGCTCGCCCGTAATCCAACAAGCCTCTTCACCTCCAGTCCCCTACAATACAGAGTACGAGCGACAGAATCAAGGAGCTCCACAGTATCAGTATCCAAAACGGCCACCGCAACAGGCGGAAACTCAAACTTTCACGACACAGATACAGGCACAGGCACAGCAGAAAATGTATAGTGGGCAAAAACCTCTTGATTGGACACAATATCGATTGAGTGACCCGAGGGCTCAAACCACATTGAACTCAGCCAGCTCATCTCCCAGGCAACCTACTCCTACAACAAACCAGGCTGCAAACACACCTCCAGTGCGACCATCTACAATTCAGATGCCCATGACCCAATCAGCATTAACATCCACCATACCCACTATACTCAACCGCAGCCTCCCTCCAACGCCCCCAACACCGGCCGTCATTCCCAATACCAAACTAGATAACATCTCACAATACCCGACTGTGACTCATCCATTAGCAGCGGGTGCTACTCGGCAACAAATACCCACTGTCATTCCCACCCCCAGACTAGATAACGTCTCAAGATACCCGCTTTTGCCCCATTCTCTAGAAGGGGGTGCCACCCGACAACAATCACCAGCCATCATTCCCACCCCAAAGTTAGATATCATGTCCCAATCAATTACCAATAATTCACTGGCCACCCCACAACACACACCTACGACACCTCAAGCTGTGGGGGCAAAGCTTGATTTCTATCTCCAACGCTCGAATTCTACGATTGAAACTACCAGTTCGTTCTCCTACCATTACATGGAAGCGCTCTCTCTGTCGAATCTTTTCTCCTTGTTCTCTCAACGCTCCGGCGTACCCATGGAGAAATTGGACGAACTTACGTTCCGATGCATGTTTGGCGAGTATCAACAATTTGTGGTGGGCAAGAATATGGGAGATGGGGAATGGAAACGGGTGCGGAAGAGAATCTGGAGGAATTGGGATCGCGAGGTTCGAGCGGCCAAGCAAAACGGAGAAGATGACGAGGAGGAATTCTGGGAGGTTAATATTTTGATTGGGAGGCGTGCGTAGGTCGAGTCATTGGAGAATCGTCGGCCGTGGGTCTCCCAAAATTTATATGTAAATGTATATGTCAATGTTGGTGATCATGTCACGCGTATTTGCCTTGCCATGTATGAAATCGTGGCTGATGGATATAGTAAATAGAAAGGCAACTGACCAATGAATGAACATAAATCTTCAAACAGAGCTTGAGTCAAAATTGACCATCCAACCCCCTTCCATAGTCTCGTACCTAGGTAGATATCTATTTTTAATAGTTAGGTATATATCACTTACTACCTATACCTATGTACACCATCTGATCTCTTCTCTTCTCTTCAAACACACCATCCTCGCCCTCACCCAGCCTCCCTACGAATTCTAATTACCTATCTATGTATTATGTGTTATGTATTATGTGTTATGTATTCCCCAATCCGTGGATCTACCTACCTACCTATCTACCTACCTACCTATCTATCTATCTATCTACCTAGGTAGTAATTAAATGGGCGATTTTGTTTTTTCTTCTTTTCTTTTTTTGTTTTTTTGTCACCTTGGCTATATATACCTACCTAGGTATATATACGTATATACGTACATCTACGATACGGAGTTGATCATCACCCCCTCCCCTTTCCTCCTCCTCCCCCTTTCCCCTTCATCATCCCCCCCCCCAAAAAGCAAAAGCCACCCACACACCCACACATCCTTGATAAAATCTGGAGTGCTGTGTTTGAACTTTGTAATAGAGGGATTCTGGGGCTAGGATGGCTTCGAGGGATGGCTTCGAGGGATAGGATGGCGGCTAGGGATGGCTCCTAGGGAAGGCTCCTAGGGAAGGCTCCTAGGGAAGGGAGAGCGGAATTGAATTGAATTGAATTGAATTGTGAGACTTACTTCCGTTGTAGCCGAGATGCCGGGTCTGGTGGGTGGCACTGTGGTGGTGTTTTGGAATGTTTTGATGGGATGAGGGGATGATGGGAGGAGGGGATTTTACGATAGGTGGGGTAATATAGGTGTAACCGTTATCCGTTATCCGTTAGCCGTTCCGGGGTTACATTACATTGATAGCCGGGGAATTGGAAGAAAGAAAGGAAGGAAGGAAGGAATATTATTCTTTATGGATGGGTAGGTATAGATAGGTACCTAGGTATGATTTCCCAGCCTCCTTGATAATTGTTAGTTAGGAGTGAGGTGATGATGGATTGATGGATTGATGGATTGATGGATTGATGGATTGAAATGGGAATGAATAAAACTACCTAACCGTTGGTTGGTGGTTGGTTGGTTGGTAGGGTATCTACCTAGAAGTAAGGGGGGGGGGTTATAGAAACCGTTATATATCGGATGGGTGACCGAATTTTTTTTTTTTTTGAAATATTGGTAAATTGGAGAATTCTTTAATATTTTTTAGTACAAATTTGGATTTTAAATTGAATGTATATATTAAAATGAATATAAAAAAAATTAAATGTATAATTTATATTGATTTATTATTAATATCGAGATAATTATTAAATTTATTATATTATAAATTTAAATACAATTTATAAATTTGTTATAATATATATTGGATTATATATATAAATTTATAATATTTTATATTTGATTAAAATTTCGAATGCGATAAAATACAAATAAATTATAAATATTGAATTAAATATTTTTTTTTGATAAAAAATATATTTGTTTAATATTTTTATTAAATATTATTAGTTTAATAATAATTAAAATAGTTAGTAGGAAAGGGTTAGTTTAATTAAAATAGTTGGTAGGAAATGGTTAAATTTTATTTATATTATTGTAATTTGTTAATGATATAATTAAAATATTATTTATTATTAATTAATAATATTTATTATTAATAATATTTATATATTATTATTATATTTTATTTTATTATTTATTATTTATATATTTTAAATTTTTAATGTATTTAAATTGTATTATTTATATTATTTGTTTTTTAAATATATTTATTTTTGTTTTGTTTTTTTTTTAATTAATTTTTAATAAATATATAATATTATATTTAATAAATATTTAATATTTAAGTTAAATTTTATTTGAAATATTAAAATAAATGAAATATATTTTTAAAATATATTATAATAAAGTTTTAGTAAAAAATTATAATAATATAATTATGATGATATGGTTATAATAATATAATTATGATAATATAATTATAATAATATAATTGTAATAATATAATTATAATAATATAATTGTAATAATATAATTATAATAATATAATTGTAATAATATTATATATAATTAATTAATTAAATTATAATAAAATAAAGTATAAAATTAAAATAAGATTTATTTTTTTAAATATTATTTTATTATTAAATTTTCAATTTTATTTTTTTTTAAATTATAAACTTTTTTATAATTTATCTTTTTTTATTTTACTATTTTTATTATTTATAAAAAATCTTTTGTTATTTCAAAATTTATTATTTATATTTTAATTATATATTTTTGTATATTTTTTTTTGTATGTTTTTGTATACTTTTATATATTTTTGTATATTTTTGTATTATCCAAATTTTTTTTTTAATTTTTTTTGTTATTTAATGTAAAATTATTTTATATTATTTTTTTTATATTTTGTTTTAATAAAATAGATACAATTTTTTTTTTCGAAAATATATTAATATTATTGTAAAAAATTATTAAAAAATAAAATTTATATATTTAAAAAATTATAAAAACGAAAGTTTATTTATTAAAAAACAAATAAATAAAAAACATTTATTTGAGATAAAAAAATTCTTAAATTTATTAATCAATCAAATATATTTTTATTTTATTTTATTTTAATTATTTTATTTTATTATTTTTTTATTTTTTATATTAAGATTATATTATTTATTGTAAATAATATTCGAAATATATTTTAATTATATATTTTATATTTAATTAAAATTTTTGTTAGTATGAGAAATATTAATAATGTATTTGTATTATTTGAAAATTATTTATGAAATGTAATATTGGGTAAAAAAAAAATAAAATGAAAATAATAATATATTATAAATATTAATAATTAATTTGATTCGAGATTATTTATTTTTATATTTAATTTAAATATAAAAATAAATAATTTTAAATAAAATATTAAAAATTTATATTTATTTTTTAAATTTTTAATTTTTTTATTAAAATCGAAAATCTGTAATATAAATTGATATTTAATAATTTTATGTTTGAGGGATTTTTTTTAAATTTTTTAAGTTTTGATTTTATAAGTAATATATTATTATATTTATAAGTTTATTAGGTATTAGTATATTTTTGATAATATTAATTTTTATTTTATTTTATTTATTTTTTATTAAATTTTATAATTAATTAATATTTAAGTTATTTGTAAATATTGTTAATTAATTTAGATTGTTTTTTTTTTTAGTTAAAAATTTAATTTAAAAAAAATTATATTGTTTTATAAAACAATAATTGGGTTTTGTAATTAAAAAATAAATATTTATAATTTTAATAGTAATAATATTGATTTTGTAATATAATAAATAAATATTTTATAATATTTTTTATATATAAAAGGAATATATTAATTTAATATATATTAAATATATAAATAATTTGAAAGTGGAGAAATATAAATATTAATTATTATAAAATTTATAATATATTTAAAATATTTATTAATATTATTTATAATATATATTTATTATTTAGATTTGATTTTATAGTAAAATTTATTATATTATTATATTTTTATTGTTATTTTTATATTATTATTATTAATTGTTTAATATATTAATTATAATTTAATTATTAAATAAAAATAAATAAAAATTATAAAAAAATAAATATTTATTTATTTTCAAAATTTTTCAAATAATAAAGTATATATAATAAAAAATTAAATGAATATAATAATATTATTAATCTTCAAATATTATATTTATTTATTTATATAAATTTATAATTCTCGAATATAATAATCGAAAAAAATATTAATAAATATAAATTAATTTAAATTTTATTATATTATTTATAAATATAATTTTTTTATTTTTTATTTTATTAATATAACTAAATAATAAATATTAATTATATAAAATAATAAACTTTTTAGTTGATTTTTAATCTCATTTATTTTTTTTAATTAAAAATAAAAAATATATTGTTATACTTTGTTATTCTATTATTTTTAATTAAAACAATTTAGATTTCGAAATTGTATTATACTTTATTAATAATAATAAAATTATTTATTATAATTGAGTTCGAAAAATCAATAATAAATTATATCCAAAAATCGAAGTATATTTCAAAATAAATATTTATATTATAAAAATTCGAATTAAAGAAATATATTAAATAATGGTTAATATTTAAGGATAATATAATATTATTATATAAAGTTTAATAAATTTATTATAATAAATTAATAAAATTTTCAATAAAAATAAAAAATATAATATAAATTTAAATAATAATTTTATAAATATCAAATATTATAAATTATTACATACTTCAATTTTTTTATTATTTTTTAAATATTAAAAATTATAAAAAAAAAAAAATACAAATATATAAATATTAATATAATAATATATTTATATATATTTTATAAATAAATTATAAAATATAAAATAATAAACAAATAATATATTTAATATTAAATAATTAAAAATAATTAATAAATAACTTTTTTATAAAAAATCTTAAAATTATAATTATAAAAATTTAATATTTTAATTATAATTTAATAAACTATTATTTTTTAATATATTTTTAAATTTAAATCCAAATTATTATTTATTAAATTTTAATATAAAATTATAAAATTTTATATTAACTAACATAATATATAAATATTATATAAATAAAATTTTCAATTCAAATATATATTAACTTTTTTATAAATTTATTATTTATAATTTTATAATAAAATTTTATTTTAAAAAAACTTTTATTTTTATAATCAAAACAAATACTTTATATTTTTCAAAAAATATTTTATAAATAAAAATAAAATCGAATCAAAAAATTGCTTTATATTTAAATATTTTAATTATAATAAAATTATTTCAATTAAAAATAATATATTTATTTAATATTAAATTTGTTTAATTAATATATTAAAACTATTAAATTATATTAATTTCCAAATTAATAATATTTAATATTTAATAATTTTTTTTAAAAACCTTTTTAATATTTATTAAAAATATATTTAAAATATTTAAGTTTTTGTATATAATAAATAATTTAAAAATTTTAAATATTTATACTAATAAAAGTTTTTATGAAATAATTATTTTTTAATATATTTTATTATTTTCATATTTTAAAAAATTATTTTTATTATTTTCAATATTAATTTCAAATATTAAAAGTTTTGCGAATATAATAGAATATCGTTTAACAAAAATAAAAAAAGTTTATATAATTTTTAAATATATATTTTTAAAAATTTTATAATAATATAAAAAAATAATAATATATAAATTTTTTTTAAATATAAAATTTTTTTTTATAATATAATTATTAAAAAAACAAATTTAATTTTTAAATATTTTAAATAATATTAATATAAATATATAAATATATAAAATAATATTTCAAAAATAAAATTTTAAAAAATATTAAAAAATATTATTTGTATTTGAATTTGTTAAAAAAAATATTATAATTAAATATTGTTTTAAAAAATATTGTTTATATAATTAAATAAATTTTTTAATATATATTTAATTTTAATAATTATGATATAAATTTTTTAATTTTTTTATTATTAATTAAGGTTAATGTTGGAATTACTATAGGCGATGGAGAACAAATGTATTATAGTATGCAATGTATTTGGCTTGAAGCTTTAAAAACTATGTTACAGATTAATTATATATACTCGTTAACGTATGCTAACGCTATAGCGTAAAGATATCGCAAATAGTATGCCGCAGTTGTATGCGATATATATGTAAGTATGTTATAGATATATGATTTATTTAATATTTATAATTATTTAAAATGTTATTTAATTGTATAATATGTTTTATACAAAATTATATAACTATTTATAGTTTTATAAAAAAAATATTATTTTTTTATATTATTTTTTTTTTGATATTATATTAATTTTTTTATTTATTATATTTAATTTATTTTATAATTTTTATATTAATAATATTATTTTTAATTAGTTTTTTAATATATTATATAATTTAGATTTAATTATTATATTAATCGAATTCAAATCTTTATTGATTTATTTGATTTTAATAATTTTGCAATATTTATAAAATTAACAAAATATTATAATATTAATTATTAGTTTTTTTTTTTAAATTATACTTAATTTCGTAAAACAATTATATAGCAATTTGAAATTAATACAAATTATTAAAAATATATTTTAAATAAAAATATTATTAATTATATTTTTGATAATTGCTTTCAAATCGAATTTTAAAGTTATTTTATAAAATTCGAAAATTAATATATTTTTTATAATTTATTTATATTTAATTAATAATTAATAAATAATATTAATTTTATTATATTTATTTATAAACATTATAATATATTTAATTTGAAATAACAAATTTCAATTATTAACAAAAAAAAATATTAATAAAAACAATTAATTAAAATAAATCAATATCAAACAAAACATAACAAAATTCTTATATTAAATTATCAATTTATTATTACAAATATTTATTTAATATTTTGATATTTTTTAATTTCAAATTAATTATTTAAATAATAATCAATAAATTATATAATATTTTTAATTAATATATTATTGTATTATATATAATTTAAATTTAATACAAAAAATATTAATTTTTTAATATAATAATTATACAGATTTTATTTTAAATATTATATAAATCTGTAAACTCAATTTTAATTAATTTAATATTTTTAAATTGATTTTTTTAATTCAAATAAATTGTATTATTATTTATTATAAATATTTTATTATTAAATTTTATTAAAATTTTAAATATTAATATTTTATATTTTTTAATTAGAAATTTAACTTTTTTGAATTGTTTTTGTTTTCGATCTATAAATTTTTTATTAATAATAATAAATGTATTATTAGTTTATAAATTAATAATTTCGAAAGTAATATTTTTTAATATTATATATATAAAATATAAATTATAAATTAATTATTTTATTTAAAAGTTTTTGATATAATGTTTATAATAAATATTAAATTAATAATTTCCAATTTTCGAAATATTGTATAACGAGTATATTATTTGTAATAAAAATTTTTTAGAAATTTTTATTTTCGATAAAAATTGAATATAAAACTTTTGAATTAAATTAATTGTAATTTGAATATAAATTTAATTAATATTTTAATTATAAAAATTAATATTGTATTTTGTAATTTTTTTGATTATTATTAATATTAATATTATTTGTTAATTAATATATTATATTGTAAATAATTATATAAAAATTATATTTTTGTTTTTGTTTTGTTATATTTAAATAATTAATTAAGATTTAAAATATATTTTGTTAATTTTGATATATTTGATTTTATTAATAAATTATAAATTAAAGATTTTAATATTTGATAATATATTTTTTAATAAAACAAATTTGAATATTTTGTTTTTTATTAATTTATTAATTTCTTTTTATTTCAATTTTATATAAATTGATAAATTTATTGGATATAATATAAATATTGTAATTGTAATGAAAATAAATTTTTTATTTGATTTGTTGAAATAAAAATTAAAGATTTTTTTATTATTTTTTTTATTTAATTAAAAGTAAATAAAAATATTAATAATAGTGGTTAAATTATTATTGTTTATTTGTAAGGTTTATGTATTTGTAATATTTTGTAAATAATGTATAAATAAAATGATAATTATTGATTGGGATGGTTAAGTATTTTGATTTGGTTGAGATAAATTATTATTTGGGGATTGATTTTGTTTAATTAGTTTTTGTTATTGAAATAGTTTTATTGAAATAAATCGAAATTTGGTGAAATTATTAGTTAATTGTATTGTATAAATTTTATTTATTATATTAAATAATTTAAATAGTTTTGTTTATTTATTAGTGTAATTATTTTTTTTTTTTATATTAATATTTTAATATTTAAAAGTAAATTATATATTAATTTTGTGTTTGATTTATTTTATTGTTTTAAAGTATTTGATATTATTTGTTTAATTTTTAATTTATATAATTTGTTTATAATTTTTTTAATAATTTTTAATTATTATAGTATTAATAATATTAAAATATTAAATTTATTTATTTGAAGATATATTTTAAAAATTAAAAGGGTTGAAATTAAATTATTAGGTTTTATTAAATTATTAATAGTTTTGATAATTATTTATAGTTTTATTTTTTTAATTGTTTTTAATTTTTTTATTTTTTTATTGATAATATTATATATTTGTTATAATATAAAATGATAATATTTAATAATTTTAATAAATCAATATATTTTAATTGATATATTTTTGATTTTAATTGATATTGTATTAATATATTAAATAAATTTTTTATTAATAAAGTTTTTGTTAATATTGTAAACAATGTAATTTAAAAATTTTATATATATATTTATTTAATATTTTTTTAAGATATTTTAGATATAATAAGTGTTAATATTATTAAATTATTAAATTATTTGAAATTATATTTTTTTATTAATTATATAAAAAATAGATTTTTTTTTAATATAAAAAATATTTATTATAATTAAATAATTAAAATTAATATTTTTATAAAAATTAAATTTAAATTTTTTAGAAGATTTTCTGTATTTTTAATAATATTCGCAAAATCTAATAAGATTTTTTAAATCATTTTAAATAATATCTTTATATTTTACTCTTTAAAATATTTAATAAAAACAATAAACTAATAAATATTCAAAATATTTATAAAATTATTTTAAATCTATATTTATCAAATAATAATTATTAATTTCAATAAAATCCTAAATAAAACTTTATAATTAAATTTTTCAAAATAAAAAAATATAATTATTTCTTCAAAATATTAAATATATATTTATTAATAAAATTAAAGTATTTTAAATATTATTAAAATAGATTTTGTATTTATTTATATTGATTAATAATAACAAAAATAGTATATTGGTTTTTATTATATAAAACTTAATAATATTAAAAAATAAATAAAAATTAATAAAATTAATTAATATTATTTATTTAATATTAAAAACAAATTTAATAATATTAGTTTTGATTAAATTGATATTAATATTTTTGAATATATATTTATAAATCAAATATTGTTTTTATTTTATTATCGAATATTATATTATATTGAAATCAATTATAATATTATAGAATTCTTAATTGTTATATTTAATTATATAAATTTTGGAGATATTTTTAGCAATATCAAAAGAAAAAAATTATATAAAATTAATATTACTAATTAAAATATATATAAAAAATCAATTAAAAAAATTTATTATAATTGTTTTATTATTAATTAATTTGTATAAAATAAAAAATATATTAAATTTTTTATTTTTATTAAAATCCAATTCATATTATTTAAAAAAAATATCAATTTTATTATTAATAATATTTTATAAAATCAATTCTTTATAACTCAAAAAAAATTACTTAAATATTTTGTTAAATTTATTATTCAATTCAAAATATTTAATTTTAAATTTTTGTTTTAACATATCTTATTTTTTTTTATTATATTTAATAAACCAATATTTTAATTATTTATAAATAAAACATTTTTTATTTTTTAAATAAAAATAACTATTATAATTAATATATTTTTTATAATTTTTATTATAATCTTTATTATTTTTATATTTTCTATTAAAATAAAATATTTTATTTTTTTTAAAATAAATTTTTTTATAAATAATAATTAAAAAATACAAATTTTTAAAAAAAACTAAAATATCCTTAATTGATTTATAACAAATAACAAAACAAATTTTAATAATTTAATAAATATTAATAATTTTCTAATAAAAATAACTTAATATTCACAAATTCTTGCTTAATCCCTTCTATAAATAACAAAATTTGTTAATTATAATTTACAAATATTTTTTAATAATTTTTTTTTTATTTTTAATAATTATTATAATAAATATTATATTTTTTTAATAATATAATATTTTTTATTTATATTTATTATTTTTAAATATTAAAACAATTATATAACATATTTCTTTTAATTTTTAAAATATACTACCAAAATTCGTATAATAATAATTAAATACTATTTTTATTAATATTATTAAAAAAATCTTTATTTAAAAAATACAATCGATATTAATTCTTTAATAATAATTAATAAAAATAAAAAATTTGAAATCAAAATTATTATCTTAATTAATATATTTCTTAAAAATATTATACAATTTATTAAGATTATTAAAATCATAATTAATATTCGAAATTCTAATAAAACCAATATTTAATAATTTTGATTCTTTTGATTTTTTAAATTAATATTTTTATAAATAAAATAATACTAAATCCAAATCATTATTATTATCAAAATTATTATTTAAAAAATTATTAAATAACTTTTTAGAAAATCAAAATAACTTATCAAATTTCTAAAATTTAATAAAAATAATATTATTTTCAAAAATAACATTATTTTTTCAAAAATTAATCTTACTTTTCTTTAATAAAACTTTAAATGATTTTAACAAAACCAAAAATAATTTAAATTTAATTAATAATTTAAACTTTACAATATCTCGATATTCAAATATATTTTATAATAAAAAATACAAATTTCCTTCTTTATCAACTCCCTTACCCTTAAATACTTATAATATAAATAATTATAATAAAAAACTTTTAATTTAAAATTAGTTAAATCCTATTACTAATAAATCAAATTTTTAAAAAATTAAAATATTTTAAACAAACAAAATTAAAATACTTTAAATATTAAAATTTTGTAAAACTAAAATATTATAAAAAAATTCTATATTATAATACCCTTTATAATTGTTTAATTTTTTATTTTTATATAAAAAAAGATTAATCAATTTTTTTTTTTTCAATATTTTAATAAATAATAATAATAAAAAATCTTTACAAAATATATTATTCAAAACTTTAAAAAACTTAATCTAAAAATAAAGATTTAATAGCTTCTATTTTTTATTTTTAATCTTTTAAATATACTATAATAACTTTGAAAATCAAAATTCGAAATAATAATTTATTAAAATTTCTTTTATTTCATTATTAATTTATTTATAATATTTAATATAAAAAGTTTTGAAAAATACTAAATAAATATTCAATTTCTTATTTAAAATACTTTTCTTAACATATATTTTATAAACTCTTAATTTATTACAAATCTTAAAAAAAAGATATATCCTAATATATTGAAGATATTCTATTTCCTAATTTAAAAAATCTTTAAAACAAAATTTTTACAACTCATCATTATATAAATATTTCAATTTGAAAATATATAATTTATATTTATAATATTTTTTTAAATTTATAATAAAATTTTTTAAATCAATATTATCGCTCTATTTCTTATTAAATACTTTATAAATCATTATTCTGACTTATAATAAAATAAAAGATTTCGATTATATAAAAACATTATCTTTTTTGTTAAAAAATAATAAAAATAAACAAAATTTTTCAAATATTATTAATTCTATAAATATATTTAATATTATAAATAAAAATAATAGATATAAATCTTATCGCACAATAAAACCAAAATATTATCATGGATTAATTATTTATTCAAATAAATCATTTTAAACAAAGAATTTTGAAATAAATGTTTTATTTATAAAACACAAAAACAAATATATTATAATATAAAAACTTATATCTCTTTACAATACAATTATTAATCTTACCTATTTTGTAATTAAAATGTTAAACTCCTAATCTGTAATATAATTTTATTAATTAATATTAAAATTACTATAAATAATAAAGAATAAATATACTATAATATACAATATATTTGGTTCGAAGCTTTAAAAACTATACTACAGATCAATTATATATGCCCGCTAGCGCATGCTAGCGCCGTAGCGAGGGGGTGCCGCAAGCGGCACGCCGCGGCCGTGCGCGGCGCATGCGCAAGCGTGCCGTAGGCACGTGATTTATCCAACAGTTAAAATTAATTTAATAATATTATTAAATTAATTTATAAAATTATTATCAATCTATATATTGGATTTGTTATTTTCAATTTTTATTATCAAAATAATAAATAATATTAAATTTCTAAATAATAGATTTTTAAATAAAGTAATAGATTTTGTAATAAATTTTATAGCAAATTTTAATTTATTAATTTTATAAAACTTTTTGTATAATGTAATAATAGATTTAATTAATTTTATAAATATTATATAATTATATTTAATAATTCTAAATATTTTAAATCGATTTATAATAATAATTATTAATATTATAATAATTAAAACTAATTTAATAAAAATAAAAAAAATATATATAATCATTTTTATAATATTTAAATTTAATATTTTTATTTTAGATTAAAATTTTTATATAATAGTTTTATAAAAAACTTTTTTTATATAAAATTGTTAAAATCAATATCGAAAAATAAATAAAATAAAAATAATTAATTGATCTAATTTTTGTATTAATCAAAATTTTAAATAACAAAAAAAATTTTGAATTTGTTTTTAATTAAAAAAAAAAAAATATTTTTAATTTGGTAATATAATTTATTTTTTCATTTTTATTAAATATAATATTAATTAAAAATTTTTATATTAATTTTTTTAATTTAAAAAATTCAAAATATATTAAATTTATTAAACAATTATAAATAATATTTAAAATTAATAAAAATTTTATTAAAAAAAATTTTTCTTTCAAAACCTTTATTTACTATATAATATTTTATTTTTGATTTTCGATAATATTATATAATAATATTAAAAATATTTAATATAATAATATATTTTTTTTATATTTATAATATTAAAATCCAAATTTTACTATTTCTTTTTATTAATAATATAAAAACAATATTTTTGATTAATATTTTATTTTATAAAATTAATATTTTCGTTATTTATTAATATATTATTAATAAACGTTATAATAAATTTATTAATAAAAATAAATTTTTTATTTATTTTAAATTTAATTTTTTTATTAAATTCTATTAATTTATTAATATATATTATAATTTTTTCAAAATTTGATTTATATAAACCTAAAAAAATTATATATATAAATTTATTTTGAAATCTTTTAATTCTATTAAATTTAATTAATTAAATATAAATATTTATTAATAAATAATATATATTAAAATAAAGATTAAAAATATTAATAAAATATATAATAAAAAAAAATATTATAATTTTATTAATATTATAAATATAAAAATAATAAATATAAATTATAATTTCGAGTTTTTTTATTAAAAAATAATATTGAATAATAGAATATATTTCGATTTATTTAAAATTAATTATTTTTTTAATATAATTTGTAATATAAAATTTAATAATTTTTTTTTAAAATTTA
>JANPYM010000023.1:0-56051 GCA_025890175.1 Ciborinia camelliae
TAACTATTTAAAAGATAATAGGAATTTTATTTAAAAAGTAATAAAAAATCTTTGGGCTAATATTGATCTAGTTGATTCCTTGCATTTTCTATCTTAACAGCTATGCTCTCATAGGAATAATAGAATTTTTTATAAGGATTTTATTATTTTTATTAATTAATTTAATTTTATACTTTTATTATATTTTAATAGGTTATAAGCCCAAATTCGCATCTAAATTAGATTTGTTTTTATTTGAAAAAAAAAACTTTATTAATAATAATAAAAGCTTTAAAATTTAAACAAAAACTTTTATCAATTTAAATAAAGACTTTTTTTAATTTATTAAGATTATTTATTTATTTTTAAAAACTTAAATAAAAGTTTATATTATTTTATAAAAAAATCATTTTATTTATTTAAATATTTTATATATACTCAAAAACAAAAATTTAGATTTTATTTTTCAATTTTATTTTATATTAAAATTCTTTAATTTAATTTAATTTTATAATAAGAATAAAAAAAGAATTTTATTTTTATTTATTATATTTTAATAAAAACTTTTTAATTATAAAAATATTTCAATTTTTATTTTTTTTATAATATTATACACAATTTTTATAATAATTATAATTATTATAATATTTTTTATTTTATTTAATATAAATAATAAAGTTTAATAATCCTACATTTTAATTTTTAATTAAAACAATTAAAAATAATAATTTAAATTAGTAAAATTTTATATAATAAAAAAAGAATAAAAATTCATAATAAATAATATAATAGTATAATATATAATAATCTTTATTAATAATATTAAGTTCAAAAAGAAAAATAATATTTATAAAATAATTAAAATCTAAATAAAAACTAAACTTTTTATTATATAATATATTAATAAGATAAATATCAAATTTATCGAGAACTAAATAAAACTTTATATCAAATAAATAGTTTTAAAAAAAAAATATAGCTAAATTATATTACAAAACATTTAAAATCAAATAATATAAGTTATTATCTAAAAACTAAAATTAAATATAATAATTAAAAATGATTGGGGAAAGATTCGATTTATTTATAAGCGAATTATAAAGAATAATAAGAATTAAATGAAGGTCCTAATAAATAATATAATATTAAATTTTTTTATTTAAAATCTTCCAGAAAGATTTATTATAATGATTAATATAATTAATACCCAAATGCTTAATTTCTAATAAAAATTTAATAAATTAAGAATTATTAATAAAAAAAATATAAATTCAAAGATTATAACTATTATTATAATTGAATTAATAAATATAAATAAAAATATTATTATAATTATAACAACATATTAAAAATAATAAAAATAAAAACAAAATTATAATAATAATAAAGAATATAATAATAATAAATATAATTAAAATTTATATCCTTAAAGTTTTAATAAAATTAAAAAATACTTTTATTATAATAAAAAGAATTATATTATTTAAAATTATTTATATAAAGATAGTATTTAATAATATATTAAAAATAATTTTATTTCGAAAAAGCCCATAATGATAACTTGTATATTCGCAAATTAATATATTTATAATAAAATTTCTAAATTACAATTCGATAAAATTTTTTTTTTTTTTAAATCTGCTTATATATATACTATAGCAAAAATATTAAATAATAAAAAAAAATCTAATATATTCGTTTTTTTAAATAATTTTACAAATAAATTTATATATATTTCATTTACTAATAAATCTTATAAATAAATCACAAATATTAAAATATTAATATATATAATTAATCAATATTATCTTTTTTTTAACCTAAAACTATTTAAATAACCTTATATTATTAAAATTAATAAAAAAAATTATTTACAAAAAATTACAATATTATAAAAATTATATAAAAAAAAAAAGCTTATAAATTAAATACATTATATATTTTAGATTTAAAAATCAATTTATTATTTATAAAAATATTTTATAAGAATTTTAAAAATAAAAAAATATTTAATAATAAAAAAATATATTTTTATAAAAATAAAAAAATTATATTTTTAATAAAAAAATTTTATAATATTTATATAATTTTTAATTTATCAAATTTTTTAATTATTACTATATTTTTTATAATATTATTTAATAATATATAAAATATTATATATAAGAAAATCAAAATTAACTTAATTAAGATTTAATAGAAAAATTGATTACAATAATATTGGTTATAATATTAAAAATTAAAATATATAAATAGTAAAATACTTTATAAATTATATTTAATAATTATTTTTAATAAAAAAATACAATTATTAATAAAATTTATTTTTTATAAAATTTATATTATAATTAAAATAAAAAAATATTATAATAATATATTTTCCAAATATAAAAAACAATTATTTATATTTATATCCCTAAATATTATAAATCCTTCCCCTATGTTTTTTTGGAAAAAATAATATCTTATAGAAATTATTAATAGCTGAATAAGAAGGGTATAGATTATATTTTTTGTACGAAAAAGCAATATTATTAATAAATTGAAAAAATAATAGCTAAAAATAAAAAAAGAATTAGATTTTAACATTTTAGTAATTTGGATCGATAATATTTTAAAGATTAAAAAGGTATTACAAAAATAATAAAATATTATGGATATATAAAAATAAATGATATATATATATTTCTTAAATCAAAATAAAATTACAAAATATATAATTTTTATAATACAAATAAATATTCGGGCAATATTCAAAAACTTTGTTTTATTTATTGAATTTTAAAATTATATTATTAAGACCAATATTTATATACAAAATAAAATATATATTAATCTTTATATTAATAAATTTAAAATATATTAAAAATAAAATTTTTTTTTTAAAAAAAATAATAAATAATTAATAATTAAATAAAAGAATAATAAATTTTATTCTACAAAATATAATTTAACAAAATTCCATTTATTAATTATATTAAGATATAAAAATCAAAATATTATTTTTATATTAATTCTGTATTATAATTATATAATATATAATAGGATAAATTGGTTGATTATATAAGAATTATGATATTTCTAAAATATAATAAATATATTATCAAATATTTTTAAGTTTATATTTTAAATATATATATGATAATTAAAATTAATAATTATATTTTTTTTAAAAAATTATTAAGGGAAAGGATTAATTTAAAATTATAAATTTAAATATTAAAAAAAGATTTTATTAAGGGGTAAAAAATCTTAAATAATTTACCGAATTAATATTTTATTAGTTAATTATAAAATAATATAAACATTATTTTTATATTATTTATAATTAATATTAATATTATTAATCTAAAAAAGATTATAATTAATATAATATAATAATAATAATCTTTATTAATTATTCAAATTATTATTTTACAATTTTGAATGTTAAAAATAAAATTAATAATTAGTTTTGTAAAGAATAATATTAATAATGTATATAAAGGATTAATAACAAAAAAGTAATTCAAAAAAAAGAAAAACAAGGTTGATTTTTGAAAGGTAAAATATTTGCAAATTTTGTTTATTATAATTTTGAAATTAAAATTTAATTAATAATTATTTATAAAAAAATAATTAAATAATTATGTTTTTTTATTTAAAATTATTTTTATAAATATTATAGTAAGGAAAATATTTATTTTTAAGATTTATAAAAAAATTATTAATAATCTTATATATAGAAAATAATGAATAAAGATTATTTAAAAAAAAATTAATAAACTTAAAAAAAATAAAATATAATAATAAATATTTAATAATAATAAAATAAATTTAATTATTATAAAATAAATTTTTATAATAAAATTAAAAATAAATAAATTATTGGATTATTTTAAGATAAAATTAATGGTATAAGGGTTTATTTAAAAATATAATATTAATTTTTTTAATATTTTTATTTTTATTATATAATTAATAATAATTTGTTTTTTTTTATTAATAGTTATTTTTCAAAATTTTGAAATATATTATTTTAATATTAAAAATATATTTATAAAAATTAAATTAAAAAAAAAGATTTTTTTTTTATATTAAAAAAGATTTTAATAAAATTAGGGTATATTTTGAAGATATTATAAAATTTATATAATTTAAAATAAATAATATATAATTAAAATAATTTAATTAAATCTTAATTTATTATCTAAAGATTTATATAAAATTAAATTGACTTTTGTTTATTTATTTATATAAATTAAAAAATAATTATTTTATTATATATTAATAATCTTTTTATAATAATAAAATTTATTAATAATATTATATAATTTAATAGATAGTTTATATCAAAATTTAAGATTAAAAATTTGGGGAAAATAAAACATTCGAAACTTTTAGATTTAAAAATAATTTGGAATAAAAAAAATTATATTTTATATATTAATTAAATATAATATTTTAAAAATATTTTAAATAAATATAAATTTGTAAAAAAAATATTAAAACCAATTAATATATTTATTAAAGAATATAAAATATTTCGATTATTTAAAAAAGACGAAAAATAAACCAATCCCATATAATATTATTATATAATTAATAAATTGATATATATAATAATATATTTTAAACTAAATATTATATTTAATTTTAAAAAACTTAATTAATATATAAAAGATTCTATAGAATTTTATATATATTAATTATAAAAAATTATATAATATTTATAAATAATAATTAATTTCAAATTGTATTATAGATTAAAAAAAATTAAAAATTTAATTATATATTTTAATATAAATTATATAAATAATATTATAAATAAAAAAAGTATTTTTAAAATAATAATTTTGTTAAATAATAATTTAATATTTTAAATAAATTAAAAATAAAATATAATATTAATATTCATTATTAAATTAAAATATTTTAAATCAAATTTATAATCCTATTTTTTGATTTATATTTTTTATTTTATATTAAATAACTTTTAATTAATTAAAATAAATTAAAATATATTATATAATTAATTACAATGAAACAAAAATAATAATTAGTATAAATACTTTGTAATATAAAATATAAATATTATATTAAAAAAAATGAATTTAAAATATAAATAAAAAATAATAATTAAAGGGTTATTGTTTTAATAAAAAATATATAATTTATAAATTAATTAAAATATATTAATATAATTTATTATTATATATAAAACTTACAAAAAAAAAAATTAAAAAAAAATTATATATTAATTAATAAAATAATAATTAATAAATTAACCAAATTTTTAATGAAAAATATATTTTAATATTTTATTAAAATATTAAAAATAAAAAAATAAATAGATTTTTTTTGTATTAAATAATTTCAAAATGTATATAATATCCAAAAGGAAATATTGAATTAAATGATTATAGAATTTAGTGCAGCGTATAATGTAGCGTCTGTGTGTAATATAAACGCGGCTATGCTCTCGTAGGAATAATAAAATCCTCTACGAGGATTCTACTATTCCTACTAATCAATCTAATCCTATGCTTTCATCATACCTTAACAGTAATTATATTTAATTAATATTATTTTTTTAAAAAAATAAATAATAAAATATAATTACCTATTATTTTTAACCTAAAAAAAAATATTTTCGATAATATAATTAAAAATATTGTATTTAATAAATACCTTTTTATTTTAATTGAAATATATTAAAATAGGGGTATAAATAATAATATTTTTTAATATTAAAAATATTTTTTTACAATTAAAAATCTAATTAAAATCAAATGTTTTATTAACTTTGATTTACAAATTAATTAATAATTTATAAATTTAAGAATATTTATTAATAAATTATTTATAAAAATTTATAAAATTTATAAAACAAAAAATATTCTTTATATCCTTAAAATGTTTTTAATCAAAAATAACCTAAACTTTTGTAAAGTTTATTTTAATATTATTAATTAATAAAATCAAGTTTAAAAATTTAATTTTTTAAATAAAAAACTTATACTTTTTATTATTGATTTATAAATTAGCTTTTTTTAAGAATATTAAATATTTGATATATATAATTAATATATTCGTTATAATTTTTATTATAAATCAAAATATTGTTTATATAAATGGATATAAAAATATTTAAAAAATTTTAAAATATATTATTAATATAATATTGAAATATAATTAATTTATTATATAATTTAAATAATATAATTTTATAATAAAATGATTTAAATTTTATATAGAATATAATTAGATCTATATTTTTTTCAATTTTTATTTGAATTTAATTAAAAATATGGTAAATATTAAATTTAATTATAAATTTTGATTTAATTATTTAAATCAAAATTTTATTGATTAAAAATAAAAAATAAATATTTTTTTTAATAATAAAATTAAATTTATAATAATTAATACAAAATTGTAATTTATCTTTAAATTTTCAAATAAATAGAATCGAAAATATAAAAACTGTGTTTTATTAAATTTAATAAAAAATTTTTTAAAATTATTATTAATATATTTTTTAATAAAATCTAATTTTTTATTAAATATTTAGAATAATAATATATAATTAAATATATTAAATTTATTAAATTTAATATAATAATTAAAATTATTATAAAAAAAAAATTTATTTGTTTTACTTTTTTTGAATATATTTAAATAATTATAATAATTAAATAGAATTTTTTTATATAAAAATCTTTTATTATTTTATTTAATTTTTATATTTTATTATTAATATTTTTCGTTTATAATATTTATTATAAAAAAAATAAAGATTTAAATATTTTTTTATTTTAAAATTGTTAAAAAAAAAATAACATTAATTATATTAATATATAATAAAATTAAATTTATAAAAATAAAAATCAAATTATTGTTAAATACAAAAATCTTAATAATTTCTTATTTCAAAATAATTTTTAATATAAAATATATTATATTATTAATTTTTAAAAGTATATTTTTTGTTTTTATATTTTTTATTGAAAATATAAGTCTTAATTAATTTTTTAAAAATTTAATTTTTAATATATTAAAATATAAACAAAACCTTAGTTTGAAAAATATAATTTTTGTTTTTATATAAATTATAATTTTGTATTATTATATTTATTTATATTCTATTAATATTTAATAAAATATATTTATAATATAAAATATTATAATATTAATATAATTATATATTTAAATTTAAACAAATATTTTTTTATAATTAATTATAATTTTAAAGATTTTACCATTAAAAATCTTTATCTTATATAATCAAAATAAAAATATAAATTCAATTTATTTTACTTTACAAATAAATATTGTTGAGAGTAGCCAGGGCTGTATGAGCCGTACGGACTGCAAAGCGGCCCGTAGGCCTAATACAGTCTAGCGCTTTATTTTAAGCTTAAATAGTATACAAGATTTAACCTTAGTTTTATAGTAATTTCAAATACATTATATAATTTGTATTTTTATATAATTTATCTAATTTTAACAAATTATAAGCCCAAATATATTAAATTAACAAATAAATTCTTAATTATTTTGATTTATTTATTTTATTTTATATTTTTTTTGTACTTTTTATAAAATAAACAAAAGATTTAAAGTATTAAATAAAAAAATATCAAATATAACAAAAAAAAGTTAATATTTAGAATATTGTAAGAGATTAATATTTACAAAAAAAAAATAATAAATCGAAAAAGTTAACTTTTATAATTAAACCTTTTTCAAATTCATTTATAAATTCTACAATAATAACATTATATTTAAAGGGATCATAAAAAATCACAAAGTTTTTTATCAAAACCAAAAACAATATTAAAAAAAAACAAAACAAAAAATCTGATTTATTTTCAAATTAATTTTAAAAAAAAAAATTTTTTTATAATATTATATTAAAATTAAAAAATTTAATATTTTAATTACTTTTTTTTATATAAAAAGATTTATTATTAGTATAGTAAAATTTATTAGCATTTAATATAACTTTAAATTCTAATTTAAAAATTATTATAATTTTTAATAATCTAATATTTTTATATAAGTTTTATTTTAAAAAAATAAAAAACTATAATATATAATTTGAAAATATTATAAATATTATTAAAATAAATAATATGTTTGATTGTTTTTAAATTTTAAAACTTATCAATTTTTATAATAAAATAAATAATTATAAAAATATTATTATTGGGATAATTAATAAAATTTAGTTTTAAAATAATTAAATTATTAAAAATTCTAAAATATAATATTATATTAAAAATTTTATTAATAATATTGAATTATTATTTATTAAAGGATGTATAAAAACCAAAAATATATTAAAAAAATTTAAAAATTAATATAAAAAAATTAATTATTATTTATATATAAATAAATAAAATCGTTTTTTCAAAATAAATTTTAATAATTTTAATTTAATTAATAAATTTATTATAAAATATAAATTTTATATAATAAAATTAATAGATCTAAATATTAAGTTTTCAAATCTAAATTATTATATTTAATTTATAATTAAAATTTTTAAATATTTTTTTATTTAAATTAATAAAAATTTATATTAAATTTGTTATAATAATAAAAATAAATTTTTAAGTTTTAAAAAACTTTTAATCGATTTTATTAATAAAATATGAAAAAATAATAATCTTGATGATAATAGGATAGTTTTATTTGGAAATAAAATTCGAAAAACGAATTAAAATCAAAATAATAAATCAAAATTTGAAAAAAAAAAAAAAAATCAAAATTTTTAGGATTATTAAAATTATTATAATTTAATATTAATAATAATAAATATAATTATTATAATATATTTTTTATATTTAAGTTTTATATAAATATTTGTTTTAATAATTTAAAAAATATTATAATAAAAAAAGTTTAAAAAAAAAAATACAAAAAAAAATAAATATAATATAATAAATATAAAAAATCCAAAAATAAGTTTGGGGTAAACGATAACTTAGATTTTGACTTTGATTTAAATTTTGATTTTGGTTTTAGTTTTAGTTTTAATTTTAATATTGGAATAAATTTTGGGATAAAAACAAATTCTTTTTTTTTATTATTATTTAATTTTTTTTTAAATTTTTGTATTTTAATTTTGTATATAATATTATTAAATTTTTTAATTTTTTTAATTAATAATAATTTTAATATAATTATACAAATTTTTTTTAATAATCAAATTATTTAAAATAGTTATATATAAAAAATATAATTTTTTGATATAAATATTTTATTTTATTATTTATAAAATAAAAACGATTTTAAGATTTATTAAAAGTTTTTGAATAAAAAAGCAAATTCTTTAATATTAATATTAATAAATAATTTTATTATTTTCAAAAAAATTAAAATAATTATTTTTGAATATATTATATTAAATTGTTTAATTAATTTTATTTTTTTATTAAATAATTTTTATTTTATTAATTTATTTATTAAATTGTTTTTGGGGTATAAAATATAAATTAAAGGAGAATATATTAAGTTTAATAAAAACAATAATAATTTAAATATAATTTATAATAAAAATTGAAATTATTTTTTTCAAATTAATTAATATCTTTATATTTTAATATTGAGGATATTAATTATTTAAAAAATCTTATTAATTATTTTACTTTGTATTATAAATATTCGATTGATAAAGGTATGATATAAATATTTTAAATATTTTTTTTTAAAAAATATTAAAAATATTTAAAAAATTGTTTAAAGTTTGTTTTTAAAAAATTTAAATAATTATTCGAAAAATAAGATTTATAAACTTTATAAATTTGAAAAATCTTATTGTATATAATAAAAAAATATTAATTTTTATATTACAAAGTTTTTCGAAAAAATAAATATCGATATTGTTAAAATTTATTTTATTAATATTAATAAATATAAATATATAATTTTATTTATTAATAATAATATTTATAAATAAATTATATTTATTTATAAAAAAAAAAATAAGATTAAAAAAGTTATTCGAATTATAAATCAATAAATATTTATATAATATAGTATAACGATTTTGATTTAAAGATTTAATGAAAATAATAAATATAAACAATATAAATTTAATTAAATAATTAAAAATTTAAAGTTTTATTTTAAATTTACAATTTTTTATATATTAAATTAGGATAAAATATTTAAATATTTTATTTGTATAATTTTTGATAAAGCATAATTTATTTTTATTGAAATAATAATTTTATATACTTTTTAATCGAAAATTCTTTAAAATATAATTTATATTATAAATCGAATTATAATTAAATCTTTATTTAACAGAATTACTTTATACAAAGCTTATATAAACTATATTTATTTTGATATAAATAATTAATCAAATATTTTTTATTTATAAATATTTAATAGTATTATTTATATTTATATTTCAAAAAAATATTATATTGCAAATAAAAAGTTTGCTTTTTAAATTAAAAAAGATATTTTCATTAATTTCAAAAAAAATTATATTTATCAAATATTTGTTTTTATTTATGTAATTAATAAAATCATTTGTTTTTTTAATATTTGTTTTAATAAATTAAATTTTTTGATTAATTCGATTAATAATGATAATAATTTAAATAAATATTAAAGTAAAAAGAAATTAAATAATAATTTAATATTTTTAAATAATTTTATTTATATTTAATCAAATAAATTAATTATTAATATTAAAGATTGTTTAAATATTATAAACAATTATATATTATTTAATTATAAGGATTAATTTAATTAAATTAATATTAATAAAATATTAAAATTTGATTAAAAGTATAACCAAAAATATTTTAAGGGTTCAAAAAATAAAAAATTTATTAATAAAAAAATGAATAATATAATAATATAAATATTATAATAATATTATATTATTATTTATATAATTTATATAATAATAATAATTAATATTAAAAATAATCCCAAAATATTTAATAAAATTATAAAGTTATTTAATAAAATTAAATAAATAAAATTAATTAAAATTAAATATAAATCGATTTTTAATAATAAAATTTTTAAATTTATTTAAAAATTAAAAATTCAAAAATAAAAAATTTTTTGTAATAAAATAATTTATAAATAAAAACAAAATAAAAAAAGTAATATTAAAAAATATAAAATTTGTTGAATTATATAAAATTTCGAGTAATATTATAAATTAAATTTCAACCAAACTTTTACAAAAATCTATAAAAATATTTTCTGAAAAATAGTTTTAACAATTATTATTTATTTTAAACTAAAAATATATTAAATAAATATAATTATAATATTTCTAAATATTATTATACCAAATAATTTATTAATTTATATTGAATTGCTATTATATTAAAAACAAAATAAAATTCAATTTAAATAATTAAAAAAAAATTTTGAAAATAAAGTTTGGGTATATCAATTGTTTAAAACTTTGTATAGTTTGAAATAGATATTAAAATAATAATAAAAAACTTTATATTTTATATTTATTTAATTAGATTTTATATTAATAAAAATAAATAATTATATTTATTTTAATTATAATAAAAAAATAATAATAATAATATATATTAATAATTTTTTTATAATTAAAAAAATAAATATATATAATGTTTTAAAAAAAAATTTAATAAAAAAGTTTTAAATAAAAAATTTAAAAATAATTTTATATTTTTTAAAAATTCAGATTTATTATAATATATAAAACAAAACAATTATTTTTTATTAAGATTTTTATATTAAAAAGATTTTTATAAAATTCGATTTTAAATATTTACGGATAAATATAATATTTATAATATTAAGTTTTATTAAAAATTTAATTTTAAACGAGGGAATAACCAACAAACAATTTATAATATTTTATTAATTCAAAATCGGATCTTTAGGATTTTTATATATTAAGATAAATATTATATATAATATAAATATTTTTTATCGATTTTTTATTAATCTTTTAAAAATATATATAAAATATTATAATCAAATCTTTTAATATCTAATTAATATAATAAATTATATAATTATTTATAACAGTAATAATAATAAATTTGTTATAAAAAAATATATAAATTTTAATTATACAAAAGATTTTTTAATAAAAAAAAATATATCAAATTATGTTTTTTTTATATATAAAAAAGTAATTTTAATATAATTAAAAAAACAATTAATTATAGTTTTAAATTTAATAAAATCAAAATATTATAAATTTTATAAAACAATAATAAAAATATTATAAATTTAATAATTTTTAAAAAAATTAACAAAAATTGAATACAAATATTCCGATTCAATAAAAATTAAGATTATTAAAAATAATTAAGGAAATCTTATTTTTATTAAAAATCTAGAGATTTATTAATATACGAAGTATATAATAATAAAATATTATTATATTTATAAATAAATTATACAAAGCTACATTAATCTATAATTTGTATTAACGAACTTATAAATAGTAAATGAACTTATAAAATCGCTTTTATTAGTAAAATATACTAAATTTGTTGAAATACTGCAAATAAAAAGATTTTTAAAAAAAGAAAAGATTTATTTTTTAAAGATACAAAATATATATATTAATAATAACAAAATATATTAATAAAAAATAAAAAATATTAATTTAAAAAAAATTAATAATTAACAAAAAAATTCCCAAAAAAGTTTTAAAATATTTTATATATCGTTAACTAAAAAATATATTAAAAATAACCAAAATCATATAAACTGTACAGATTGTAAAGTAGCCTATAGGCCTAATACAATTTAACATTTTATTTTAAACTTAAATAATATACAAGGTTTAACCTTAGTTTTATAATAATTTCAAATACATTATATAACTTGCATTTTCATATGATCTACCTAATCTTAACAAATATAATAATAACTTTATTAATAAAATTTTTATTAAAATAATATATATTAAAAAAAATTAATATTAATATTTTTATTCTTTTAAACAATTTATTAATAAATTTTATTACCTTACCCATAAATATAAATCTAATAAATATAAAATTGTAATTAATCAATATAAACCAATAAAATTACAATTTCAAAAAATCCTTAAAATCGAATTATAATTATATTATAACCCCTAATATATTTAAATTAAAAAATTTTTTTTTTTTTTGTTATAATATAATTTTATTTAATTTGAATATATTTTTTTTTATAAAACAATTTTTAACAAAATAATCAATTTTTTTACAAATAAAATAAATATTTTTTGCTTACAATTTTATTTGTTTAAATATAAAAATTTTAACTTCTTTTTTTAAATTTTAAATAATAAAATTAAAAATATTTTTTTTCTTTTTAATTTTTTTTTTACATTTTAATTTACATTTTTTAATTATATTCAATTACTTAATATTCATAATTATTATACCAACCTTATATCCCAAATCCTAAATTATCATATATTTATATAAAAGAATTATAGCCTATTTTATATTCTTATTAACTTTATATCAAAAATTATTAATTATAATTTTTTTAATAAATTTAAATTTAATAAAAAGTTATTAGAATTTTCCCCAAAATTAAATAAATAATTATTTATTTTAAAATAATTTATAATATTTAATTTAAACTATTTTAATTTTATTATTATTTCTATAAATTTATATAAAAATTTCAAAAAAAAATTTTATTAATATAAAGAAATTTGAATTATTAATTTTAAATTGAAATATAAAATAAACAATAATTTTGTTATTAATTTGTAATAATATTTATATTATACAATTAATTAATATATAAAAATTATTTATATTTAGTTTTTAAATTATTCAAAATTGCTAAAATTTATATTAAAAAATTTGTTATCCGTTTTTATCAATTTTAAATTTAATTAAATCAAAGAAAATTTATATTAATTAATAAAAATAAAGATTAATTATAATTATAATAATTATTTTTTTCATATTTTTTTTAAATTATTAAATAATAATAATAAAATTAATAATTTTTTATTAATATATTTTTTAAATAATAATAAATTTATTAATCTTTATATTAAAATTAAAAATCTATATATTTTAATTAAAAATAATTAAGATTTTATTTTTTATAATATTATTAAAATTAATAACAAAATTATTAACAATTTTAAGCTTTTTTTTTAATTTAAAAATTAACACCTTTTAATTATTATAAAACAAAACAAATTTATTATAAATTGTTATAACATTATTATATTTGCAAAATATATCATTTATTCGAATAAACATAAAGATTAATTATTTTAAACTAAAATTTTTCAATTTTTCAATCTTTTTAAATTTTTTTAATTGAAAAGTAATATCAAATTTGTTTTTTTTTAAAAAAAAATTATATTAAATATAAACTTTATTATCATTAATAATATTATTAAATAATAAAAAAGCTATAATAAAATCAAAATTATATTTAAATAACAATATAATATTTTTTATTAACAAATTATAATTATTCTATATTAAAGAAAAAATTCCTAATAATTAAAAAAAATATATTTAATTAATTATTATCTTATCGAAAAAATATATTATTCAAAAAAACAATTTGATTTTAAAATAATTATAAATAAAAATAAATGAAAAAGTTATTTTATTATTAATAAAACAAATTTCCTATATCAATTTAAAGATAAATACAAAATCTATTATAATTTATTTAAAGATAAATATAAATAAATATTTAATTAATAATATACAATTATAATTAATATTTTAATAAATACTTTGTTATATAAAATCTATTACAATCTATTTGAAAATAAGTATAAATAAATATTTAATCAATAATTATATATTTTAATAAATATCCTATAATATAAGGTTTATTATTATTTAATAACTCAAACAATCTATTTATACTAAAATTCTAATTTGTAAAGTTGTTATTATTACTGTCAGGGTGTGGATCCACTGGGTGGGTCCACAGGTCGGGATCTACGGTGTAGATCCCTGCTCTGACAGGGTTTATATAGTAGAACAACTATTCCAGATCCCAATCTGGAATACTCCACGCTTTTGTGGCGCAGTGGTAAAGTTGTTCACCCCTGACAATTACAAATCATTATAAATCTATACTTTATAAAGATTTTATTATAATATTTCAAAGTTGTTTTGTTTTTTAATATATTATAAAAATTTTATTATAATATTTCTAGATTGTTTTGTATAATTGTAAAATCGATATTATTATAATTTATTATAAATTTATATTTTCCTAATTAAAAAATTAGATATTTATAAATATTTAGATAATTATTAAAAAATATTTTCAAAAATATAAATTTTGGAGTATAAAATTGTTTTATAGATTTTTTATATTTTTTATAAAAATATAGAATAAAATAAATATAGTTTTTATATTATATATATTATATAAAATTATAAAAATAAAATTGTAAATATATAATCTAATAGAAAAATTATATTAAAAAGGAAAGGATTCTTTTAAAAAGAATATTATCTAATATAGATGTTGATTATATGACCATGGTGGTCACATGATCAATCACGTGACTGTCATACTAGGCAGGGGCCTTGGCGTGACAATTATATTATTATATTATTATATTATTATTATATTATTATTATATTATTTAAAAGAAAAAAAATAAAGAAAAAGAAATAAAAAGATAAAGAGATATTATAAAAAGAGGGAAGAAAGGAGGGTTATAGGGAGGGTTATAGGGAAAAGGGAGAGAGGGAGAGAGAAAAAGGGATAGGGAGGGATAGAAAGTTGAGGGTTGAGGTAAGGGTTGAGGTAAGGGTTGGATTGGTTTGGTTTGGTTTGGGTTGGTTTGGTTTGGTTTGGTTTGGTTTGGTTTGGTTTGGTTTGAATGGGGAGGGAGGGAGGGAAGGGAGAGAGAAAAAGGGATGGGTGATAGGTGATGGAAAGGTGATGGGTGGGTGATGGATGGGTAATGAATAAAAAAGCAAGTTTGAATTAAAATTCGACGGATAATTTGAGTAACGGATGGGGAGAGTGAAGGAGAGGAAAGAAGGAAGGGAGGGAGAGAGACAAGAATTCCGAAATATTTTTTTTCTTCTTCAAGAAACTAGAATGTAATGGAATGGGTGGGGTAAAGGCATGGGGTTGGAAAGGGTGGTTATTATATAATATCCAGAAGATATCGATATCTATATGAAAGATAGAAGCTCCCGAGGTCTTCTAATATTTCGTTTTATCCATGTGTGGCACTATCGCAATGGACCTGATGATTTGATTTTATCATCGCGATTGGATTGAAATAAATCCGACGTAATATTTAAGATTTTGAAATATACATCTATCCATACATCCATCCATCCATCCATCCAATCAAACCCTATAAATAGCATCCGACATCCTAACCACTCTAACCATCTTCTCCACATTATGTATCCTCACCACATCCGCACCCCCCTGAATAGCCGCCGTAACCGTCGCCGTGGTACCCCAATCCCTTTCAAGGGGATCAGTCACGTCCGTGATATTCGCGATGAACTTTTTCCTGCTCGAACCCAGCAGCCAAGGCAAACCAGTCAAACCAGGCCAGTCACGCAATTCCTGCAAGCGACGAAGGATTTCGAGATTTTGGGGTTGGGATTTGGCAAACCCGATGCCGGGATCGAGGATGATGCGCCATCTTCTGATGCCTGCGGCTTCGGCTTCGGCGACGCGGGCGAGGAGTTCGCGCGCGATGGTGGGGATGAGCCCGGTGGGTGAGTAGTCGGTGAGATTGTTCATCGTCGAGGGCGTTCCTCTCATGTGCATGAGACAGACGGTTTTTCCAAGTTGCGCCATGGTGCGAAGCATATTGGGATCCATTTGACCCGAAGAGACATCATTTATGATGTCAGCACCTGCTTCGACGGCAGCTTTGGCTACGGATGCTCGATAGGTATCGATACTAATTGCGATATTTTCGCATGATTTTGATCGTCGGATCTCTTCAATCGCTGGGATGATGCGCTGTAATTCAACCTCGGGAGATACTTCAGGGGCATTTGGTGCGGTTGATTGACCACCTACATCGATGATTGTTGCTCCTTGTTTAACTAACTCGGATGATTTTCTTCGTAGGAATTTTCGATCATTGCGATTCTTTCCTCCATCCGAGAAAGAGTCAGGTGTGACATTTAAAATTGCCATTACATTAGTTTGACGATTGGGTTTGAGAGCATGCAGTGGACCCATGGATGAATTCAATGGAGTGAGGGTAGATAATGGAGTTGGAGATGGTGGTAATGCATTTAAATAATCTTGAGTTAATTTCCATGGAGATTTCGGATTCAGAGGTTGTCCAGGAATAAGCCTATAATCATATTAGCAAAGAATGATCTCAGGACAAGATAGACCTCAAGTTACTCTGCAAGTGGTCTCAAAACAAATTCCCGCTCAACCATACCAGGATGAGGTATCTGTAACCTTGGGTGATCTACAACTTCATTCCCGTAAAGTAGAATATCAAGATCAATATTTCTTGGACCTTTATCAATGATTTTCTCTCGACCCATCTCATTTTCAATACTTTGAAGTTCATCCAAGAGAGCAAGTGGTTCCAAGGTTGTTTCGACCTGTTAATGATTGTTAGTTTAAGGCTCTTGTATTAATCAAATTTTAAATGAACCTACTCCGTAGGCATGTCCAGTTGTAAAGTACAAGTAACATGATCACGTGGGTATGAATTGGTAGCACAGAAGTACGATAGAGGAGGAAAATGAACTCACCTCACAAGCTCCATTAAGAAAGTTTGCTTGATCAAGAACATACATAGGTTCAGTTTCCCATAACCCACTAGTTCTCTTGACTTTAATTCCCCTCTCTGACATTTTATTGCAAGCCATTTCAATCCATGCCACTCGATCACCAAGATTACTCCCCAAAGCAATATATGCCAGTTGGGGTTGAGCTTGAGGTTTAGAGAGGGTTGTCACATCATTTGAACTTGGTTGATTGGTATTGAGTGGATGTTGAGTCCATGGAGATGGTGATGAGCTTGTATTATCCGAGACATAACTTCGAGATATCAAAGTGGTGGGATTTTTGCATTTTGAAAATCCATGGAATGGGGTTTTGATAAATGATCGAGGTAATATCACACCCCGTTTCACAACCGATGGGAATAGAAAGCCCCTCATAGATGTCGAGTTTTCTCTTGCTTGGAGTTTTTCGCTTGCTTGAAGATATCGAAGCTTGAGTCTCATGGGGAAATTTGAGGTTAGAGGTTTGCTTTGTTCATAGGTTTAAATGGGTTACCGTATTGGATTCACGGACTATGGTGGCCGGGAATTACAGTAAGGTGAAACGTGAGAACATGATTGATTGATTGGTCATTTCCATTTTATACGGTACTCAAGTCACTCAACTCAACCCTCTCCAGCTACTGTTTCAAGCGAAAGCATACTCGAATAGAAGAAGGAGGAGAAGATCGGTATTAATTTATAAATTATAATATGTACAACAGTAACAGTAACAGTAACCCTAACCCTAACGACAATAATGTTATCTTTTATGTTTCCGTTTAATATGGGAATAACATCAAGACTGCATTCGCTGCACTCACTACTGCATTCACTACACTCACTACACTCACCCTTCATCAATTGATCAATTCATGAACTTTAAAGCACGTGCATGCATTCAGGTCCAAGCTAGAGCCAAGAATGGTTTAACCCGACGCTAACAGCCATACCGAGGTATCTTTTTACCCCAGATGAATCCTTTTTGAAGGGTCAACTGTTCCGAGGTTTCACCTATTAGAATCCCCTCAAATAATCCAACCAAATAATCCAACCAACCATCCAACCATCCATCCAACCATCCAACCATCCATCTGTCCTTCATATACCCAACATCCAGTCCTCTTTTTTTACGCCTGATCAATCGTTCCTCAAGTATCACATCTTTGATTCTATATCAAACCCATTTCTAGATATCATCACAAATAAAAATACAGCAATAATGGCTTCAAAACGTAAGTAACCATTATCACCAACCCATCACATGCCAATCAGAAACAATAACAATAAAGTTACACGATATTGAAGGAACCCACAAACTGATTCATATTTCTCAATAGAACAACTTCGCACAACGGTCACTGATCTCCTCAAGATCAATCATCCAATTATCCTCGCTGGAATGAATGTAGCCGCCGGACCAAAACTCGCAGCTGCAGTCACAAATGCCGGTGGTCTTGGGGTTCTAGGAGGGATTGGATACACGCCAGATATGTTGAGAGAACAAATTGCCGAACTCAAATCATTTCTGGATGATAAGAATGCTCCTTTTGGCGTTGATCTTTTACTTCCACAGGTTGGAGGTTCGGCGAGAAAAACAAAGTATGTGTCTCCCTCCCTTGCGACTGTCCTGGGTTCTCGGTCTTCATAGAGAGATTCTCTTCGATGGGTAAACAATGGTTGACGTATGATTTTCTTTCAGCTACGATTACACCAAGGGAAAATTAGATGAACTCATCACCATCATCATCGACAGCGGAGCCAAACTCTTCGTTTCCGCCGTGGGTGTCCCACCCAAACATATCGTCGAACGACTCCACAAAGCCGGGATCCTCTACGCCAACATGATCGGACACCCAAAACACGTGAAGAAATGTCTCGATCTCGGTGTTGATATCATCTGCGCACAAGGAGGCGAAGGCGGTGGACACACGGGAGATGTCCCCACCACCGTCTTGATCCCCGCCGTGGTCGAACTCTGCAAGGGAAAAACTAGTCCCATGAGTGGAAAACCCGTACAAGTCGTTGCCGCCGGAGGGATCTTCAACGGCCAAACCGTTGCCGCCGCTTTGATGTTGGGCGCAAGTGCCGTGTGGGTTGGTACTCGATTCATCTTGACCGATGAAGCTGGAGCATCGAAAGCTCACCAAGAGGCCGTCAGAACCGCGGGTCATGATGATAATGTTCGAACGATCATCTTCACGGGTCGACCACTCCGCGTACGCACCAATAGTTACATTCAAAACTGGGAAGAGAACCGCGCCCCCGAGATCAAGGAACTCACATCCAAGGGGGTCATTCCCGTCGAACATGATTTTGAAACGCTGGGTGATGATATCGATGATGAAACGATGGATCATGCAAGACCTTTCTTAATGGGTAAGGCGGCGGCGGTGGTGAATGAGAAGAAGAGCGCCAAGGCCGTGGTGGATGAATTGGTCAGTGATGCTGTTGCGGCGATTCATAAGGGCGAGAAATTAACGGCGAAATTGTAAATTTTATTCTTTTGATTGTTATTTTAGATGGGATAGCTGTGGATTGGGTTGGATTGGGTTGGTTTGGATGGGGTTGGTCTTATGGTTTGGGATGGGATGGGATGGGATGGGATGAAGGTCGATGTCGATGTCAATATCGATGTCGTAACATGAAATGAGATTCAAATTCAAATTCAAATTCAAATTAATACAAAGCTTGATCGATTCCATCCATCTTCATATTATCAGAGTACAGAGTAGCTGTCAGCCAGCGCTCGCTCGCCAATGGGTTAGGTATGGTGTATGGTGCTGGCAGGTGGTGGTCACTTCCAATTAGTCTTACTTGAGCTATTATTACTCTTACTTGAGTTGAGTTGAGTGGTTTTTGGTTTTTGATTGTTTGATTGTTTGTTATCTAAGTAGGTAGGTGGGTAGGTTGGTAGGTAGGTAGGTATTTGTCGTTCGTTGTAGGTATGATTCGATTCGATTAGGTATGATCGATTGGTTGGTTGATTGGTTGGTTGGTTGGTAGGTTGGTAGGTAGGTAGATAGAGAGGTAGGTAGAGAGGTAGAGAGGGGGAAGGGGGAGTAGAGGGGTAAGGAGGAGTAGAGAGGGAGGGGGATGAGGGTGAGGTAGAGTAGATTATATCATATTATGTTGATTATGTAGCTAAAAGTAAAGTAGAAGTTCATTAATTATTCTAGAATTAAGGGTACAGAGCTCTCTATATGTACAGAGGAGGAAAGGTATTACGTAATATCCAACATATTGGGATAAGATGGAATAGGAAGTTGAATGTAATATGTTATATGGGTCATTTCGATGAAGTGTATATCGATACTTGTCTTGCTGTTCATTATATTTTTGCATATAATAAGTGAGTGACATGTTTCTTGGAACTTAAGTATTATGGGAATAGTTTTTATACTTGGAAGATGTTTGGTATTGTTAAATAAGAAGAAGGGAACGGATATAGAGAATCGCGATCTTTGATGTTGATGGTTGGGTGGATGGTATATTAAGGGGGGATCTTCATCTGTTATGGTGTTTATATTCAAACGAGGAAGTAAAAAAGATATGATCCATGTTAAAAATTAGTAATTCATATATTTCTATTTACATCGTATTGAGATTTCTATATATACAAAAAAATCGATGAAGACGGCAAATCAATCTTATTTTGTATACCTAATTATTCCCTCCTCTTCATCGCAAGCGCAGGTCCAGTGTAAACATGTCTCGCCTTCACATAATAATAAACCCCCGCAATAATCAAGGTTCCCACAAACATCACACTCGACCAGTTCATATTCTGGGCCGTAACAGGAGTTTGGAGAGGCCAAAAAGCGAAAAAGGTAATGGGCGTTAAGAAACACAATGATGCGATATTGACCGCCATGCCATATTTACCGAGGGTCCACCGATGAGCAGGAAGAGGACCTTGCGTACGACGCCATATCAAACAACTAATGGTGATGTAGTAAGAGCAGAGAAGAGAAACGCCACCGAGGGAATTGATAGCGTTGAGCGCAACGGAAGAACCGAGATTGATGAGGGAAAGGAGCGATGAGACGGCAATGGAGACGCAGACGCTGCGGAGTGGAATGTTCCAGCCGGGTGAGACTTGGGATAACCATGTGGAGCCGGGCAATCCTCCATCGCGGGCAAACGACCAGATCTGTCGTGATGCGGCGGCTACTTCGCTCACGCAGCAGGAGAGGAGGAGGATGATCACCACGGTGCACATGATGTTTGTGGCGGCGTAGCTTTGCGTGGCGTTGAAGAATACTTGCATGAATGGTTGACCCGTCACACTGTTGAGGACGCTGTCGAGATCTCCGATCGTGAAGATTAGTGTTACCGCCATGAGAAATCCCATGGTGGCATTGGGTCCTACGGACCACATGATGGCTCTTGGAACTACCCATGATGCGTCTTGGATCTCCTCGGCTTCATCCCAATTATGTTAGTACACACTCTATCCATATGACATAGAACGTGTCTGGGTGGTTGGGAAAACTTACATAAATGAACGGAGCAATCATAACCAATCAAGACACTCATCGGACTGGTAAGACCAATCATAGCGGCCAACCCCTTCGACGACCACCCCCCCTCATTACTAAAATCAAAAAGCACCGTCTTCGCATCACCCCTCGGACCCATGACCCAGAGCGGAATAATAATAACAAAGAAGCCAATCAGGTGAAGAATCAATATCATGCCTTCGATCAACGGCAATCGTTCGGCGAGAGATGTGTTGAAGACGACGGAGAACATCACGACGGCAATTGCGAGCAATGTGGCGTGGAATGGCTCGTACACATAGTCGGCTTTGTTGAGAGCGATGAGCCCTTGAAGAATCCCCCCGATCATAAAACATACTCCCGCGAGATATACCTGCCACCCGATAGCACAAAGCCATCCTACGATATAGCTAAGAGGTTTTTGAACGCTGGGTGATGCGAATTCAGATACCCAATGATATTGTCCACCTGCAGTAGGCGATCTATAGATTTCCTCACATATTAGTTGAGTCGCCTAGGTACCTACCTGAGGAAGAGTGAGGCCAGGAAGGATGGTAGATAAGAGATAGAAATAGAAATAAACGTACATCGATGCCATCTCGGCAATACTAGCATATACCAAAGACATACCACAAGCGGCAACGATAAAACCCCAGAAAAGATCGGCGGTCCCTCCATCAATCATGACGAAGGTGAAGAGGGGGAGTAATAATTCCCAGGACGCCATGGCTGTGCTGGCAAATCCTAACATGGTGATGAATTTGAAATTTCTCTGCACGTGATATGAATTCAGTTAGTCATTCATTAATATTTCCCCCTCTCTCTCTCCCCCCATGACTATTATCATAACGGCACAGGACGGGACAAGACGGAATAAGCCACATACGCGCAAAACCTGTTTCTTCCCCAAAACCGCCATATCCTGCTGATCAGCCCGCGTCCCTCTCCATTTCCTAGCCACCTCTCCCGGACTATCATTCTCATCATCGTCGTCTTTCTCCATCTCTTGCGCCCCGGGGATCGATGCACCGAAAGCTGATTCTCGGCTCGCAAATACCGTGTCTTCGTTTTTTTGAATCTCGGCCGGCATGGTGGGCGGATCTTGGGGAATTCTATCGGAATCGGAGGGGGTGGGATGGGATGGGCTGGGCTGGGCTTGGCTTGGGTTTATGGTTGAGATTGGATGGATGGATGGATCGGAGGCTGGCTTAGACTCGAGATACCACTTAATCTCAATCTCAATCTCAATCTCGTGAGTCAATCAATGAAGGAGTGAGGCGACCAGGAGCGAACGAAAGGAAAGAACGGTTAGAGTCGGTCGCACGAGCAATACATACACCAAGATAATAAGGTTAAGGGAACGAACGAACAAACAGACTTCCTTCTTCATAATAAAAGGAAATTCGGAAGAGGGACGAGGCGAGGTGCAAAATACATTACCTTACATTGCATTGCATTGCATTGCCGACTTTTGTCCAGATAATCGTTCCTAATTCGGTAATTCCGACGAACCGGTCCCGACTGTATAAATTATAACCTACGTACCTACCTACCTAGTACCCTAGGTACATTTGATTCTCCGAGAATCTCGGGGAATCCAGATGGATCTAGGTCCATCTTTTCCTCCTTCCCGGTCCTTCATCATTCATGACATGAAGGATGATTCATCCCTCTTTTTTTTTCATCCCTCATCCCTCATCCCTCATTACATCGCGCTACCGAGTACAATGTTTGCGAAGTTCAGAATGATAACCGACGATGAAGCGGGGCGGGGCGGGCCAGCCAGCCAGCCCACAGATAATGTATGGTGAAACGACCGGTCCGTGTTTTGATTTGGGAAGGTTCAATCAGGGTGGGGTGGGGATGGAATTTCTATCCTCCGTGGACCGCAAGGGTTTTACCATCATCCCTACTCCCGCGTGGAATGAAGATTAACGGACCCGTTATGGTGGAGTGGAGTGGGGTGGAGTAGAGTCAAGCTTTGGATTTTTGGCCGTTTTTTGATATGAAGGTCATTTAGGCGAGGTGGATTATTGGAATCTGTGCCATCGTAATAATAGAGGTATCGGGGACATAGGGATATACTTGTATTATTTCCTCGTGCAGCTTTTCTATTTACGGTCTTTTGTTTTCTCGTGATGAAAATTTTGTGGAAAATTTATTTGATGATATTTTTATCCTTTAGATATCCTTGTAATGGAATCTCTAGGGCAATATAATAACCCCCTTTTCAACACCACCAGGTATACAGTACTGTAATACAGAAACGTACTGTAGCTTTGTAAAATTGTAAATGTAGTACCTCGCCTCGGTTAGTTATGAAGGGGGAATAATAGAATAAAAACGCAAAGACTTATTCGTCAAGAATTTTACCAGGGAAGTTCCAGGCCGCAGTAAGTGAAAAAGAATCTTGGAGGGGATTTTGAAGTTTGACAGCTGGGCAAGAATTAATTATAACCTCATAGTCATGGACCATGGTTCTCCACATTGATCCATGTCACGATCGGTATTCAGTGCTCGCCACTACTCTACATTACGTATATAATGACTCGAGATTTAAGACAATAATAAGATTTTTGCCTCAATAATCAACATGATAACATCCCATAATAACTTCAGCTATTGTACTCCCTATGTAATATGTACTTCGTACTGGATCGTATTTCGAGATGTTTCAGGGTTCTTTGCCTTCATTTCAGTACATCAAATCGCAACAGAGCTGATCGACCTTTTTATCCACACCAATCATATACCCTAGTAAGTGTCAAGCAACCCTAGAGATAATAACAGACATCAGGAATCAGAATCCATATCTATCTCCACCCATCGCCCAATTATCCACAACATCACAGCCAGCAAAGTATAATCATAATTTGCGTCACGAAACCCCCTGGCCTTGCGGTATCCACGGTTTTCACAGAGAGCACGGTACGGTTCCTCTCAAACTCAATTTACTGGAGATCCGGAATTGTTTGTTTCATTCCCCAGAACCTCAAGCGTCTCTCCCGGAATAGATTTCAGCTCACCCTTTCCGCGTTTTCCATGTACAGTTCAAGTCCATTTGAGAGTTCTCTTGCATGTTTTCCATTATTGACTATTCTTCTTTTCGACTTGGAAATTGGTAGCGAACCCACAAGGGACGACTGGTTATCACCTGTTATATGGCCAGATCATATGGCGTGGTACCTTGCAATATCTTCTTCCCTCTTCTCCGCACCATCGGTATCGTATCTGAAAGATATAGCACTTGATAATTTCCAACATGATGCTTCTTTATGAAGCATCGGAATCCGGAAGTTCCATCTATGATGCCATGTTTGAGTTCTCATATTCCTCCCTCCACTCTGATATAACTCTTAACACGGATTATCCTTCTCTGATTTGACCAAGTCGCCCGAGAACGAGTGGCCATGTCAATGTCAACGTCCGGTTTGGTGGTTCCGCCCGGTCAATCACCACCCTTTGCTGTCGTGACCAGTACGGACCATTCGGCGTGGATTATCATCGCGACGGCGTTGGGGCTTGCTTGCACGTTGGTCTTTAGTGGCATCAAGGCTTTTGCTAGGAGTTCGTTGGGAAAGGGAATCAATTATGATGAAATATGTCTTGGGGCTTCCTCGGTTAGTTGGTTAAACCCATCAATTGGATGACTTGTCAGAAGTTGAAAAAATGCTGGAGTGGGTGGAATGAAAATGGCTGATGATTCCAATAATGTAGCTCTTTGCCATCATTCAGTCTTCAATCATATTGGGAGCATGCTCCAAAGGCTTGGGAAAATCCATCGAACTTGTCCCGGCAAAAGATCAAGCTCAGATACAGCAGGTAAGTCAGTCGAAGTCAAAAAAGTAGCGCGCGCACGAGATTGATCCCGCAGGAGGCTGACTTTCTTTGACTTGACAGATGTATTACACAAGCTTGTTATTCTTCATCATATCTCTTGGGCTGTCCAAATCTTCGGTGGTTCTGTTACTGGCCAGTTTGACGCCCGATCAAAAACATGAGAAGATTTTCCGGGGCGTCATAGGTCTAATGGTGGCCTGGACAATTTCCAGTACGTTTGCTGTTGCGCTACAGTGCAATTTGTCCTATCCGTGGAAAACCATAGGGGAGCGTTGTGATAATGCAGTGAGCTTCCTCCCAAACTTGCTTTCAATTCTGAAGTATAAATAAAATCTAACTTGAGATGGTAGTTATTGAGATGGCAGATGATATCTTCTTTTGATATCATTTTCGAGATTGCATTTGTTTTTCTCGCAATCTACCTAGTATGGAACCTCCGAACCAGCAAATCCAACAAAGCGATTGTAGCTGTTGTATTCAGTTTTCGTCTCCCGTGTGTCTTCCCGGGTTCCATTAAATAATAAGCTTCATGCTAACAAATTCTATCTAGTATGATCATCGCGATTGCCTACCGACTCATAAATTTCAATGCCAATGGGATGATGAAAAATCCCACATTTCTCGAGGACAAATTCATCGTGTGGACACAGACAGAACTAAACTATTCCGTCATCTCCGCCATCATACCAAGTCTCCGCCCATTTGTCAAGAATCTTTCTACATATTACGGGCAAGAACTAGGAGGAAGATCTGGCTATACCTTGGAGGATTCAAAGAACTACCAACTTTCAAATTTAAGCTCCATCAGGAATCATGAAAATAATCATCAGCTCGAGGGGGGGAGAATTGGTGAAGAAGTTGTTGATCCGGATGATTATAAATTTCGAGTTTGGGCCACGCAGGGAGGATTGCCAGGGGCAAAGAGAAATATCACGACTGCAGGGGGGACTTCGAAATTATTACGGAAATCGTCGCTGGATGATGGGATGGATGGGGATGGGTTGAGTGTAGGGAGTAGTGATAGTCAACGAATGATCATCCAAAAAGATACTTCATGGACGGTACGGATGGATTGATTGATCAATGATGGAAATGCAAAAATATTGCATTAGATGGTTGGCATACCGGTATTTGGTGGAGTTAGGGTTGAACTTACAAGCAGCGTCAAAATTTAGATATTCCTGTCAGTGGACTGGACTGCTATTTGGATTACACATTTATGATTCAATGGGATTTTTTTCTTAGGTGTTTCATTATTCAGCACTTATTCATTCTTTCTTTCACTCATTTATGCATCCATTGAAAATCATAAAATATCATCTCAATCTAAAACTTTAAGTCTTATCTATTTCTTGCTATCCTAGACTCCTAGATGCTAAAATCTAAAAGTTCAAGAATACATACAGTACATATCTTCATTGCCAAATTCATATATATCCATAAAATATATTAAATTTACCGGTCAATGAATATCAGTCGGCGATTTGGTTATTCTCAATATCTAATCCATATCAATATCTTTCGATACATCATGCATGATATGATTTAGAGTTTTCCCCTCCGTCAACCCTGTTGATTGATAGATATGCAATCCTCTACCCAATGATCCATATCATAGCTTCATAGGGTAGGTATTATCTCTTCGGTGACCACTATCCAGTGGGTCCCCTATTAGTAAGCGAAAACGGATATTTACCACAGGTCCGTAGAGTTATTATTTTGAAAGTTCATACTACTGAGGGCTAATCTATTTCAATTTCAAGTTGATAGAAATTTTTAGATGAATATAGTTGTTTCTAGGTAGTAGCTATGAGATAATAAACAGAGCTTAAGCCCCTTTTCCCGGTGGATAGTGGCCATCAAGAAGAGAGGAGATAGATATTGTTGAATAATAACTGTGAAGTTCGAATTATTCAATTATCTCTGCATATCATATCATATCATGCCATGATCATCCATTTCAATCAAGGGCAGACCTAGAACAATCTTCCTATGAAAAAAAAATTGATACCTACCCCCACTATTGAATTTACTCACGTCGCGGCTCGCCTCACCCCACTTCCATCCTTATTGAAATTTGACAGGGCCACCCGACCCTATTGACACGGCTCGATCCGTTCTAACCTCTCTACCCCCGGAAACTCTATCCGAGAACCGGGAACCTTTGTTCAAAGTTAATTAGATGGTTTCTCTGGAATTGGAAGATGGGCCCCTGCGAATTAACAATACAGCTTATGCAGGTGAGTGAAACTTCTCCGATGAGGCTAGGACTTTACCACTCCCACGAAGGAATGTGCCGTGCCCCGTGATGTGATTGTTGTGCTGAACAAACCTGAATTGGATTGCCCTACCTAATGGTCCTCATCTCGACTCAAATTACCTACCTAGTACTCCGCAGACACTTCTTCGACCAAGATCTGGATCTCTTTGGTCCGCTATTGACTAGACGAAAATACATTGAATATTGAAATACTGCAGGTGGGTTATGATTTTAACCCTAATCACTCAGTGTTAGAGTTCCACCGGAAACTAGCCAAATTCGTTTTGTACATTTAGACATTGTTTAAGTTCATTTCCAAAGCCAGATCATAGATGTCGAATTTTGCCAAATCCTTACTGATATTTTCCTCAAACCCTTGTTCGTTCTTTGACACACTTTGATAGGACGGTGCCAGCTCTTGAACCCTTAAGCAAAACCATCACTACGCTACTGTACTGGAATCTACCAAAACTCGATCTATACATCGGATCTCCAGAAACCTTTAACCTTTAACCATGACCACGGTAACAGCAGTGTCTCAGGCCGGCCATGACACCTTCGATGCATTGAATATCGAGTACGAAAAAGCATATCGCAACAATCCATTTAAGATCCTTGCCGTCGAAAAAGCAATAGCGTTACTCTCCCCCGGATCCAAAGTTCTCGATGTGGGATGTGGTACCGGGGTACCCGTTTCCCTGCTATTGGCGGAAGCAGGTCTAGAAGTAACCGGTTTCGACATCTCAGCCAAAATGATCTCGTTCGCTCAAAAGAGAGTGAAGGGCAATTTTTCCGTGTCAGATATGGTAAAATTCAAGGTTGAGGACACGTTTTCAGGAGTCTTTATGATATTTGCTCATCTTCAACTTTCGTATGCGGCTGTTCATGCAACCGTGTATAAATTTGTCAGTGCGCTGAAGCCCGGGGGAATCTTTGTGCTGGGCCAAATGCCTAGTGATACATATGTGAAGGATGAGGATGAAGCTTCTTCGTATGATGAGACGAGGACGTATGTTGAGGATTATAATGCGCCGTTTATGGGGGAACCACTTCCGACTTTCATGATGAGCGAGCGGGGACAGAGAGACTTTTTGACGAGTATGGGGTTGGAGATTGTGGACGAGACGATCGACGAGTTTCAACCGGATAATGAAAGGTGTGAACCGGAGATGCAACAATATATCATTGCGAGAAGACCGGTGGATGGGAAGATTTTACAGTCACAACCACTTCCGAAGGTAGTAGAATAGTGAAATGAATCAAGATTCTGCCCAACTTTTTCTCAAACGACGATTTTCATTTTTCGATAGCAGAACTCGGAGGTTGCACAAAGATGAATCAGTGGAATAGCATGGTAAATTAGTGCCACTTGGGAGTTTGAATGATGAATTCATAATTTCACCTTCATATAGTGGCAAGAGACACCGAAAGAAAGATACTGTTATAAAAGAAATTGACTTGGAACACAACCTAAAAGAAAGATAATATTTATCACGAGGATCCCCCTTTCTCCTCATACAAAGAGCAAGCATCGTACATAGAAGAAGCTCTGTATTTATCCAAGGCGCTGGTTATATGCCCAATGATTTCTTCTGGCCCATTCCTGTAGCTCGATAACTTCCAAGGCACAAGATTTTGGTACCCATCACGCTCAGTAGACATCTCGCGAAAAAATACATTTTGCATTGCATCGTGTTTCCATAGATAACCTCGAAGCCAGTTTAGCGTTATATTGTCATGATCTTGCATGAAAAATTCCAAGATAAGTGCAGCTAGGCCAGCTGCTATCGGTGTTGCCGCTGAAGTTCCAGACATAAATTCATGTTCAGTCTCGTCGGGTGTAACAGCCGGAACACTTTCTCCCAAAATAGAAAAGTTTATTGAATTGATCTGTTGAGGAGGGTTAAAGCTTGACTTATTTCCATCACCAGTAGCCGAATTTACAGCAAAGACTTGGGACATGCTAGCTGGAAATGCCACTTCCTTTCGAGTTCCATTGTTCCCCGCTGCAGCAAAAAACAGAACTGGTCGTTCACGAGCATCGAGATTGTGTTGCCGGCTGGAAGCTTTTTCGATAATGTGCTCGATTTCTTTTTTCCAAGATAGAAATCCAAAAGACATCGTCACAATGTCAACGCCCCAATTCTCTTTCCCATCAGGGTTGGTTCCTATGTTACATGCTCGCTCTAAAGCCTAGTTTTATTTGTTAGCGCGTCAAGGCCGAGAGAAGGCGAACTCGAGGAAATTCATACCTTCATCACATTCTTAGCCTCCAAGGTTTCATTTTTGCTTTTCGTAACGCGAGCCACATAAATATCCGCCCAAGGGGCTACGCGTTGAAGTAATGCAACACAAGTGGTACCATGCCCATCGATGTCTATATCAACTTCATTCTTGCTATCACTCAATCCTACAAAATCTTCCACCTTTTTGAGTCTTTTCCCCCCTCTTCACCTTTCCGGAACTTTGTGCGGCTTATGTTAATCCCCGTGTCCAGGATTGCAATTCTGATCCTCTTATACTTATCTTTCCGTAGAATTTGCAAGCGACAGTGACTATCTTGCAACTCGAGAAACCACGCGTTGGCGCTTGAGATATTTGTATCAGAGCGGATAGTAAAAAGTCTAGCATCAAAGTTTTTGCATCTCGGTTCTCCATCTTGTGGTGCAGTGAATGGTCTTCTCGTTTTTATCGTGTGAACGGGGGCTTCGGCTGTTCGAACCCAGAGTTCAGATATTGGTCTCGTAACTGATGACAGTATAATTCTTTTAGACCTCCCCTTTCTGAAGACCACAGTTATTGGCCGACGTCTCAGATTCTTCATAATTGAAGAGAAAAATGATTTGTGCGGCTTTTGATTTACTTTTGCTGGGTGGGGGTCATAACTTACTGGATGACACGGTATTTCTTCGAACTCGGGTTTCACTGAACCGTCTTCATTGAACATCGAGCCGAGCAGTTTGAGGCTTGAAATCCCAAATCCTGGACACCCTCTCTGCCCATCTGCGAATTCATCCCATGACAATATATCATCCATCGGTTCCCCACGTAGCCCACGTTCAAGCTGTTCCAATATTTCATGTAGCCCAAGACGTTTCACATACTCTGGAGGAATGGTGGAAAAGGGCTCGGCACCGCTTTTTAAACGAACCAACATCACCTGTGCAAGAATTTCTGAAGCATAGAATTTTATAGCGCGTTGTTCAGAACCTGCAATATCTGCCTCTTCTTGTCTTTTACGCCAGTAAATAGCGAGGCTTATCGCTTTTTCTACCTTACCCATGCTTATATAGCAATGTGCCAGAAGATTTGAATCATTGGATTGATAAAATTAGGTATCCAGGCAAATGATGATCCAAGTATGCTGCTATTTTTAATACCGTGTATGTGACCACCAAGTTATGCGAGGATATCGCAACATAGTGCACCAAATTTAACACAGCATCATTATTTCCCTCTAATAATTTAACAAAAAGGTTACGCAGTTCATTGGGAATACGAGACAAAGCTAGGCTGATTCTTTTATCTGGAGGGATTACTGGCCGTTAAGGCTGCACCTTCCCGTTATGAGACAAGTGTTATGTTGTGATTTGTTCCACGATTACTTCAACATGAATATCGGAGCATTGTCGCATTTTCGCATCCCTAGTTAGGAAAATAAATGCACTAATTATCTCACCGAAGCCTGTACTTATGCCTTTTCAAAGGCACAACATAATTCATTGTCAAACGTGCATCATGCATCAAAACGAGAAAAAATTCCATACATGTGAGCATGAGTCCGTTATCGGGGCACCATGCGAAAGATATGCAGTCTTGCAACAAGAAGCTCACTTGTATAACCGCGTGTAGATGGGAGCATATTGTTTTAAATCTGCGCTTGGTAAGATATGGGAAGAATCTTCCAACAACCATTACTTAAACGTCTACCTTCTAATCTAGAATAATCCTGCACCATCTCAACCGCTATCAATATTCTCATTACCCTTCACTACTTGATAGTACCACAAAGTATGCCGGTGCAAAAGTCTTACTTCTACACCTCCAATCGCGACTGTCCTCCAGATGGAGATGTTTTTGAATTTACTTAAGATACGACACTAATTGCTTAGCAAGATCTCAAGTCTTAGCGAATCTTAGCGAAAGGGGGTCTTCTTTTGGGTTTAGCTCCAAAACCCCGTGATCGATGTCGAGAAGAGGGGGGTGCTAGATGTATCTTGGCTCACATACACATATTTTTGACTACTATTCACAAATCATGAATAGAACGGCCTCCAGAAATATAACCTCAACTTATGCGCTGGCAGGGCTGACTGGTACCACCCACTGAAAACCTAGACTTTTCCGCATCACATGACCAAATTGTATTATATACATGCGGCCAAATCTTTTCCACCAGGCCGTATTATCGTGACCTTAAAAGAATTACATTTCTATTGGATATTCAAGTCTTCCACGCCCCGCGTATGAAATTTAATGTTAGGATATGATCTCACGCCCGCGCGCATTTATTCATATTCTGGTACTACCCGTGCATTCAAATCCAGTGCATCCATCTAAATCTTTTACCAAATTATCGGCTGTTCCTTCAGCATTGGAATACCTTTGTGTAGGTATCTACGCGTATCTTGGTGAAATATTAACAAGCTTGAAAGCCTCAAACGATTGGGGCATTTATTAAGGGACGATGTAGTTTTCAATAGGTTTTAATTTGCTATTTATTATATCAATAACCAATCGATCCAATCGTGTAGAGGTAAATGTATGAAAGAGAATTGAGATGAAAACAATTGAACAATGGAATATTGACAGGAGATTTATCTTATATCAAAACCCGTATTTCTCAACCCACTCATCCTCCACTTTCTTTTCCTCATCCATCTCCCATTTTATGCGAGCCGCCTCGAAAGACTTCAAGTCGAACTTATCTGGCCAGCCATTCTCCTTATAGAGCCGAGCATAAGAGTCTCCTTGATATGTGCCATTTGGAAGTCCTCCTGGTATCCATTCCAGAGTTTTGAACTTGTTCATGTATTCGCGAAGGACAGTTCTAGCGTGTCGTGAGGGGAATCGATTCAATGGGAGATAATCATCCCAATCTTCGCCGATTTCGATGTGCTGGGTGGAAGGATCGAGATTCTCTATATTCATGTAATTGATGGTCCATATTTTGCCTGTGGAATCAATCGTTAGTTCTATTGCTAATATATTAATCGATGGCTTCATTTATAGTCTGTTTTATTCGACGGGAGATCAACAACTCACAATTCTTCGTGTTTAATATCATAACAGCACTCTCCTCCCCATCAATCCGACTCAAACAAATATAATCCGGCTCCATATACTTTCCACCCCACTCCTCAAGTCCTCTCACTACTCCATCACTTTTCTCCACCGCATGAAAAAGATCTCCTATCTCATCCAATTCCCAATCCGTTCTATAATCCACGAATTGACCACCCAATAGAAATTCTGCCTCTCCAATGCTACCAACTCCATGACACCACTTCGTCCTCTTTCCTTCTTTCGGCTTGTTAATATATGGCAGCATTTCCATCATCTGTATTGACCTTTCCGATAATCCTAAGCTTTTTGCGGGAGTTGTATTGATGGGTGGATTGATATGTGGTGATCGACTAATGAGTGAGGAGTCTAGATATCCCATCCGCACGAACAAGTCGTAGAATTCTTCCATTAAACCCGCAATTTCCTCTGGTGTGCAAACTTCCTCTCGATTTCCCACTTCCTCTAGTGTACCTCCATTCACAGATTTCTCGAGGAAAGTTCCTACATCAATGAATACTCTGCCCGTCGAAATGCGCGCCGCATCAACAATACTGAAGGAGCTATCATCGATAAATGCAAGTCCATAAAAACCGATCAAGCAACCGATCAAGAAAAGTAATACCAGTTTGGAAATATATGATAATATAGCCCATTTCTGTCGCGCAGTGCGTGTTTCAATGGAATCCATATTCTGTTCTTTAGAATCCATCGCGTTTAAAGTGGAGGAGGTATTGATCATTACCTTGGTATTTTTATTAAGTCGGCGGGGATTTTGAGGATGAGAGAGGTGCGTTTTGAGATTTCTTCCTTCTGATTTTGGTAATTTTGAAGGTAGGTATGTATGTTCTTCATGAAATTGAACTTCGCCAAATTTTTGAAAAAGAAATGACTCTACAGAGAGTATGAATGTGAATAGGGAAATGAATGATAGATAGATACCTAGTATATGTTGTTGATGATGATTTTAGCATTGAGACGCCCACCAAGCTGCGAATATTTGTTCTTGGATGGGGTCATCACCAGCCTTTTAAATCAAAACTGTAGCTTGAAGTAGGTACCTTCCAGTACATTTTGTACGCGAAATACATTGATACGGTTAGGAAAAAAACTTCAAATTTCCAACCTATACACTTTATAATAAGCCACATTATTGAATTTAAAAAATTCATTCGATTGAAATCATCTACTATCGTAAGTAGTTGTACGAATGGAGGTCAGTAGGGCTAAACCTGCAATTACGTTTTTTCTCGGTTAGAGAAAGTTCCTTTAAGGGGAAGGATCCACGAAAGTTTTTGGAATCTTACCTGAGATCAGGTGGATAAGGGATAGATAAATTTATGAGAAAAGGAGTGTATTGCGTGTAGCTTAAACTAGGTATCTACAGTAATAATGGGGGAATATACCTAGGATGCTACAGTATATGGTACGGGACGAGCGTATACACTAATCCTGTAGCATAGTAAATATAATACAATATAATACACAGAATACAGTACTGCACGTATTCTTCCAACAAAATTAATAGGATGATTGCTTGGCAAAAAGTGTCTTTTGGAGTTTAAATTCAAACCCTCTGATCTCAAACCCTGTGATAAATACCTACCTACCTATATCATCGAGAGAAGAGGCCGGTACTAATAAGTGTAGACTGATTACATATCTAAACCTTCACCTTCATCACAAATATGAATGATAGCTACCAATCTAATAGCAACTCCTCTCTTCTCTTACCCCATCTTTTTTTCTTACTTTCGGTAGGTAAGATCAAAATGGTTCTTCCCTTCCCTTCCCTTCCCTTTCCTACCTTCCTTCCTTCCTTTCTTGGAAAGAAAGTCTCACCTTCAACCTTTTTTATTTAAATTTAATTAGGTAAGGTAACCGCTATTCATTCTCTCATTATATCTGAAGGGGGGCCGGGGGTAAACTTCAATATCTTATAGAATGTGAAGGACAATTTGATTTCGTTTCTGCTCCGGCCGAAATCTTAAGGGTTTTTGATGGATGTGTAGTATGTACTGTACACCATAGGAGGTAATTTTATCCGAGTGGATGTATCGTTACCTTAGTTCTATGAATCTTGTTTCAAATGCTCGAAATTAACATTGAGCATTAAAAAAATACAGTATCATCGCTCCTTCCTCCAATAGGTACGCAGTCATACCGTGTACCTACCAGGTAGGTTGACTTGCAAAACACGGACTTCCTTCTCATTTTATATGACACCTCCCCATTTAAAACATTGCACCATCACATTCAAAACACATTCTCCCATCAAATCTCATCCTATCCTTTCGTCTTGATCTTCATCGTGGTCCGGGAAAGATGAAGATTGATCCATCTCGTCTCGTAAACATGAGTGCAGATATGACTTCAAAAGACAAGACTTCAAGAAAGATTTCAGAAAGGATTTCAGAAATGACCCCAGAAGAGATTTCAGAAATGACTCCAGAAAAGGTTTTCGAAAGGATTTCAGACATGACTTCAGAAATGACTCCAGAAAAAATTTCAGAAAAGATTTCCGAAATGACTCTAGACATGCCCCGATATTTAGACATCGAAAAAGTCGTCGGAGCGATCCAAGCCGTACTCAACCACTCACCCGGCTTAAGCTCGCGCAAAATCCACTCGCGACTCCTCCGCAACGAAACCTGGCCGCTGAAACTGCACGAGGTAGCCGTCGAAGCCTGCCTGGTGAAAAATTTCGGCATGCGTATCTCCGATACCCGTTTAATGGCCGCCATGCCGTTTACGAGCGACGCAGCCATTGACGAGTGGATTGCGGGATGTCTGTGTGAGCATTTTGGCGAAGCGGCCGCGGATGCCCTGATGAAAGCCACCGTGAGGAACCACTGCAAATGCATGCGGACGCCCAAGACCGTGTCGGAGGAGGAGATCAAATATTATCGGAATGGAAGGATGACGGTGGATCCGAGGAAGAGTCGCGCGGTGGGATTATTGCGGATGATGCTCGACACCAAGGTCCCGATCAAGAGTTTCCTGCCGCGCAATACGCCGACGGAGTTGGCTTCTATGCCGTATTCATTCATGGATGCGGGACAGCGGGTCTACGCGCTCTTCTATGCGGAATGGGATGCGTGGATGGGACCGGCATGTTTTAAAGCTCCGCCCGCGATCGAATATGTGGAGGATTTTGAGGAAAAAATGATCTTTAAAGGGCCTCAGAGTGGGGATCCGGCGCATTGCCACTTCAACATCACGTGTTGGAATCCGGAAATCGGGTATAGTTTCGAAGACCATGTGCAGGAGGTCTTGGCTTCCACGTGTGATGAATGGCGTTGCAATCGGGAATGGTTGAAGTGGGCCATCACGCGCACGGAAGACCAAGACACCATCAAGATGATCAACAGCGTAAGTGACGTATCCCATCCCATCTCGTCATTCCCCTCCGGGTTATTTGATTGTGATCCGGGACTAAATAGATGATCCGTAGGTGTTGGCCGGACAGCATGGAGTGAAATATCGACATATCTTCCACGGCTTTGTGGAATATCACAATTGGCACAGCATCTGGTTTTACAACTTCCGCATCGTGCACGAAATCGCCGCATACGTGGTGGAAAAGAAGGGCGATGCGGAGATGATGTGGGCCGAGAGGTTCCCGGAGGGTCATTTGGAATATCACTATGCGTTGCAGCCGCGGGCGACGGGAGTCTCATCGCCGCCGCTCAAATCACGAAAGGGGCGGGAATCTGAGACCGAGTGGGACTGGGGAATCTTCGCTCATGGTCATTCGAAGAAGAACGACGCGGGGGGACTTGCGTAAAATCGCTAGGGTGGTTCGTTTTTCTTTCTACTCGTGTTTAGCACCTAAGGTTCGCTTTGTATTGTGTCCCTACTCGTGTTTCTTACCTACCTTATTACTCTTTGTATTGTATCTCTTCTCGCTTTAGTCAAATGAGCTCTTACCAATAAGTAATATGAATTTCTTTTACAGAGTCTTTTTATTGCGCTGAATAATTGCCTCATAACTTGATAATAACTTCGATGTTATATTCATTTGGTGGTTGGAGGAGTTGAAGGAGTTGAAGAATTGAAAGAAGAATGATTAAAGAAAAGATGTAATTTTAATACCAACCAAAGAAATAAGAATAGTAGAATGATGACTGAAAAATCACCGGAAATCCAAATCCAAAATCTCAGAAGCGGGAAACTCCAATCCAGCCGGATCAATCAATCACGATATCATACCTACATGTACATGAACAAGTACTCAATCTCCTCCCAGTCTCTTCTCATTCTCTTCTCAAGTTTGTTTAATTAATTAGTTGGTTAATGGGCAACGAGTAGATAGATACTTTTATTAGCCAGTTAGCTAGGTACCTAAAGTGATGCGATACCAATGTGATACCAATATGATATGATATCATATTCATCCTCAAAAACCAAACCAAACCGAACCGAAAGATTCATCATCATAATTACATAGGTAAGTGGGTAGTAAAGAAGCAAGTAAGCAAAGCAAAGCAAAGCAATCCAGCCAGCCAGCCTTTCATAACCCAACCCAAACCACTAAATTACCTCCCCCCTCTCAATCACTCCCTCACAACCGGTTTAAGCGTAACAAAAAGCGGCGGTTTCTCCCACAAGAGGAAGATCTTCATATGCTTCGCCCAATTCATACTTTGATGCGCCAGTTCGAGATCAAAGTTCCAGATGACGCGGGCGAGGATTAAGCGCATCTCAGCATAGGCCAGACTGTTGGGAAAGAAAAGAAAATATTCGTTAGTGATGTGATGTGATGTGGTGAAATCAATCGACAAGATAAATAAATAAATAAAATGATAGAGAGGAGAATGGAGAAAAGAAAGCATACTTACTTCCTTCCGATACAATTTCGAGGGCCCAGACTAAATGGTTGAAATGCACCTTTCTCATCTCCTGCATACTCAGGATCATCCAACCATCTCTCCGGGGCAAATTTGTCAGGATTCTTGAAGTTTTGTGTCTGGTGTTGGGAGGCGTATATACCGCATGATACATTTGTCTATGAAATCCATTAGTATTTTTGCAACGACTGGCAAGTGATGAGAGGAATGTGACAGAGACTTACACCACCCGGAACCCAATATCCGCTCACAAATTGGCCATCACCCGGTACTACTCTTGGACCTCCAAATGGTGCTGGTGGATGGATCCTCATCGCCTCATCCAAGACAGCCAATTGATATTTCAATTTATTCACACTGATCATATCAATCTCTTCTTCCGTCTTGAACATAGTCCTAATTTCCTCGACTAAACATTTGAGAATGTGTTCATTTCCAGGCGTGAGTAAATAGTAAGTAACCGCACTCAAAAGTGTAGCGGTAGTTTCACTTCCCGCGAGCAAAAGTATGCCTGCGGTCGATTTGATTTCCTGAACCGTCATTCCCGTCTCCACATCGTTATGTCGAAGGATATACGTCATGAAGTCTTTTCTTTCCGTCTTTCTTTCCAATCGGACTTGTACCTTTTCATGCGTGAGTGTCCTATGCTTCGTACGTTGTTCAAGCAATTTCTTCGGAATGAATTTATCCAAAGCCATCTTGACAATTGGACCGAATCGTTTGGCGGCAGCCATAAACGCAGCTGCTTTGAAAGATCGAAACATAAATGACACCCAGGGATGATAATCACTACCATCAAGACATCCGAATGATTCTCCAAAGGTTAGGTCTGCGATGACATCAAAGGTTGTAAAGTTATACCAATTCACCATATTTTGAGGGCCTTTGGTTGAATTTTGATGAAGGCGCGTGATGAGAAGATCAACATAGTGTTTTATGAGAGGTTCTTGTTCTCTCAATGCTTTCTCCGAGAAGGCGTGTGCAAGCAATCGACGGTAGCGACTATGATCCTTATCACTAATCACACCCAATATACTTGGTACGCTCCCCGACGCTGCCATGGTGTACTGAATGGGATCTTTTGGAAAACTCGGCTTGCCATTTTTCTTTGCGTAAATATCTTGAAAGGCCTGTGGACTCGTAAAAGATAGTTCATCGGGGGCGGTTCTCACCACCTCGCCATATATTTCATGGAAAGCGGTGATTTTGTGTGGAAGTTCACCACGGAGGACTTCTCGAATGCTGAAGATGCGACTTGCTGCGAATAGTTTGGGACCGGGAAATTTGGAGAGTGGATGAAAGTAAATGTTGTATATAACTGTGCTGAGACCATAGATAATTACCTAACAGAGTGAGAATGAAGAAGATCGTCAGCATGTGGCTTATGTATGGCTTGAAGCGGGAAGACAGGAACGTACCACAACGGATAATGCAACCGACAGATGGAGAATCCTGGGCATTACGCCTCCAAAAACTCCGAGAGTCAGATCCAATCCCATCGTCGCGGAATATGCAACAGGACCAGAATAGATGAATAATTTCCGATTGAAAAAGCAATAATTGAAGTATTGGGTGAGAGGAGTTGAGTCAAGTTGGACTTTACTTTAATTAAATGTAATAAAGTCGAGGTGTAACCACTTTACTTATAACTCCTGAAGAGTTACACTCGGGCTGTCGGATGCGCTACTCAAATAAGTCACAATGCCTTCAATTCAAATCTCTTGATTTGAAAAAGTATCATTCAAGTAGTGCCAAGGAAACGACTGCAACCTGTGGTGAGACGGCAACGGGATGGTACAGAAGGATTCAACGTTCGAGAATCAAGAACGGGAACGGGCCGTTAGATTTGAACCGCTTCCGAATCATCAGTGTCAGTCATGAGATCCATACTATAATAGACTGCCGTATATCAAATTGATAATCACGAGATATATAAGAGATTGAATTAACTAACTACCATATTTAATTATCAAAATGTGAATTAGGACTTCCAAGTTTGAAAAGTGTCAAAAGGCACCACCTGCATTGGAACGTTATAAGCCTACCTACCAATCTAAGGGACCCGACTAACTAATATCCGATTATCAGCCCGAATTGTAACATGAAAGAGTATCTAGCCAGTCCACGGGTATTACAAGTCCAGTAACACAACTAGGTGCAGTAGTTTAAGCCTACCTACCTATCTATATTCTATATACTATGTGATATTCATTACCTCTAGCTATACTAACTACTCCACTCAATCCACATTATTAAGCCTAGTCTTAGCGTATAGGCGAGTCTTTTATTTATACCGTAGTTGTAAAAATACTGTAGAACTGTATTATTTTGTATGGGTTCAGGTTGATTAATTGAAGCTATTGCTTAGGTGCTAGTATTATTAATCATAGTGTATTTGTCATTCTAACTCACTGTTTTCCAACAGTAGTAAAGGTAACGTAGGTAGATATATTTTCCACTACTAATTACCTACTACTATTACTACTATATATATATACTCCTATTTGGTTGAGTAATTTAAGCTATATATACCAATCTACCTTATACAATACAAACAATTTATATATATCCATTCTACAAACTTTATATATATCTTATCTCCACTCCATATATATATTTAAAAAAAGATAGGTAATTTTCATTCATATTCAAGCCACCATCATACGATATTTTTGAAAAAATTAAGTAATTATTATTTTAATATATCGACACCAGCGAAGCTAGCTATCAAAAACAAGCATGTAGCATAACGATCCAAGTAATCATACCAATACTCAAGCCGCTACTCGCATACCACGGATTCCATAAACCATGGCGTCAGTTATGATGATGATATTGCGAGCCCGTGCCCGAGGAGAGAACGAGGTCTTTGATTTTTGGGAAATACTAAATGGGATGCAAAAGGTTGTGTTAGTGTGAGTCTGTTTCTAGTTCACGTATTTATGTATACAAACAAATAAAAAACATTCCCAAAAAAGAAAGAGGGGCCGGGGTTTCGATAAAAACAAACTTACGGGAGTACCAAAGCCAGTCGCCGCATCCCAACCGACCGCCGCCGGAAATCCATCGGTGCCACAACCTTTCGAACTTCCCACCGTGACATCGGTGAACGCCGCATATCCCTTACTATACAGCCAGGGGTTGAGCCAACCCAAAGTAGGTTTGCCCGCGGCGATCAGCGCATCGTTGACCAAAGCGAGGATGGCCGACGCGGTGGGGGTAGCGGCCGAAGTGCCATCGAGAGGAACGATGGTACCATTCCAGATGGTGATGAAGTGATAACCCTGAGCTGCGATATCCGGGAACCCGCGACCGGTGGCGTTGAAGAAGGCGGTGATATTCTTGGGCAGGGAGGCGAGATACGGTTTGAGGGCGGCATCTTGCCAAGCTGGACGAGGGAAGTAGCGAGAGAAGCCACCGCCAGAAACGTAGCCATTTCGGGCATCCGTGGCGACGACCTCGGGGTTGATGAATTTCGTTCCGCCGACCGAGGTGACGTATGGACAGGTGGATGGAAACATGGCAAGGAAAGTCGTGCTGTTGTCGACGTTCGAAACGCATGTCCCGTCTTCTCCTACACCGTTATCTCCCGATCCGAAAAGAACAGAGACACCTCTTGCACCCAACTGAGCAAACCCTTTACAGACGGAAACTGCGTACGAGTATGGGACTGTTTGTTCGGTATCTTGATATGAGTTGCTGACTACTCCTGGAAGGTCCTTTTGACTCAGCACGTATTGTAGCCATGTAAGGTATGGCTCGTTGGTATCGGTAGGCGTTGCCAAATCCGGGTTAAAAGGAGGGGATCCACCGGTCGTATAGGCGATCAATGGAGTAGGATAACCAATTCCGAGCATAGTTTCCGAATCCAAATTTCCCTCGAGATCTTTGCCAGCCGCAAGTTCTGTGGCATTCTCTGGCGTTTGCTCGTCGTTACCTCCATTAATGATTTGAACATCGAAACTGTATGCTGCCGAAGCTGCTTCAGGTCTGTATTGTTCAAGGAAAAGTTTTGTATCAGATCGATTGTTGGATTCACCGAGGTAATCTGTAAGGGCCATCTTGTTTCTGTCGGCAGCTTGGACCTTGTAGTCTACAGTGCCATAAAGAGTTCGGAGGCATAGTGGTGTGACCGCTGATACGTTGCATACATCTGCTGCAGTTTGCCCAACAGTAGGTGGTTTGTAGGTCGAAGGGGCTAAAGCTTGGTATCCTGTAACATCGTCGACTTTCTTCATTGACCTTGCTACAGCGCGAGGTCTGAAGAATGAGTTGGTGGGTTGAATTGTCTCGATGTGATCGTGGAGATGAAGAGGCAGAGACCATTCTGGTGTTCGAACTATGTATTCTCCATCCTCGTGTTTATAGGTTGAATATTTGGTATCGAGGAGAGTTTCGATGTCCTCAATGGCAATGGTAACTTTGATCCAGTCTTTAGCGGGACTGTATTCAAGGGAGCTCGCTTCAATGTTGTTGTCTTGAAGCCATTCATGAACGAGGTCGTGAGTTTCATCGGAGGGCTTAACAAGATCATTCACCTCTTGAGCACTGAGATGCTGACCGTAACGTTGATGTGAAGGATCGGAGACTTTTAGGTTCATTAGTCAATTTTCAACCTCAAATTGCTCTCTTCCTGAACATGTGAACAAAGTACTCATTCATACCTTCATAAAGATGACGTTCCAATTCATCGAATTGACCTTGCTTCAAACCAATTTGAAGATTGATCATATGGCCGGCACGCGCAGGTCCCACTCTCTGCCATTGAGATGGTGGATAATGAGTCTCTTTCACAGCATATGGAGTGCGAGCTTTGATAGGGGAGCTCGACACCAATCCAACAACCAGAAATGTCGTGAGTGTAGCGATTGAAGTCACCATGATTGTCAATTGATTGAGGGCGAAGAAAAAAGCCTAACGATTTCAATCGGGGAATGAAGGGTATAGGTATATATTTATTCCCATTTGAAATAATCAATCTACCTAAGCTAGAGAGAGGTACCTGGGTCCTGTGCCCCGGGTCCTGCACATTCACTAGTCACGATCGAATCATGATAGAGTAGAAGCAGTAGCACAACATGGAAGCCGGGCTGCTCAGGTACAGAATGGGTACTTTGGTGCGAGCGCCGAGTAGCATTACTCATTACCCCATGTCCTACCACACCTTATCAATCGAAATTGAAAATTCACTTCGGATCATGGAGGGAATATTCAATACCGTAGGTAATCAACCTTCCTCATGTAGTATCGTGTCAGGTAAGGTACCATCTTTTCCATCTTGATATGGAAGGTCGATAAACATTGCTGCAGTAGTGCTGCCAGTGGGATGGTAAAATACTCGGGTGCACTACACCAAATATGACATATGTAAATCTCCGTCATTGAAGATTGGTGGAACTGGATGTGAAAGTGTTGGATGGACGTTGTGGACCTGTGGACCGTGGTGTTGGTGATGTCCACGGGTAGATGTGACCCCATAGATAAGCTTTGGTGGCTCGGCTCGGGACTCGGGTGGAATTGTTTGGGCTCAGCTCTTGGAGTAAACTTTAAAATCCCACTGTTGATCTCTGATCTCTAGGTAGGTAGGATAATCATGAGATAGGTGAAGTATATCTTCATTCAAAAACAGCTTACCAGAAACTCCCTAAGTATTAACTATCCCATTGATAGGACTTAAACGCCTAGGTAGAATGTCTTGTCGGCTATCTCACCCCTAATCCCTCTTATGTGGCGTTTACTTAAGAATTCAAAGCCCTGGAAATGTGAGAGGGTGTTTGTCAGATTTAAAAGCTTCACATCTCGAGCTCCCACAATGATTAACATTGCAGATAACTAACAATATAGTCCTCTTCATCCTCTTTTCATCAAGATTAATTAATAGAGGAGGTCAGTAAAAGATGCCACTCCGCCACCTACCTAATTCATCTCGCTGACCATAAAGCGATACATGATAAATTTCGCAATATGGCGCTCTCAAGAACCCTCCGATTCCTCCCCAACATCTTCGGAACCATCTTCATCTGTTTCGGCATCAACGCCATTCTGCGACCCTCCCATGCCCTCACATTCTATAAACCTCTCTCTCAATTCTCCCTAACCCAAGACGCATGCGAATCCAACAAAGCACTCATCGAGGCACTCATGACGATCTACGGAGCCCGAGATATCTTCATGGGTCTCGCTATGTATGCCGCCTCGTACCATCGAAATTATAAAACATTGGGATGGATCGTGATTGCCGGGAGTGCTGTGGCGGGTGTGGATGGTTGGGTTTGTTATCGAGCTGGTGGGGGACAGGCGGATCATTGGGGTTATGCTCCGGTTCATTTGGTGGTTGGGGGGTTGTTGGCTGGGGGTTATTGATTGAGGATAGTGTCTTAACTTGTTGACTTGGTCAATCGTTTAGAGAACTTGAGATCACATATTGCTTGTGTAATGTCAGGTGCGGTGAAGTTTTCGCTGTGATGTAATGTCAGAACTGGCTGTGAGAGGCATTGGCCCTTCATGACAGAAGGGTTGCTCAAACAGGTCTCTCTTAACTATACCAAATCAGGAATTTCATCATTGCAATGAAGATAAGTCAATCTCAAGCGCTACATCAAGAGAATCTCAAACATTCGCCTCCTTGCTACCGAAGGTTTACGTATAGTAAAGTCATTACAAGCTGGTTCTAATCATGAAATAGCTTGTGACTGTTATTCTAGATAGCATCATTCGATTTGGCCTTCTCGGGTGGGTGATATACTTATTTTTAGATCTTTATTCATTTCCTCAATTCAATGCAAGGGCAGTCGAAGTCCAACATTCATTCATACAGGTTTTTATTCACTTCTGCATCCTGGCTCGTCTGAGAACATCCAATTGATGATTTTCGTTACTACAAAAGAATAAAATAACATAACATCCTCCCCTTATTCATCTCCACTACCCAAACAGAGTAATACATAAATGATGAATAGGAATGCCATTGCAAAGTCACGCACACCTCCCAATCCCAAACTTCAAACTAGGAAGTCCTAGTGAATATATGTGGCAAGTACCTTTTGATATTCCGTCAAGGTTCCTGGCCTGATGTATTCCATCACATCAGCCGAGCTCAAATCTTCCTCCGGGGCAATGCGACCTATCAGACTAGGAATAAAGCCCGTGGATTTTCGTGCCCAGCTACTGATACTCTTATCCCACGCCGCTCCTTTTTCATGGAGAGTGTGAAGCAGATTCCGTCTAATGGTATAAGTCGTCCGTTCCAATTAAGAGACGTTTGGTGGTATCTATTGGTAGGGCATCATTGGGAATTTCCCGATCCCGATCCTGATCCCCATCTGCGCCGCCAAACCAATGACAAAGGACTTCGTCGTCACCAGGTGCAACGAGAGAATTCCTCGAATCAACGGCCAGAATCGTGCCATCGCGACTTTCAATCGCGAGCAAAGTTCCCGTCTCCAAATCTTGGGCATGATGAAGTTTGAAGGGACCCCATAATTCTTCGAGATCACCGATAAATGACGAGATATAAAATCCGTCGCGTGCAACGTTCTGGACTTCGGAGTCCTGGGGTATGAAGTTGAAAGCCCAAATGGGGTCTTTTACGAGGCCGGGCTGGCACTGTAAATTTCTGGCGGCTAGGAATACTTTTCCGCCAGGGGCTTCGATCTGTATTCCATCGCTCAGTGCTCTGCTAGGTAGGCTGCCAGAAATCACAATTTGTAATCTGATGAAAGTCACCAATGCAATATGCAGGACGGTCAGCACAGCACTTAGCAAATGACAAATATCTTCTTGTCTTTTGGGATATTGGTCATCAGGTAGTGACTGCCGTTCGAGGGATGCCCAGACCAAGCCTTGTAACGATGTGGAATGAAATTTTCGCGATATCCTCTAGAATCTCGTTTCTTTTATGATGGAGGGCAAAGGCTGCATCTTGGAGAAGTTGGAGTAAGATATGCAAGACGGACATGCTAACCTGCCGAATTTTCAGGACATTGGGACGGTTGGCATCGGCTACGATGATGTTATACGTTGAGTCGCTACAAAATCCTTCATCCTGTAAAAGCTTTATACCTCGTATTATCGCGGAGCCCGTTTCAAGGCTAGCCAAAAGTTCGAGGTAGATGTTGCCATTTTGTTCCGGCTGCTGGTCGGGGGAAGGCGAGGAATTGGATGTCTCTGTCACCAAACCGAAGTTCTTGAAAGGAATGATGGCGTATTGCTCGTGTTCTTGATCTTTCTCGATGCTCTCAAAAGCCTTCCCTCCTAATTTAATAACAAAAGCAGAAATCTCCTCCAAGTCCAAAGCAAGCACCGACGGATCATTCTGCGATACATGGATGCCAACTGTATGAGCACTCCGGAGCCGATAATTTACTTGATACCCTGAATAGAGGGGTCCGAATAGACTCTCTGAACTTGGGCTCGTCGTAGCCTCAGAGTCCTCACTTCCGAGGTTTAGCGTGAGTTCCGACTCGATATCCATAGAATTCATCCCGGCATTCTGATTTCCAGATTCAAACTCTCTCGTCTCCATCGGGTCTTGGCCTGCATCCACGCATTAGGGTTCTACTTCCTGCCGCTCGGAAGCGATGATATTCAGAGAAATTTGAGAACTGTCATCACCTCCACATCCCCCATCCCCATCCCCATCCCCAAGTCTAGACATCGCGCTCGGGCTGGACTCAGGATTTGAGATTTCTTTTGACATTCTGGCAATGATTTCTTGTTCGGTAATAAGTTGTATGCCGTTCGTGGTATGGTTTATGATGTTTTGAATATTGTTGATGATATTGTTGATGATAGGTATTGTAAAGTTGGATTCAAAGGGAGCCATGTGGATATGATACGTCTGCCTAGCGTATGATTTGCCATAACCATTCACCTATGTCACAAAAATCCATGTCATAGATGATTCACCGTCTCACTTTCCCAATACTCGCAGATGTATTTTGTACACCTGCGGGTTGCATCTGCTATCCTGACAAGATTTCTCGATTGGCAAGACATTCCAAAATAACCCAATAGATGCACCCACATCCCACATCCCACATCCCTCATCTCCGAGCTTCGTACATTTTCTCTCATCCCTGAGACTCCATCCCTATCATGCGTATAAGGTTTTGTTCTGTGATGAAGGCACGCTGGTTGTGGATGTCGATTGCTACCAATACTAAGGTACTGAGTATAATGTTGCTCGAGTGTTGGAATGATGAAAAGCATACCTAGATCGTGCACCTGCATATATGATTCTCATCTCCCATCTCCCATTGCTTTCGCTTTCGCTTTCGCTTTCGCTTTCGTATCAGGACGAGGATGAGGACGAGGAAAGACCAGCCAATCAATCAACCAATCCAATCCAGTAGGGCTCCTACATAGGTAGATTGATTGAGAAATAATAATCCATCTACCAGGATCTAATCTAATCTAATATAATCCAATTATATATATATATCCTACATCGGGATATTGAATACTATACATACATATATATACATAAATATATACATATTCTCCTTTTAAGATCTTAGAGTAGGATATTGAAAATATATGCGAATATAGTTATCGATCAAGAATATCTACGTACCTACATAATGCTGTGTAGATAGGTATTGAAGGATAGATACCAAGGTATCTAGGTAAATAGGTACCTAGGTAATAAACACAATAAGCAAGCGAAGACTCAACAGCAGCGGCCAGAGCGCGTATTAGGTGTTGGCGTGTTTAAATCTGTAGTATACGTATATATATATATATATATATATATATAGACTTTGAATACAGTACGATGTGAAGAGATGATATTTGCGAGGGACGAGAGGGATGGGCAGGAAGGTGGTAATGACTGAAGACAACATATTGATGAGTACAGTAAATAGAGATTGGATTCAATCAAAGCAACGTCAGATCTAATAAATCTCCTATCCGCATTATCCGACAGTATGATAGAACAACCACCTGCATGCTTAAGGTTACCGCCAGACCCACCAGTATTACAGACATCCAGAAGAAAAACCCAAGGAAGTCGACTTACCCGACCATCCAATGCAAGCCACATCACTTGGATCAAAAAAAAACTTCATCCACATGTCACGTGTAGATGAATACGTGGCGGAAAGTATGTGAGACAGTGCACCCATGATCAAATCATCTCACATCTCACCACTAGGAAGAGATAGATGAAAAAATAAAGTTGATCTGTTGCACGTCTCATTGTTGCACGGAGTGATGGGATGAACTTATCATGCTGGGGGGTGTGGTGGGTTGGCGGTGTGGTGATGTGGGATGTGGTGATGTGGATTGACTGGAGATATGGATCTGGTGGAGCTTGTGTAACACACTCACTTTGTATGATTGGCGATCCTGGTCTAGAACAGGTATTTTAACTTTTTTCAGATTTGAGATTTAGATGTATAGTTCAGAAATAATTTGCACTGCCAGAATAATCTCCTTTTGTGCCTGGGAATGCACCAACTGGGGTTCCATTCTCATCCTCATCCGAACTATTGTTCTCTTCGTACGTATCTCCTCGATCTGGTGGTGCTCTCATGCTCTCAAGGACTTGAATGTCAAGGGATGAAGGGTTGTACGTTCTCAAGGTATGCATTTCCCGTCCCGATGGTAGGCTTGAGATGAGCGTGCCTATAGAAGGTACGAGTTGCGTACCGATCTACGCTCATTGTTAGTATCCGATAACGAAGAGAGTGAAGAAATTGTGACATACAGTATCATTCATCTTCACCCATTTCTTCTCCAACATTTCTAAAACTCTACCTTCCTCTGCTTTCCCTGCATCACTTCCCCAATCCTTTCCTTTCTCAACTCTACGGTCCTCTCTTTTCTCTGTCCACTCTTTCTTAAATCTCCCAAATCCTATCCCAGAGGATTTCTTTCCATCATCTCCCACCGATATTCCCAACTCGCTCAATCCAGCCCTCAACCATCCAATACCTTCACCCGTTTTCCCACCTAATTCCGCATCCACGCCAAAGAATCTACAAGCTTTTCCTCTCCCTACCCTTCGTAAATCCTCCACATATTTCAACAGCTCGGCATCAACCTTTCCCTTTCCTCCAGTACCCATTCCTCCTAGCATTGCTACGGCATTACCTGCATGTTCGGCGGCAGCAAGACATAATCTTGCAAAGAGATGAGCGCGGACTTTGGGCATCTCAGGAGCTTTGATCATCCATTCTTTGTCATTTTGATTGCGATCTTGCTGTACTGCTGCCGGATATGGATCATCCTTCAAAACTGCTAGTAAAGTGCTCTCTGCCAATGCCAGACTGCTTAGGGCACGAAAAACTGGATTTGAGATATCGGGACATGGAGGTGGGGAAGTTAGAGTGGTGGAACGGGTAAAAAGATAGTTGTGAATTGAGCCAGCTGATAATAATTGTTCCGTGGCAGTTTTGATACATGAAGTTCTTTGATCAGGTGATGGTGATGCCGAGGCTGATGAATAGAGAGGATGTAATGAGGATCGTGAGAGAAGAACGTGAGTGTAAGCTAGCGTTGAAAGAACAAAGTAAATTTCATACTCTAGACTTTGTATCTTTAATCTTGGAATTTCTCTCCCAGGTATTGGGGGATCCGAAAGGGTTGGACGCCATTCCAGGGTTGGTGTCGAAGTAAGGATGATATCGACATGTTCTGCTCCTGGGTGAGATTGAGAAGATATACCAGAGTCGATGGCTAAAAGATACGGAATGTAGTTATTGAGTGCTTGGAGAATGGATGAAAGATTCGAGGATTGTTGTGAAGGAGTAAGTCGTTTGTGCTTCTTCAAGACATCACGAAGAACCCCTCTGTAGGTACTTGCGGCTAAAGGCAGTGATGGATGTGAGTCGCTGGTGAAGTATGTTGAGAATGAAAAAGATGATGTCGTAGGAAGCTCAAATGGGAAAGGCATGATTGAATGATTGAATGTAAATCAACAGAATCCTCTTGATGTGTAAAGATTGCTTTCACCGCATCTATGCTTGAGTTTCGAAGCTTAGAGTGATCTCGTAGAATATAGGAATATTTTGTTTGTTATATGGTTTAGATGGCATCTATTGCTCGAAATAGAGTTGTTGGGTGGGAATTGCTCTCAGTAAACTTATCATGTGTCCAAAAAGTGAGGATATAAATCTGAAATTCAAGGTAAGGAACAAGTGGTTGGAATGGAATAATACGATGAAACTCGGACCTCCTTGGTATAAGGTTTGGCGGGGCAAAATGATATTGACTGCGTTTAAGGGGTTTGGGGTCACCGTACCTATCAATCTATCAATCTATCAATCAATCACTTTGTCCCACCATTATCATTATCACGTTATCATGATCATATTCCATCAATTCGTTAGTATTAGGACCTATGTACGTCATTCTTTTGTTAGTAGCTGGGCAAGGTGAGCGTAAGTGTATGACTGTAATGGGTATTCAAGTTACTCGAGGAGGTAGATGACATTACATCAACCAAATATCCATTGATTTGATTCCTTAACAACAACACTGTACGCATAACAGTATGTCTGCCTCATCAGCATCTCAAAACCAATCCTCCCTCAACTCCACTCCCGCCGGTACATCTTTTGGCCCTAGTTCCGGCGCACCATCCTCAACAGCAACTCCTGGTATGTCGGTAGGATCAGCTACAGCAATGGGTCACGGCCATCATCCCAAAGACAATGCTGACGACAGTAATGCCAAATTATCAAGTTCCAAGGTCGGACCTCAACAAGAGGATTTAGATGGGGAGCAAATGAGAGCGCCAGGCGAAGGAGAAATAATGGCCGCCCAATTCGACAAGAGGAATGCCGGATGGGGAGAGGAAGGCAGTTATACTAGTGATTTGGATAGACAAAAACTAGAGCAGAAGGAAGCTAGGGAGAAGATCAAGAGTCAACGAGAGCAAGGCGTAGATGTAGATGGGGGTGCAGGCGGAAGGCTTGCAAATGAAGGGTGGGGATCTGTTTGAGGTTGAATAGTATCGTGGTAAATGCGGACCTCAAGTTAGACCTTTTACATCATTGTGGTGGTTTGCCTGGATTCCATCAATCCATATGGCCATGTATTATTCTCTCCAATAACCCAAACTCCGTAGCCGTGCCCGAAAATCAAAATGTCCATTCCCCTGTGGCATCAAAACTCCATATTTTCCATAACTTGATCCCCAACAGAACTCAAAGCTGAAGATACTTCGCTCGTAGAAGGTGATTGTATAATCCTTTTTGGCATTGGTTTCTGTCGATCTGCCCACTCCTTCACACTTGTAATTTCCCCTCCCTCAACTTTCACAATTCGAGGCTCGGAGGGTCTCCCTAGTAACGTCCCATGGTATCGTGAATCCTCATCGGTTGTGTTATGCTTCTTTTTGAGAGCTACCTTCTTTTAGCCCCCATAATCATATGAACTCAGAGAAGAACAGAGGTAGAACTAACCAGTTAAATAATCCTCCCCTCCATCTGCCAGCGCAATCCGCCTAATCTCCTTATTCCCCTCCCCCATTGCCCATGCCAAAAACCCCTCGACACCCCTCATATCCTCCATGCCATAGAACTCCTGTTCTTCGATTGCCTTCTCTGGCATAAGAGCTCCACAATCTTGCATGGCCATTCGTACATCCTGAATCGTTATATCGAGATCGGCATGGTTTAAATCGGCATGCGCTGCTGTTGATTGTGCGAGTATGTACATATATCGAGCAGCTAAATCGGTTACAGTATCCAGGACTGAAGAACGGGTTGAGTGATAGCCTGCTGCGCGAAGGATATGTAGAATGCAGGGTCGAAGGAGGGCATGATGAAGAGCTTGAGGTGTTGCCATGTTAGGTTTTCGAGTTTTATGAAGAGGGAGTCGTCCAAATTTAAGGTGCTGAAAAAGTAGATAATACCATGGTCGTCTATTAGGAAGCTGAGTTTGGTCGAATATTACCTATATGATGAATTGATTCACCTTGATGTAAGTGAATGAATATTAGTTTGGCGCAAAGTGGAAAACGAGGTTGCGTAATTGGCGCTATAGGTTCCCGTACATTTCTTCAATCAATCCGTCTGGTAGCCCTTCTACTTATTAAGACCTATCTAGATTCTAAATTCCATCCAACCCACGCCCAAACCATTCCTCGTTGACGATTCTTGCAAACTCTACTCCCACCAATATTGCGACACGAACAGTCTACACAGTATACGCACGAAAGAAGTGTACAACCTACAAGAATAATCCGCCAAAATGAGCGGTTCGTTCAAATTGAAGTTGAAGACAAATGGAGGAACCAATTCACCATCTGGACCTTCTACGCCTACTCCCACCACACCATCAAATCTCACTCCTGGTGGATCTAAGCCAAAAATAAAACTCAGCAGTAAACCTGCGACGTCACCACCTCTCCCATCTGGCCCATCGCAACCAAGACATACCAAAGCGGGACGAGCACCTAAACCCTCCAAGAAGCTCGTGGAATCGCGTAAGAGAGTTAAGGAAGAGGATGACAGCGGCGAAGATAGCATTTCTGTAATACCACGAAAACAGAACTTTCACGATGAACCTGCGAAGAAGAAAGTCAAGATTAGTCTTAAGACGGGAAAAACGCCCTCTATATCCAGTCTCCCTGGACCTGCAAAGACTCCCGTTGCACTCAAGGCCAAAATAAAGGGCAAACCACCCAAACGACCTCTCGGAGAAGGCTATGACTCTGAAGCCAGTGATACGGAGAAGGATCCTTCCATTGAAGAATCATTCATTTTTCGAATGGTTCCTGGAGACGATTGCGACTATCTACGAACCTGTATCAGTGAGAAGAAGATGGGTGTTCATCCAAGAGCTGGAGGCGCAGATGTGCAGATGAAATTCTTCCAAGCTGAAGGCAGACGAGCTTCTGTTACGATCCGTGGGAATATCTATGCCGCTACTCTTGTCGACTTGCCATGTATCATCGAAGGAATGAAGAGCTGGGATAAGAGGGGATGGTGGAAGAGTGTGGATATTTGTCAAATGCTTTGGATATATCAAAGGGTTGAAAACGAAGAGGAGGCGAAGACTGCCACTCTACCCGGAATCATTGACCCTCAAACTTTCCAATATCCACATGGTCTTACCCCTCCAATGCACTTAGCACGAAAGCGACGTTTCAGAAAACGTATTAGCAGGACTGCGATCGAAGCCGTGGAAGAAGCTGTTGAAAAGCTTCTTGAAGATGACCGAAAAGCGGTATCTTCAGAATACAAAGTTATTTCACCCGAAAGAGATCAAAGTAGCCAAGTATTCAGCCCGGGAAGTTATGGTGAAGGAGGAGGCCGATACTCTGAGGATGAAGACGCCGAAGGCGAAGCCGACGATGGTTACTTCTCTCACATAAACGGCCATGGCCATGGCCATGCATCTGGCGATGAAATGGGTGGGGATCTCGAAGCTGATCTCGCAGCAGAAATGGAAGCCGAATTGGAAGCTGGAGCAGGCTTTGAAGACATTGCTGAAACCCCCATGTCTATGTCCGGCATTGCAGCTACTCCTTCTATGCTTCAGGGCGATACCCCAATCCCTAACGAAGAAGAAGATAGCGGCGATGAGTCAATTGAGGATGGGGAAAGTGGAGATGAAGGAAGCGAAGCGGACGAAGTTTCTGATGATGAAAAGGCACGCTTGGCACAACTTCAAGAAGCCAAGGAGGATATTGTGGATCTCGAGAAACAGATTGAAGGCCTTCAGGCACAATTGGCAACTCAAAACAACCCAATTCTACGTAAGAGAATCGAAGATAAGTCTAGAAAACTCAAGGCTGAGTTGGAGATCAAGAAATCTTCTATTGGGGAGGCAGAGGATGATTAAATTCATTCTCGAATTAGTGAAAATGGGGACTTGTATATTTAGGCGTTTCTACACCAGATTTCCTATGTGAAATCCAAACAATATTTGGCGCTGGCTGGTGGTATTTGCTAGATTTGGAAAAATGGCGTGGGTGGGTGGGCACATTAGGAATGGATGAACTACAAGGACAACTGACGGGCAGTGTCTAAAGTCGGAGTTGTGTGCGGAATTGAAAATGGTGCATTTACGGTCAGTGGAGAATATCATGAGCTATCGGGTGGCTCCATAATGACTACAAACGTCGGCAAAATGATTGACGTCTTGAGCGGATCATATAATACAGTTTTTGTCTCTAGTATCCTTACAATGTGCCTATACACAGATCTGATACAATTCCCGTCTTTCCTAGCGGCTTGTCCTCACAGTTCTAGCTGTCTCCGATGTATGCATCTCCTTGAATCCCGCACCATCTATCACTCCGCTCTATACACAGCATCACATCAAGAGCTCTTAGAACAGGCACTAATAGCAAAGCGCCCACAAACTCAAGCAGGTTCGCCAATTGAGCCAAATCCACCATTGTAAACCCCAAGGTGCAGAAGAAGCCCTTGCACTTTACAAACACCCCTTACATTCCCTTCAAGTAATTACCCTCCTTGATCTTCGCCCTTCTCTCTTTCCTCATGGCCTTCCTCAAATCCGCACGCTGTTCCAGTGCCGCTTCTCCTTCGCTCGGCAAATCAATGGATTGTTGTTGGATGGGTACCTTGACTTCTAGCATGCTCGTGTCGCCAGATAGCAGTGCGCGTTCTTCGGCCTTGCGGCGGGCTTTCGCTGCTTGTCGACGGAGCTTTTTCGATTTGGCTGGAGTGCGTTGTTAGTATATAGCTCACTCGGGGATCACTGGGAGATGCATGTGCAAGGAAAGAGTTTGGGGAGCTTCACAATGGCGGGCAAAGCGCATTGAGACTTGGGGGAAGGTCGGGGGGGGGGGGGAAAGAAAAAATAGGAAATCAAAACACATACAAAACTCATCACCGCCCGTCTCCTCGGCTCCATCAACCGCCTTCTTCTTGTCCAAACAATGCCATAACCATTCGGGATATTCCTCCTCCTTCAATGCCACGGGATCATCTCTTCCTTTCAGAAAATTCAAGCCTCTTAATATGGTTCCTGCGGGTATACTCGAGGTAGGTAAGGGTGTCGCTTTTTTCGCAGGTTGTGAGGAGGGGATTCCCACGGCAACGGGGGGAGCCGATAGTGATGTTGAGAATGGCTGGGCGGCGGAGGTGGTGGTTGGAGGGGGGGAGCACTGGAGTGGTGTGCTGGTGAAGGCGCGGGTTTGCGATTGGAGTCGCGAGAAGGGGCTCCGTTTTAGACAGCGCGAACAAATCATTTTGAGGTCGTGGATTGTGAGGTAGGTGATCTGGTGGGCTATTTTTGAGGGTTCATACATATGGAGATTTATTTTTTTGGGATCTGTACGGGTGGCCGCTTGGGCCAAGTGTGCTGGTGATATCAAAATTCTTTGGTGGGGGGACTTGGGTAATTGGTGGATAAGTAATAAATGGATTATCTGTTTTGTTACCTAGACCTGGGTATACAGTAATCAGAAAATTAAAATCGCATGGGCATTTGGTTGATTTCGGCGATTGGACATTTTCCGTCTTTGATCCCGATAAACTGCGTGATAAATGAACCACAAGTACCTATCTTTCGTTAAGAAGTTCGTGTCAGTTATGTCAGTCTTGGAACGCTCTTCAGTTCACAAGCTTGGGACATAAGATTGGTTGTACAATGTTTCATATTTACAGTCCCATTAGTCGACCTTTCGTAG
>JANPYM010000023.1:56061-79458 GCA_025890175.1 Ciborinia camelliae
TAGATTTGGAAAAATGGCGTGGGTGGGTGGGCACATTAGGAATGGATGAACTACAAGGACAACTGACGGGCAGTGTCTAAAGTCGGAGTTGTGTGCGGAATTGAAAATGGTGCATTTACGGTCAGTGGAGAATATCATGAGCTATCGGGTGGCTCCATAATGACTACAAACGTCGGCAAAATGATTGACGTCTTGAGCGGATCATATAATACAGTTTTTGTCTCTAGTATCCTTACAATGTGCCTATACACAGATCTGATACAATTCCCGTCTTTCCTAGCGGCTTGTCCTCACAGTTCTAGCTGTCTCCGATGTATGCATCTCCTTGAATCCCGCACCATCTATCACTCCGCTCTATACACAGCATCACATCAAGAGCTCTTAGAACAGGCACTAATAGCAAAGCGCCCACAAACTCAAGCAGGTTCGCCAATTGAGCCAAATCCACCATTGTAAACCCCAAGGTGCAGAAGAAGCCCTTGCACTTTACAAACACCCCTTACATTCCCTTCAAGTAATTACCCTCCTTGATCTTCGCCCTTCTCTCTTTCCTCATGGCCTTCCTCAAATCCGCACGCTGTTCCAGTGCCGCTTCTCCTTCGCTCGGCAAATCAATGGATTGTTGTTGGATGGGTACCTTGACTTCTAGCATGCTCGTGTCGCCAGATAGCAGTGCGCGTTCTTCGGCCTTGCGGCGGGCTTTCGCTGCTTGTCGACGGAGCTTTTTCGATTTGGCTGGAGTGCGTTGTTAGTATATAGCTCACTCGGGGATCACTGGGAGATGCATGTGCAAGGAAAGAGTTTGGGGAGCTTCACAATGGCGGGCAAAGCGCATTGAGACTTGGGGGAAGGTCGGGGGGGGGGAAAGAAAAAATAGGAAATCAAAACACATACAAAACTCATCACCGCCCGTCTCCTCGGCTCCATCAACCGCCTTCTTCTTGTCCAAACAATGCCATAACCATTCGGGATATTCCTCCTCCTTCAATGCCACGGGATCATCTCTTCCTTTCAGAAAATTCAAGCCTCTTAATATGGTTCCTGCGGGTATACTCGAGGTAGGTAAGGGTGTCGCTTTTTTCGCAGGTTGTGAGGAGGGGATTCCCACGGCAACGGGGGGGAGCCGATAGTGATGTTGAGAATGGCTGGGCGGCGGAGGTGGTGGTTGGAGGGGGGGAGCACTGGAGTGGTGTGCTGGTGAAGGCGCGGGTTTGCGATTGGAGTCGCGAGAAGGGGCTCCGTTTTAGACAGCGCGAACAAATCATTTTGAGGTCGTGGATTGTGAGGTAGGTGATCTGGTGGGCTATTTTTGAGGGTTCATACATATGGAGATTTATTTTTTTGGGATCTGTACGGGTGGCCGCTTGGGCCAAGTGTGCTGGTGATATCAAAATTCTTTGGTGGGGGGACTTGGGTAATTGGTGGATAAGTAATAAATGGATTATCTGTTTTGTTACCTAGACCTGGGTATACAGTAATCAGAAAATTAAAATCGCATGGGCATTTGGTTGATTTCGGCGATTGGACATTTTCCGTCTTTGATCCCGATAAACTGCGTGATAAATGAACCACAAGTACCTATCTTTCGTTAAGAAGTTCGTGTCAGTTATGTCAGTCTTGGAACGCTCTTCAGTTCACAAGCTTGGGACATAAGATTGGTTGTACAATGTTTCATATTTACAGTCCCATTAGTCGACCTTTCGTAGGCCTCTAGTTTTGGGCAGGTGCTGTGAAGCTTACTGGCTCCTTTGCATATCCTCGTCATTTCATTCTAGATATCCTGCCTCAAGCTGCGTTGAGCTCGCGCGTAATCCAGCTGAACACCTCCCCCATCCCCCCTCCCCTTTCTTTACCCAGTCAACCGATCATAACACATCTATTCAGGCTTCTTGGTATAGTTTTGTTGTTCGAACAGGTAACCTCTAATCTTGGACTCCTTCAATAACTCGAAATATCGGTCTGGGGGAAAGGATTAGCTCCAAGATCAATAAGAAGTTTTGGATAGAAAGCCAAAGTTGTCGTCGAATTGCGAGAACCAAATCCTCTCCAAGAACAAGAACAAATCCATAGCTTCTTCCAACGTATGGATTTCATCCCTCACCTCTTAATGCTCCGCATTTCTCCAAATGATTAACTCCCTCCTTGTAATAACACTTTCCCAACTCCTCCCTCACTAAGCGCGCCATCATGCTCTTGACCCATTGTTCTCTAATAACCGCATCTTGTGCTTGCTTCAATCGTGCTGTATCATCATAATCGACGCCATCGAAGGTTGGGGGAACAGTAGGTTTCTTCGCAAGGAATGCGGCGGACTCGGGAGTTGGTGCCATTGTATTTGAATTGGGGGACAGATATATCGGATGATGTTGTGAGGTTGGGAGGTGGATGGGTATAGATTCGGAGAGGTGGTATGGCTCCAGCAGCGTGGTAAATTCAAGGTCGTCGACGTCCTTCACAAATGGGTTTGTAATGAAGCTATTTTGATTGTTTAATCTCAACCATTGAAAGTCACGATTTATTATGGGGCTCGAATGCTCTCAGAGTACATCCTTGCACCCTTGCACACATTTTATCTTTTATCCATCTAGCGCAATTGAAAAAAAAATCTCGATAAGAGCTTTTCTTCAACCTACTTAAACTTTGCACTTTCCCATTTTTTCACCCATCCTCCCTTCCATCTTACATCCTCTCAACTTCTCAACTTTACACTCTTTCTTCTACCCATTCATTACCCATTACCCATTCCGTCAATCCCTTCATTAAGAAGTAATTAATCACAATGGCTAAGACCAAGGAACCAAAGGCTGCTAAGGCTTCCAAGAAGACTGAGGTCAAACCACCCACCACTGTCAAGAATGCTGCAGTTATCAAGCCATCTCAATCACCAAAAGCTAAATCCAAACAGACCACAAAGGCTACCGCCACCAAGGCCAAGCCAGCCCCAAAGCCAGTCAAGAAGGCTGCCACCCCATCATCATCATCCGAGAGCGACTCCGCCTCTGACTCTGGTTCCGATTCCGAGTCTGAGGAGGAGAAGCCAGCCCCAGTCAAGGCTACCAAGGCCAAGGCTGCTAAGGTCGCTGAGAAGAAAGAGGTAGAATCCTCTGAATCCTCATCATCGGAATCTGAATCAGAATCTGAGGATGATTCCTCTTCCTCATCATCTGAATCCGAGACTGACTCCAAACCCGCCGCAAAGCCTGCCAAGAAGGCTGCTGCTTCTGAAAGCGATGATAGTGACGACTCAAGCGACTCCGACTCCGAGGAGGAGGCCAAGCCAGTAGTTGCTGCTGCCAAGAAGGTCAACGGTGCTGCCAAGCCAGTTGCCAAAGCTACTGTAAGTGATGTTAATCATTCTATCAACCTCATGATGAAGTCGGTAAACTAACTCGTATACAGAAGGAATCCGACTCCGATAGCTCTGACTCCTCTGACGAAGAAGAGAAGAAGGCATCTGGATCAGACTCTTCCGACTCCGATAGCGATGATTCCAGCGAGGCCGAAGCTGAAGCACCATCCAAGAAGCGCAAGGCTGAGGATGAGCCAGAGGCATCTGCCAAGAAGACCAAGACCGAGGAGACCACTGGAGACGATGCTGGTGTCAAGAACTTGTTCGTTGGTAACTTGAGCTGGAACATTGATGATGAATGGCTCTACCGTGAGTTCGAAGAGTTCGGTGAGATCACTGGTGCTCGTGTCATCAGCGACAAGAACACTGGACGCTCCAAGGGTTTCGGTTACGTCGAATTCGCTAAGTCATCCGATGCTGCCGCTGCTCTCGCTGCCAAGAAGGGTGCTCTCATCGATGGTCGTGAGGCCAACGTTGACTTCTCCACTCCCCGTGACAACACCGCACCAAAGGAGCGTGCTAACAACCGTGCTGCCCAATTCGGTGATGCCAAGAACCCACCTTCCGACACTCTCTTCCTCGGTAACCTTTCCTTCGATGCTGATGAGAACGTTGTTGGTGAGGCTTTCGGTGCCCACGGTACCGTTGTCAACGTCAGACTTCCTACTGACCAGTAAGTTCACTCACATATGATATTTTTATCTTAATACTAACACTCATCAGGGAAACTGGTAACCCCAAGGGTTTCGGATATGTTACCTTCGGTTCCGTTGAAGATGCTACCGCTGCCTATGATGCTATGATGGGTGCCGATATTGCTGGTCGTCCAGTCAGACTTGACTATGCCACTCCCCGTCCAGAGCGCAGTGAAGGCGGTGGATTCGGTGGACGTGGTGGCGGACGCGGCGGCGGTGGCCGTGGTGGCGGACGTGGTGGTGGACGTGGTGGATTTGGCGGACGTGGTGGCGGACGTGGCGGCGGTGACCGTGGTGGAAGAGGTGGTGGACGTGGAGGCAGCACTAACCGTGGTGGCTTCGGTGACTTCAAGGGAAAGAAGATGTCTTTCGAGTAAGCTGATGGTATCATTTGAGGGTTACCATTGCCTGTCCGTACTTTGTCACACCTTGAGTACTCTTTAGAGATACTACGGTGTTGATCTGTGGGTCGTTGGCTTTGTGGGTTGTGGGCTCTTGACTTCTACTCCTTATGGAGAATGTGGGCTTTGAGACATGGCTTCTTCTTTCTTTGGATTCTTTCATCGGAAGAGAAGTTTACAACTTGTGGGCTTGATTTACGTGGTCGTCGGCTTGTGGCTGTCCTGTTACGATACTTTTTGATACGAATATTCAGTGGGGGCGTTTGGGTCAGAACATTATGATCTGTGGGCTTTGAACATAATAAGAAGTTGGTATGATCCTTTCTTGTATCTTCGAATACTGGGAGAGGGGACTGGGCTTCATGTGGGCTTCCCGAGGGCATTTTGCACAAAAAGTTCTTTGTTTTCCTTGGCTTGGTGGAATGGTTCACGACAAATATTACCCGGGTTTTGCGAAGTCTCTCGCTAGACCAATGTATCATATGGTGAGTATCTTGCAATTGGTATTTCCCCTTGCTACTAGTATTTCACATTACGAATCAATTCAATAATAATTTAAAATATCTCTTCATGATGACTTGTAAAATGCTATGAGTGAGTGCATCTTGACTGCCAGTGTACCATATGGATACATGCCGATCGACTATCTTTTTTCTACTCGGGTGATTTGCTTTTAGATGATGGCTTGCTTGATTGAATTGTTAGATAGTTCCTTCGATAGGAATATTCATCTAAGAACCTTTTAGAGCATGCTCTTATAATTTCCAGCAACGTCCACTTGAGAAAATCATACGTCCTTTTGTTTCCTTGGCCTTGTTTACTTGTTTAGTTGTTTACCAGCCCACCTGCAGTCACACGATCGATCGATCACCCGATTCAAATTCAAATTCAAATTCACTTCACTTCACCCGACCATGATCCATCTCAGCATCCCGAGGTCCCATCATTCAAATGGATTCAAATCGACAGGTTCCGGGGAAGGCGTGCCGTAAAAGCCTAAAACTAAATGAAATGCATATGTGAGGTATCATGTCATCCCGAGGTCATATGCAGCTCGCAAACAAATCTTTCGTTCGGGATAGATGATGGGATGGGATGGGGGATAAGTTGAGGTGGATGGATTAGATGGGATGGGATTATACTGTGTTTTGTATTTTGGTATTGCAATGAGGGCGGGCTCAACAAGCACGGAAACTTTCCAATCTCCAATCTCCAATCCCTCAAAGGTCAAGTCTCGACTTCAAGATACTAGTAACCCTCTGAAGAAATTGCCTTTTTTTTGACTAGGTACTCAAGATTTCAAAATTCTTATACGCCCAAGTGGATTGATCCTAAGACCAAATTACTTCTTGATAGGCAGGTCTACGGGTAGTATTCGCTGCGAGTTATCTCCGCCTAAGTTGATCGGGTCGCCAACTTCTGAACCAACTTATCTATCTGCCACGAGCTCATATAGAGGACACTTTCAAAGTAATAGAGGGAGCAGATAGATACTGCAGAATACCCAACCACTCTCCAGCATGCTATTAGCAGCGACAATATCTATACGGGGCAATTACTCCAACTCACTATTGGATTGTATGTATATTGATTACAAACTAGGATTATGCCGGCCTATACATCTGAGAAACCTCCGAAATGCTTTGATTTGATTTCGAAAAGAAGATGGCGATACTGTCTTGTGGTGTGATGCCATCTTCATCAACCAAGTGGACAATAACGAGAGAGAAGCATAAGTTACTCGCATGCACGAGGTGTACACTCAGGCAGAATCAGTCTTCTTGAGAGTTTGTCGAAAGTGCGTAGGGAGTCAACCCAACCCATATGAATTCAGAGATATCCCAATTGTACTTGGAAGGGGTCATATGCAGCAGTGAATGAATCATCTAGAATGATGCTCATGACTCAAATGATTTTGAACCTCCATTCGAGGTGGGATAAACATCCAACTACAGACCTTTCTTCTTCTCCTTTTGGTAAGTAGATCATGCATGATATGATATATGGATAGGTATATATAATGATGCTCACTCGGCACACTATACATCCACCTATCCCATCCCGTCCATTCATCCATATCTTGTCAACAAAACATCAAACCCCTCAGGCCTTTGCCCTTTCCCCCCTCCCCTCTCTCTCTCTCTCTCCCACTCCCAAATCAACCCAAAACGCAAAAACAAAAGCCAAAAAACATACAACAGTGGGGATTCGCTGGTGGTCACCCACCCAACTACTAATCCACCGATCTGAAGCTTGTGTATGGCAGAGCGGACGGGATGCCCAATTCTTTTCAGTCTATGGTCGTATGTGACGGAGAGTTCCTTTTTCAAATAGATATATGCGTCTATATATTTATTAAGGAGGTTTGGTATGCTTGTATGAGGATATTGAATTGAACCTCCCTCCTCTTATTAAAATGAGGTATATCTCCATCCACCCAGATGTTATGCTTCTTTTGGTTGGTTGGTTGGTTGGAATTTGGTCGTGGTGTGGTGCTTGCTTGCTTGTTTACCTTGGATGGATGGAACTTCAGACACATATCTCTTAGTGTGCCTAGGTAATATGTTCTTCCCTACCCTGCCTCATTCGCGGGCCTCTCTACAGGAAACCCCCAACCTCACGGTCCAGTCCGTCCCGTAGACACCATCTCAGATATTCGCCCCCATAACTAAGCATCTAATATCTATTCGACTTCGCTATATCCATCTCTGATCCTACAGTTGATTGATACCGTGCCGATGGAATTTATTCAGAGATGGAAAAAGAGCGTATTTGTGTACCTAAGTAAGAACATAAGTGTTTTTGTTTGAATTCTTTAAGTTGTAATATATGGAAGATTGAACAAACCATTCATAAGATGGAAAAAAATTAAAATGATGTATAAATCACTTGGATTATCACTCGATAGTCAATGAAAATTTGAGAAAACTGTGAGAATCGTTCAGGTTGTTTTCCCTCTACCCCTTCATTTAGGCCGCTTAACACTTAGATGGACCTGGGTCTATCTATTAGATACAACACCTACAATCTATAATTAAATACAGTAATGAAAAATTTCCCTTGACCTCAATAACTTGTAAGGTAGGGTTTGGATGTAACTTTCACTCGAAAATTTCATTTTCAATTAGAGATGATTTTTAACTAATTATTATACTCTGTAAAAATTGCTTGTTGTTCATAGGGTTGATTTTGCGGTCATTTCAAAACACACAAGATAGAACAAGAACACCCCAAACTTTTTATTTGGACTTCGAAGTACCGGTACTCCTGCAGATCTGGAAAAATTGGAAAGTTAGAAGAAATGAAATGGGAGTGATGAAGAGAATATATAGGGAAGTAATTCCTTTATACTTGTTTCTTTTTGAATTTTCAATACAGTGCTATGCTTTCCTTCATAACAACCAACACGTTTGTTTAGATGATGCATCTTTTCGCAACTCGCAATGCTGAAAATAGAGCAACGAGGATCCCCATCATGGATGCTTATCGGTAGCCATTGGCCGTCTCCAATGTCTCAAAGTGATATCATATCATATTATATGGTTTATATCATATTGTGTTTCTCTTCTAATGATATAAAACCTCAAATTTGAAAGCCTGGGAAAGATGATAGATGATAGCCATGTACGGAGTACAGAGGAGTATAATGTTGACACGCGTATTACATATACATACGAATCTAAATCATAATCTGGTTGGTTGGTCGATTGATCGGTTGGTTGGAATTTTCCAATGTAGGTATACAGCACCGGAAGTCCCGGAACGCAAATAAACAGTCGCCCGTAGGTGCCTAGCTAGGTGGGTAGGTAGGTGATTTTATTATATTTCCCGTTTTGATTTTGATTTTGATTCTTTCCATTCGGTTTATTTAACTATCTACGGTACCAAAAGTTCCTTATCCGTGAGAAAATCATATCATCCCGTTACTAGAAACCTCCAGCTTGGATCACAAATCCTCATATGGATGATTCAAATGTCATACCCGGTAGTTTCGGCTTTTACGCGATAGAGCAACTACCTTGATATAAAATGCATGAAAGTGGAAGAGAAAGCTGCGGGAGCAACGAAAAATGTGATGAGTTTAACGAATCAACGCGTTCAATTCATCAAAATTTCAATTTCTCTCTCTTTTTTTTCTCCGGAGAGGGAGGTGCATTGCCACAGCCGATGCGAATACATCCATGATGCGAACACATCCATCCATGGATCCTATACAGACCTAATTAATATTGGGAGGATGAGTTGGCTGGTTGATTCGTGGTACAGTATTATATTGTATACTTTTTCATTTCATACTCTACAATAATGGAAATCAATTCATTCTCAGTAAATGAATTTTCTTTAGACCTTCCAATTGCCTACTGTACGGAATTTTTTGTCCAATACAAAAAAGATACTACAGTATTCCCAGCTTCTACCTCTAGTCCAGGTACCATCACCAAATTATCCGTCTCTATGGGTGAGGGTAGATACATCCGTATTGTCCTATTACCGTATTCCATACAAACTCTTGCTAATAGGGTCACCTTGGTCTCCTTACTCTGACAGCAAGCCACCACCTCGTATCAGGCTTGATCTCCGGGGTATCAGATGAACTAAACTTATTAAACCTAGCAAATCAATACTCCCATCCTTCTACAGTAGTACTGTACTATTATTGGCAGTTAACCGCTAGCTACAGTCGCTGTATTATTAAGATATTCGGGAACGGGAACACCCTTTGAATGATCTTCGCAAATTAACTCAAATACAAAAGTCTATCCTTCCTGTCACTCTCATTCTTTTTCAACCATATCATATCAGATCAACGAAACTTTGTGCGCTTGCAGCAATTGCTATTTGGTAAGTCAGTATAAGGTTTATTAAGCTACTTTATCTTTAGTTTTCATTTATTTTGCGGCCCGTCCCGTTGATTGATTGATTGACTGATGGACTGATTGTTTTGGCGGGGTGATTGATAAACCCCAAGTCAAGTTTTCAAAGTCAATAAGAGCAATAAGAATAAGACGTCATTAATAATAACTAATGACCATCTAGAACATCTACTACTACTGCTGCTGCTACACCACCACTACGATTACTTCTACTTCCCCATTCCTCTAGAATCTCTTCTAGAAAAACGCAAAACTATCCATCTCCGGAACTACCAGAACCCAACCTCAAGTCCCCTCGAAAATTCCTATCTATCATCGCTCTCTATCCCATCTCATCAATCTCGCGGGAAAGAAACTACCGCAAAACAAAACTTCGCCAAAATGCTTCAGACCCTCGTCATCGTCCTCATCTGCATCATTGCAGTCATCGTCCTCATCGGTCTCGCTGCTTTGATCAACACGGGAACGAAGAAGACGGGTCCTAACATACCTGTCTAAGAAAGAAAGATACCCAGGCACACCCGCTCGATCGGAACGATAGATCATTGTATTTCTTTTCTCTGCTTTTTTTTTCTCGACTACGATACCCTCATTTGCGACTTGCGACTTGCGACTTGCGACTCGAAATCATAAATATGACGAAAATAACAATCTACCTACCTCTCTTCCCATTTCTCGCTCATTGCATCCCACCCATCTCATGGAACTCAAACGCGGATAGATAGTTTATTGATCTGATCTGATCTGATCTGATCTGATCATCGACTTTTTCTCGATACTATCTATGGTGGGATGCGATGCGATGGGATGTGATGGGAATTTCTGGATATATTTCTTGGGGTTTGGATAGGGATTTGGGCTGCTGGCTGCTGGCTGCTGGCTTTAATGGCGTCAAGTGATGAATGGATGGATGAATGGATGGGGATATAAATATGGATGATGGATACGCACGGTACTTTTTCATGATCGAATTGGAAAGTCCGGAAAGATGGATCATATCCTCACATGTACACTTTGGGGGATTGTTTTATGGATGAATATTTATGATTGGATGTGAATGAGGATGGATTGGATGTGGATTGGATGTGGATATTGGATAGGTCGTCGGTATTGGATGGATATGTATGTGCAAATGTCAGATGAAAGGATTGCTGCACGGAATGGTATGGCATGGCAAACTCGAAGGGGAAATATCTTAGAGCATATGGACGGGCAGGACCCAATCTTATCTCATCTCATCATAAAGTTTTCTCATTTTTGTTTCATTTCATTTCACATATTCATGGCTAAATAAAAGTCTAGACGAATTCGAATCCGAATTCAAATTCTAATTCAAATTCCTGCAGCGAGAAACAAACGATTTTGGAGCTATGTATGTATATGTATATGTATATGTATAGGTATGTATGTATGTATATCATATTAATCTGAAGGGAGAGCTATTGTATTGTATTGTGTTGGGGCTTCGATGACTATATTATAGGTATCACAGGTATCATATCATACCTACCTATCAATGAAATGAAATGAACATGTCGTTCAGAATGGTACTATGTATGTAGCATATTTGGATAGATAGATAGATGAATTCTTGCCATTTTCATTTCATTCCGTTTCATTCTGTCCGTGGATGGCTAATGGCTTTTGGTATCGATATCGCATTTCGATTTGGATTGGGGTTTTTATAAGATGAGGTGAGATGAGATGAGATGAGATAAGTAAGTGGTTATTTTAGAATACTGCTCTTGTTTTATTTTTGGGACTTCTTTTTTGTTTTTTTGTTTGTTTGCTTTTGTTTTGATGTATTTATGTATGAGAGTAGGTACGTATAAGTAGATGGATGGGTTTTTTTATATGTGGTATTGTGTTATTCCAAGGTTGGTATTGGAATTGGTATTGGGAGGTTTAATTTTTTTGGGTATGGTATGCGGTTTTCAGCGATAATCAGACTAAAGGAAGCCTCTTTGTCTACTTTGAATTACCCATATGTAGCATCAGTTAGTAGGTAGTTTTGGAAAACATACGCCTCATCTCTTAGTCATCGCATCTAGATACTATTTATTCGTACAATGCTCTTACTAAGGACTTCAGTCCCTCCATTGGCTGGCTATTCATTATGGAACTATATCGCTATTACTCTTGTCATCGATATATCACTGGAGCATTTCTTCTCGTTACACACACATGAGCATATATATACATGCATAAATCACCTGATTCTTCATGCCTCAAATATCATATCATGACACAAAGAAATAAGTGGTCTGATATCGTGCTCACTTATTCATATAAGGGCGTTGACCTCAATACCCATATCAACCAAAAACCTTTCCATCACCCTGTTAATGAGCTATAGATCACTCTCCACCATCATCCTCATCATCATAATTTCCCTCCTTATAAAATACATCCTCTCCATCTCCAAAGCTCCATCCACAGACTTTAACATGCAGACTGCCAGTGCCTCGTCTCAAATGAATGATAAAATAGTGGCAGTGATCGGATCGGGTCTCGCTGGTTTGGCTGCCTCTTCCCAGATCCTCGAGCTGCATCATGATATTCATGTATATCTTCTCGAGCAAGCGGAGAGGGCGGGTGGAAATAGTATCAAAGCATCCTCCGGTATCAATGGTGCGGAAACTTCATATCAACTTGCTTCCGATCCCCCAATTGTTGATAGTGTTGAGAGATTCTTTGAGGATTCGGTTAGGTCGGCTGGGGAGGTTATGGGGGGTAATGATCATGAGGATCGAGATGATGATGATCATGGTAAAAAGGAGAGAATGGAAAGAGAGAGGTTGATTAGAGTACTAAGTGAGGAGTCCAAGGCGGCAGTTGAGTGGTTGGGAGGAAAGGGTGTGGATTTTAGCGTGGTTTCCCAATTAGGTGGTCACAGTATCGCCAGGACGCACAGGGGAGGAGGAAAATCCAAGCCACCCGGCGCGGCCATCATAGGAACTCTCGTCGAGGAATTAAAACGGAACGAGAAATTCCATCTCATGACTTCATGTAAAGTGACAAGAGTCCTCACAGATCATGAGAAAAATGAAGATGTTATACGTGTTATAGGCGTTGAGTATCTTCATAACGAAGATGCAAAAACATCACCTCAAATCAAACAATTAATCGCTCCCCTCATCGTCGCATCAGGCGGTTTCGCAGGTGATGCGCATGGCATGCTCTCACATTACCGACCCGATCTCTCGGGATTCCCCTCGACCAATGATCCCCGTCCCGGATCCCAAAACCTCCTCATGGATATCGGAGCCGCGGTTATCGATATGGACAAAGTGCAGGTTCATCCCACGGCATTTGTGGACCCGAAAGATCCCCATCATCCGACGAAATTCCTCGCCCCGGAAATGTTGCGCGGTGAAGGTGGCGTGCTTTTGATGCATGATGGGGCGAGATTCGTTGATGAATTGGAGACGAGGAAGGTTGTTGCGGGGAAAATAGTGGGGATGGGAAGGGAAATGGAAAGGGAAAGAGAACGAGAAGAGGGAAAACCAAGACAGTGGGATATCAAGCTTGTGATTGATGAGAGCGTATACTCCAAGACGAAATCCCATGTCGACTTTTACATCTGGAAGGGATTGATGAAGAAAATCCGTCTTGCCGAAGCGAATCTAGGAGAAAAATCACTCTCGAGTTTACAAAAATACGCAGATGCAGCAAAGAGGAAAATCAATGATGAATTCGGGAGACTCACATTTGGTTCTTGGATGTTGGAAAATGTAGATCCGGAATCCATTGTTTATGTGGGAAGTGTTACCCCGGCGGTTCATTTCACAATGGGTGGTGTGAGGATTGATGAGTTTTCTAGGGTCTTGGATACGCATGGCTTGGTCATTGGTGGTGTGTGGGCTGCGGGTGAGGTTACTGGGGGTGTTCATGGGGATAATAGGTTAGCTGGGAGCTCGCTTTTGGAATGTGTTGTTTTTGGACGGAGGGCTGCGAATGCGGTTGTGAAGTCACTTGTTGGTGGTTGATTTTATATATTTTGGGAATCATGTCATCGGGTCGGAGGTGAGGGAGGGGATTATGTTTCTACGAAATTGGAAGAAGGAAACATACCAGATATGATGTAAACTTGGAGTTTGGGCTGGATTTCAATTTACTAAAAGAACTTACATTTTTACGTCTAATGTCTATGTCCATATCTCATTATTGTCTAATATCTCCTCGGGTCGATACTAGTCTAGTGAATATCTATCTCACCACCCCTACCCCCAAAAGATTTTGTTGCATGTCTGGATGCGCTGAATTACAGTCTATAAGCCTGGACTACGGGGTGTAGCGATACTGAGTAGTATAGTGCAGTGCCACGCCAATAGAACTCTTTCGTAAAGAATTCTTCAATGCCTGGAGAGTATACTAGTATCTACCAACAAGTATCCCCATGCACAACACAATCGAATCTAAATAAAACCTTCTTCTCATCTCTACTCGTCTCATCTTATATAATCTAACCTCCAGAGATCAACAAACCTCATCCATTCATTTATTGTTCATTTGCTATATACAATATAATACTATACTCGAGCGCAAGGTTTTGTCTATTCGTAAGAAAGAAATGAGATACTCTCATTCTAATTATCTATATAGATCTTGGGAATTCAAGTTCAAACTGGATATACTTAGGTATTTAAGCTTGGATTCAGCCTGACAATCGTGAATTTTATATGAAATTGATAAGATTATTCAAGTTTTCATAGGGAATTAGTTCAAAAACAATAAAAACAATGATCTCCTGAGGTCTCTAGTCTTAGAATTTGATGATACACTCGAAAGGAGAAATCTAACTGGATTTTGCAAGCCCAAACGGAGATCGTTCTTTTTTTAATAAAAATGAAAATAAATACACTACTTATACGTAAGTAGGTAGGTAAATGGGTAGGTGGATAGGTGGATAGGTAAGTAGGTATACTGAGTCCGGATCTTGGAAACTCGATACTTGTAAAAGAGAACTAATTTTCTAGGATCTTAGAATACAATGGGATGTGATGTGATGTGATATATCGGGAAGAAAATGGAGATGGATATGGAGATGAAAGATCCGTAGTCAAGTAATGTATTGTATTGCGATATCTCTATGAGCTAAATATGTAGCAGTGTATATAATTGATATTTGATGGATGGATAAAGAACGTGAAGCAGTCATCAGAGCTATGAGAAAAACTTGATAACCTACCTTTCCTTATGTTCATAGATTACAAGTGAAGAAAAAACAAACAAACAAGCAAACTCGAGAGAAAATGTGTTGATGAAAACCTTTTATTATTATTCTACTTATACATGCCATAAGGAATAAATGACATGCAAGTGGTCATGACTCATGACTCATGTATTGTAAAATATACAAAACAATGTTACAACATCGCTAAAGAACTGACCAGACAAACAGTACTACAATCCTCCACGATGCTCAACTATATCCCCCTAATTTAAGCATACTCCCAAGCGGTAACGTTACCATGGTATGGAACAGTATTGATAGCAATACTGGTGCAGTTACCGGTACCAACTCCTCCTGGAGTAGCATAAACTTGATACATATCAGGTCCATCCGTGCTTGCACAAGCAATGAATCCATAACCTGGGAAGGTCAATCTTCCGAGGGATGAACCTTCACCGGCTGTGTAGTTCCATCCGGTGGTTAATCCATCAAATGTCTCGGCAGAGTGAGGTGCTGTGAAGGATATAGCAGCGGTTGTGTTGATGTAGACTTGTTGACCACCTGGGACCTCGACATTCATGTGGAGTGTCTGGTTACCGGCGGTGAAGGTGGTGATGTTACCGGCTGTGCGTTTGTATGTTAGTTATCTGGTGGTTGGAAGTCGGGTGTGGAGATTATAACTTACCAGGGCAGCCGGATTTTAATGGACAGTATGATGAGGTGTTCTTTCCGATCCAGAGGTGTCCGTCAACGGCGTTGATGGATTGTGCTTGGAGTCTACTGCCGGATTGGATGGAGATGAGACCAAAGGCCTCAGCAGCACCACCACAGGCCGAGACGAGTGGGGTGGCAAGGAGAGTAGCGAAGAAGATCTTGGAGAACATGATGATTATGTTTTGGTTTGATGTGGTTGAAACGATTGTTTGATGTAATGATATGAGATGAAAATCAGTGTTGATGAAATAAATATCTTCGAGAACTTCCTCGACATTTATACATTTATGTCTCCTCTCCTCATGGCTCCTTTGGATATAGCGGAAAGTTGAAACCCCATCACCTACCCATGACTTCATCGATAACACACTTTAAGCTAAGGTTATAGTACCCACAGCCCAGGAAATCTGGAGAATGCATAGCCACTTTCGACATTCCAAATGGTGCTGAAGATTATGGCATCACCAATTCTTGTACCTTGACGTACGACCCAACCTCCACAATTGATACTGATACTACAAGTAGGTACCTTGGTTTAATGTGGACTTCTCCACAATATGGCTGGTGACTTGCGAGGACTTAGGAGTGCATGGAAAAAGGGGTCTAGGATGGATATGCATTCAGGTACGGTACGTCTTACAGTACCGATTTTTGATCGATTTGTTTCCAGAAATATCGATGGAACAAACTAAACAGATAAATGTTGAACTCTAACTTTTCTCAATGTGGTATAAGATAAGGTTGAGCATTTATTATATCTCGTATCTGCCTTCTCTTCCCACACAGTCATGTCACTCACTCCATGATGGTTCGAAGAATATCCAACTTTTTGTCCCAACAGTCTTAGAATTTCGACGTACAATTGTAAAAGGTTAAAAAAAGATTTTGTTGAGTTGTGTGACTTGTGTCTATCTGAACCTTGAACTTTGAACGAACGTAGTGTTGACAAAGGTTACTTACTAACTTACTGGCGATGATTTACAAATGCCCAGGTGCCAAGTACAGAATTGTCAGGTCTGATAGCCTTGAGAACCTGGATGGCCCTGGGGGGTAGTATGGGTGCTGAGTGTGCAATGTGCGCTGTGCACAATGCCAACCTGGCGCTGAAGCCGCCCAACTACCAAAGCAGTAAAACACTGATGAGTTTGACTGCGGACCACTATAAATGATCGACAGCCTGCCACTCTACCATCGCCACTCTTGCTCGTATTCTGAAAATAGATTTTTTTTCTTCTTTTTTTTTTCTTTTCGTTGTTTAGACTTTGAATAATCAATCATCGGTTCTAGCTAACCCACTATTGATCCCTTTGAGCAAGCTCACGCTTCAGTGGGCGAACAGGGTATCGCATTTGAAGTTATTTTTATACAGAACTTTTAGAATCTAAGAATAATTTCGATTTTCATACATTACAACGTAATACTATATTTTCACAAAATATTATATTCGCTTACCTACTATATAGTATGAGCTCGCTTAGAAGAAACGAAAGTGGGTTAACTAGAACCTTCGATTATTCTATTATTATTATAAGTTTCTAGGTGCTAAATGTATAATGACGTACGTATATACAAATAGTATTCGTAATAATATATTTAGAAGTATTATAACGAGGTAAAAGAACATTCTTATAAGAATGTTGTTACGTAATTAGAAGCTAGCTAGCGTAACAATATATTTGGATTTTACCTTTGCATGAGATAGAAAAAAAGTTTAAAAATATAATAAATATTACGGATCTAAAGGCAATAAAAACAAAAGAGATACCTGGGGCATAGAATTTAGACTTAAAGCCAATGTATCGGCAATCGCCAACGTTCGATGTTAATCAATAGCAAATCTTTGGTGCAATGTTTAATTTATAAAATATTAATATATACGAAATAAATCTATATAATTAAATAAAAGGGATTTCGAAAATTTATAAAACTTTATATTAAATAAAATATTATTATTTAAATAATAATCGATAATATATTGTTAATTATTTAAAAAATAATAAAAATTTTATTTAAAAAATAATAAAAAATTTTGAAATTATTATTAATTTAATTAATTTTTTTTATTTTATTTAAAAAACAATTTATTAATTAAATTAATAATATTTAAAATAATATTAAGAATAAAAAACATTTTTATATTTGTTTAACAGAATATTAAAGTTGATAATATATAAAACAATATTATCAATAAATCTTATATATATTAATAAAATATAAATTCTTTTTTAAAATTTAAAGAATTTTTAAGAAAAAGTTTTTATAATATTTTAAAATAATAAATATAAAATATAAAAAATAATATAAAAGTTATAAACAAAACCATAATCTAACTTATTTAAATATAAAAAATCGCTAGGATATCAGTAATTTTTAATAATACACTGTTTATTTATTTCAAATCAAATATCAAATCTTCAAAATTTTAAAAATTATTTTAATACAAAAAAACAAATATTTTTTAGATAAAAAATTTCTTTTTTTAAGTTAAAATAATATTTCAGAATAATAGCAAATATTATTTTTCTATTAATATTTAAAAAATAAATTATATAATATAATATTTTGAAAAACGCTCTTTAGCGGTATAATATCAATTTGTTAGTACAATTTAATTAAATAATATTATATAAACAAAATTTAAAAAATATATATATAATATAATTTTAAATAAAAAGAATTAATAATATATAATAATTATTTAAATATTAAAAATCAAATAATATTTAAAATAAAATATAAATAATTTTGTTTTTTATTTAGATAATTTAAAAAAAAATATAAAATATAAAATGGATAATATATATTATAAACGATTGTTTACTAATCTTTATTTTAATATAAATAAAAAAATATTTAAATTTTTTTAATAATCCAAAATTTAAAAAAAATTTATAAAACAAATATATAAATTAAAGAATATTAATCAAATATATTATTTCGCTAATATTATAAATTATTATTTTAAAAAAATATATAATGTCTTATTGTATTATTCAAATCTTGTTTAACTTTTTTATAGATTATAAAAAAATAATAAAAACGTTATATCAACAAAACCTATTAAAATTAAAACAAAGCTAAATTGAAAAACTATATAAAAAAATTAATTAATAAAAAAAACCCAATATTAAAAATATTAAAAAAAATTGATAAAATATTATTGATATCAACAAATAAACTATTACACTACCATCTATAAAAATTCGTTTAAATATTAATATTATCAAAAAAAACATTTCGAAAAAAATTATCTCGAAAAAAAAATGGATTTATATCAACGAAAAAATATTAAACCTTTTTAATAAAAAGATAATAAAATATATCAATAAAAAAACAATAAAACTTAATAATTATTTTAAATATTCCTATAATTTTGAATTTAAATAAAAAAGAATATATTATTATTATTATTATTATTATATTTAAATCAAAATATTAATTAATAGTATTTTATTATTTTATCGATTTAAATGTCCAAATTAATATAATTTAATAGAATAAATATATTAAATAAGATTAGGAATTTATATTAAGGAAAAATATATTTTTAATATTTATATTAAAGATTTATATTTTTATTTATAAAAATTATTAGTTTGTTATAAAAACGATAAATATATTAAAAAATAAAAAAATATATATTTATTAATTTATTTCGATTATTTTGAATCTTTTTTATATAAATATAATTCTAAATTTTTTATAATTAAAAATAATAAATTTTAAAATCGATTAGCGATTAACAAAATTTTGTTTTTAATCTGATTTAAAATTTATTAAGATTATTTTAATGCAAAAAGTTTATTAAAAAATAAATAAGGGAAATATAAATTTTAATTTTATAATTAAACTAAATATTTAATTTTAAAAAGATATAAACAAAATATAGAATCTTTATTTTAAAGATTTTTAATATTTTAAATAAATATAAGGATTTAAAACAAATTTTTTTTTAAAAAAAAAGCGAATTATTATTTAACTATTATTTAATAAAATATTGAATTAAATTAAAATTAAATATTATTTTTTTGTAAAGCTTAATATATATTCTTTTAAAAAAAAAATTATTAGTTTTGAAAAAATATTTAAAAAAGTATTAATCAAAAAGATGAATTTATTGTTTAATAAATTTCACTAAAACCCTAATTATATTTATTTTAAAAAAAAAATAAAGGTTATTAATTATATATCAATTATAAAGAATTAAATCAAATAATTAAAAAAAATTAAATATTTTTATTTTTAATTAATAAATCTTTTAATTAATTATAAAAAAATATTATTTTTATTAAATTAAATTTGAAAAATATATATTATTAAATTCGAATTTGAATAGAAAATAAATAGAAAATAATATTTTGTATTTGTTATAAACAATTTGAATATTTAATTATATTGTTTAATTTTATAAATATTTTTATTATCTTTCAAATTTATATTAATCAAGTTTTTATAGGGTTAATAAATATTATATATATAATATATTTTAATGATATATTAATTTATTTAATAAATGTTTAATAATATATTAATAATATTTATTAAATATTCGAAAAACTAATTATTTACAAATTTTATACAAAATTTAAAAAATGTATATTCAATAGTAAAGAAATCAAATTTTTAAAATTTATAATATCGAATAATAATATTATTATAAAATTTAATAAGATTAAGATTATTATTAAATAATTTATTTTTAATATTTTAAAGAAAATTTAAATCTTTTAAACTTTACAAATTTTTATTAATAATTTATTGAAAAATATTTAAAAATAATTAACAAAATAATAATATTATTTAAAAAAATCGAAAAAAGAAAGATTATAGATATTTTTGTATGGGGTATGAAGGTATAGATATTTTTTAAAATATTAAAAACAATATTTATTATTATATTAATATTGTAATATTTTTAGTTAGATTTTAAAATAATAATTGAAATAAATATATTAGAATTCGTTTTAGAATATATATTTTTTCAATTATTTAAAAAAGAATTTAATTTAAAAAAATTATTATAATAATATTTTATAATATTTTATTTTAAAAAATTAAATTTTATAAAATAATATTATATAATTTATAATTAAAAACTATTAACAATATATATTATATTTTATAAATAACAATATTATATTATAAATAATTGTTATATTATTATTATAAAAATAAATTATAATAGTTTTCAATATTTTATAATTAAAAAAAAATTAAATAATAAATAAACCAAATAAATCGAAATATTTGTTATATATAATTTCAAAATTAAATATAAAATCGGGAAATTAAATTCAATAAATGGGCTATCGAGATAATCGGATTATTTTGATAATTCAAAAAATAGCAATAAAATGTTTTTAATATTAAAAAATAAATTAAAAAATATAATAATTTTGATTAAAATATATTATTATTTAAATATAAAATAATTATTTTTATAAAATATTATAAATTTTTTTTAAAAAAAAAAAAGTTATTTATTTTTTTATAATTTAAAAAGATTATTAATAAAAATTAATTATAAATAATCAATATTTTATTAAATAATTAATATTATAATCGAAAATAAAATAATATTAAATATTATATTGAAATTTATAAAGAATATTTTATTACAATTATAAAAATATAATAAATTTATAAAAAATAAAAAATATACCAAATAAAAATAAAAATTTATTAAAAATATTTTATTATAATAAATAAATATTAAAAAAATAATTATTTATAATAAGATTACTTTTATATTATCAGATTTTGTTATAAAAATAAAGATTTTAAAAATTTATTATAATAATCTAATAAAAAAATATTAAAATATAAAAAAAACATTAAAAACATTAAAAAAAAAATATTTTTAATAAAATATAAAAAAAAATATTAAAAAATATATTAAGATTTGTATAATATATTAATATTTAATAATAAGATATTATTAATTATATAACAAATTAAAAACATTTTTTTTTTTTATAAAATTTTAAAAAAAAATAATTATAAATTTTATTATAAATTTATTTTTTTTAAAAATTGGAAAGTATATCTATAATACAATTTTTGTAATAATTAATAGATTTATAAAACTAATAAAATATATACTTATTATCAAAACCATTAATTTATTTAAATTAATAAAAATATTATTTATATATATATTTAAAGATTTTAATATATCAGAAAATATTATTTTAAATAAAAAGTTGCAATTTATAAGCCATTTTTAAAAAAACTTAATATTCTATCTCTATATTTATCGAAAACTATTAATAATATTTTATTTTCAGATTAATAAATAGATTAAATAATAAAATCAAAATTTTATATATTACATTATATATTATTCGAATTAAAGGTAAAATAATTAAACGTTATTATTATTTTTAATAAAATTTATATATAATATTAATTAATATAATATAATATAATAAAAAAGATTTTATTTAAAGTAATATATAATTTCCAACCTACATTTAATTATATCAATAAAAACATTGATACAAAAAGAAAAACATTAATAATCCGCAAAAAAATCGAAATTTTAATAAAGAAATAAAAAAAATTTAAAAAATTTTAATAAAAAATAATTATAAAAAAAATCCAAAAACATATTTCAATAAAATATTGATAATTTAATATTAATAATTTGATAATATTTAATATAAAAAATATTAAATAATTAAAATTTAAAAAAAAATTTTTTAAAACAATTTATAAAATTATTTATAATTATTAATATTATTTTAAATAAATAATTATATAAATTGAAATTATTTTTTATTTATAAAATATATAATATATTTTATATTTTTTTATTAGAATTATAATACAAAAAAAAGGATACCGCTAATTCATTATTATTTAAAAAAATAGAAAAAGGATTAAAATACAAAGTAAAAAAAATTTTAATATATTAAAAAAAAGAAAAAAAAATATAATATTTAATTTAATAAAAAAATTATATTTTATTAAAAGATATATAGGAATTAAAGAAAAAATCTTTGAAATTTGGATATAATTCTAAATAATTATTTTAACAAAAAAATATTGTTAATATAATATCAATAAAAACAAATAAAATATTATAAATAAAAATAATTTTGAATGATTTATATATTATTATAAAAATATTATAAATAAAAATATTTTTAAATAATTTATATATTATTATAAAAATATTATAAATAAAAACAATTTTAAATGATTTATATATTATTATAAAAATATTATAAATTAGAATAATTATAAAGATTTGTATATTATTATAAAGTCCAATAATTAAAAATCGGAGATTATTAATTAGTTAATAATAAAGCTATATTTATAAAAAAAAAGAATACAAAAAAAAAATTTATTTATTTTTATTATTAAATTATTAAAAGATTTTGTATTTTTCTTATTATTATTTAATAATCTTGAATAAAAAAAAATTATTTTTATTAATAATATTTAAATTATTATTAAAAAAAGGTTTTAAAAATTAATAAAACAAATTATATATATATTAATTTTTTTTAATAATATATTATTAAAACTTATAAAAAATATAAAGTTTAAATAAGGAATTATTATTAATCAATAATAAAAAATAAATATCCAATAATAAATTTTTGCTAAAAAACAAAACAGAATTAGAAAATTAAAACTTTAAAAAAAAACAATTAATTTTTAATATATATTAAAAATTGATTATTTATTAAATAATAATATTTTTATTTACATTTATATTTATATTATTAAAAAAATTAAAATTAAAAAATAAAAAAAAATTGAAAATAATATTTTAAAAAGATTTATAAATTTTATATTTTAAAAAAAAAAAGTATATATTAATTACTTGATATTTAAAAAATTGTAAAAAACTAAAACAAAACGAATAATTCGAAAACTAAAAAACCTTAAAAATGATTAAAAGAATTTAAAAAATTTGATTTTTAAAAATTCTAATTCAAAAAAATTGTTTTTTTATTAATTTTTATTAAAAAACAATTTGAAATTTAGTTTTTTAAAAATCTGAATTTTTTTTAAAAAACAAAAAAAAACATTTTAAATAAAAATATTACTTTTCAAAATAATCTTTTTTTTATTTTTTGCAATAATCTTTTTCTTTTTTTTTTTTACAAAAACAAAAAAAATAAAAAAAATAATTGGAATAAAGATTTTTACCTTTTTTTTTAATAAATTTTTA
>JANPYM010000023.1:79468-93214 GCA_025890175.1 Ciborinia camelliae
AAACATTAATAATCCGCAAAAAAATCGAAATTTTAATAAAGAAATAAAAAAAATTTAAAAAATTTTAATAAAAAATAATTATAAAAAAAATCCAAAAACATATTTCAATAAAATATTGATAATTTAATATTAATAATTTGATAATATTTAATATAAAAAATATTAAATAATTAAAATTTAAAAAAAATTTTTTAAAACAATTTATAAAATTATTTATAATTATTAATATTATTTTAAATAAATAATTATATAAATTGAAATTATTTTTTATTTATAAAATATATAATATATTTTATATTTTTTTATTAGAATTATAATACAAAAAAAAGGATACCGCTAATTCATTATTATTTAAAAAAATAGAAAAAGGATTAAAATACAAAGTAAAAAAAATTTTAATATATTAAAAAAAAGAAAAAAAAATATAATATTTAATTTAATAAAAAAATTATATTTTATTAAAAGATATATAGGAATTAAAGAAAAAATCTTTGAAATTTGGATATAATTCTAAATAATTATTTTAACAAAAAAATATTGTTAATATAATATCAATAAAAACAAATAAAATATTATAAATAAAAATAATTTTGAATGATTTATATATTATTATAAAAATATTATAAATAAAAATATTTTTAAATAATTTATATATTATTATAAAAATATTATAAATAAAAACAATTTTAAATGATTTATATATTATTATAAAAATATTATAAATTAGAATAATTATAAAGATTTGTATATTATTATAAAGTCCAATAATTAAAAATCGGAGATTATTAATTAGTTAATAATAAAGCTATATTTATAAAAAAAAGAATACAAAAAAAAAATTTATTTATTTTTATTATTAAATTATTAAAAGATTTTGTATTTTTCTTATTATTATTTAATAATCTTGAATAAAAAAAAATTATTTTTATTAATAATATTTAAATTATTATTAAAAAAAGGTTTTAAAAATTAATAAAACAAATTATATATATATTAATTTTTTTTAATAATATATTATTAAAACTTATAAAAAATATAAAGTTTAAATAAGGAATTATTATTAATCAATAATAAAAAATAAATATCCAATAATAAATTTTTGCTAAAAAACAAAACAGAATTAGAAAATTAAAACTTTAAAAAAAAACAATTAATTTTTAATATATATTAAAAATTGATTATTTATTAAATAATAATATTTTTATTTACATTTATATTTATATTATTAAAAAAATTAAAATTAAAAAATAAAAAAAAATTGAAAATAATATTTTAAAAAGATTTATAAATTTTATATTTTAAAAAAAAAAAGTATATATTAATTACTTGATATTTAAAAAATTGTAAAAAACTAAAACAAAACGAATAATTCGAAAACTAAAAAACCTTAAAAATGATTAAAAGAATTTAAAAAATTTGATTTTTAAAAATTCTAATTCAAAAAAATTGTTTTTTTATTAATTTTTATTAAAAAACAATTTGAAATTTAGTTTTTTAAAAATCTGAATTTTTTTTAAAAAACAAAAAAAAACATTTTAAATAAAAATATTACTTTTCAAAATAATCTTTTTTTTATTTTTTGCAATAATCTTTTTCTTTTTTTTTTTTACAAAAACAAAAAAAATAAAAAAAATAATTGGAATAAAGATTTTTACCTTTTTTTTTAATAAATTTTTATTATCTAAATTAAAGCTTAATATATTTTTGATTTTTATATTTTTAGCTTTTTTAATTAAAAACGGAAAATATATTTATATATATTAATCAATAATTAATAAATAAACAAAAAATAATCTACAAAATATTAATAAATATTTAATAAATTTGTTAAGATTATATTTATACTAAAAAAAATAAATATTATAACTATAACAATTTTTTTAATATTATAAAATTTATATATTAAACCAATACATTTCGTTTTACAAATTATAATAAAAACGATTAAAATATATTTTTTTTAACAAAAAACGAGGTAGCTTTATATTTTTTATTTTTTAATAAAATCTAGCTTTATATTATTATATTTTTATTAATAACAAAGTAATTAATTAATATTAAAATGAAATTATTTACAGTACTAGACCACTTCTATTTGTTCGACAGGGGTTTTGCATCAAAAGTCAACCACTTTAATAATTTATATAATTTCTAATATCAATAGAATTATTTTTATTATTTATAATATAGATTATTTCAAAAGAAAATTCAATTAAAAAATATATAATTTATTTTTAGAAATTTTCTAGTTTATATAATTAAGATACAAAGTTACTTAATAGTTTTTGAATCAATTTTTGCGGGGAAAATCAATAAAAAATTTAATTTCAATTTTAAAGATTAAATATTTTACGAATATAATTTTTTAGTTTTTGAAAATTTAATTATATAATCTTTTTGTAAAAATCTTTAATATATTAATAGGAATTAATGATTAAACTTTTAATTGTATTAAAATATTAAAGTGAAATGTATGTATTTTGATTGATTTGGGTGTAAATTTAAGGTTCAACTAATATAAGTGGAGGGGTACTGTAAATAACAAATTATAAAGTTTTTTTTTATAAATATATTTGTTGTATAATAACAAAAGACTATTAGGGAACAAATATTTTTGATTTATAATATTATTTTTTTTCAATATTTTTTCAATTTTATAAAAATTAATTAATTTTGTATAACAAAAGCAGATAAATTTAATAAAAACTACAAAAATGCTTGCAAAATGCTAAATAATTGTTATAAAAAAAATAAAAAAAATTATAATATTAATAAAAAAATTAATTAAAAAAAAAGTATAAAAAAATATAAAAAATAATATTAATAAAAATTAAAAATTCGAATTTTGAATTATAAAAATAAAAAAAATATAAATATTTTTGATAATAAAGAATATAAAGCTTAATTATTTAATAAAAAAATTAATAAAATTTTTATTTTTTTATATTAAAAAAAAAATTTCAAATATAAAAATTTTAAAAATAAAATTATTGAAATAATTTTTAATATTTAATTAATATTTATTAAATAATTACAAAATTTTTGATAAATTAAAAAAAATAAAACAATACAAATATATAATATCAAAACATATTTTATTTAAAATCAATATTTTATTGATAATATAAATTTTAAATTAATAAAAATAAATTATTATTTAAAAATTGTTATTTATACAAAAAAATAATTATAGGAATATAAATTAAAAAAATGTCTTAATATATATAAATAATAAGTTTTAATAAATAAAGTTTTTTAAATAAAATATTTTAAAAAAAAAAGCTTTATTACAAATTTAAAAACAATAAAAACAAAAAAAATGTTTAAAGTATAAAATTTAGATTTAAAATTGATACATTAACAATTATTAATATTCGATATTGATTAATAGCGAATTTTTAATATAATATTTAATTTGTAAAATATTAATATATACAAAATAAATTTATATAATTAAATAAAAGAAACTTTGAAAATTCGTAAAGTTTTATATTGGATAAAGCATTGTTGTTTAAATAGCAATTGATAATGTATTATTGATTATTTAAAAAATAATAAGAATTTTATTTAGAAAGCAATAAAAAGTCTTGAAATCATTATTGATCTAGTTGATTCCTTGCATTTTCTATCTTAACAATAAAATATCTGTCGATGTTCGTATTTCTTAACTTGAGTATTATTGTTAAATCTATAGAGAATATCTCTTATATTGTGTTTTTGTTTTGTTTTGTTAGTATTGAATTGATATCGATGTATTTAACTATAGCCCCAAAGCAGAATATGTAATAGTTTATACTACTCATTAGCTCTGATATGGGAATTCCCGAGACATGGGATTTGAGGTTTAGTTTATGGATTTTAAGTTTTCGTTTGTTCGTACAGTATCTATGTTGTTAATTGTACAAAGTTGTATCGTAATTATGGATTATAGTCTGCTGTTTCAGAATCTCTATGATCGGCCAGTGTGGTACGATATTTATTCCTATCAAGATCCTCGAAAGGTAAAAAGATCTTCATCGAATCGGCAACTTCAATCATTCATTACCAATGAACTATCTGCTCACAGCTCCCATCCTCGATCCTTTCTCAATTCACCCGTCGACACCTCACTCAGTCTCCCTCTTGGATTCCACACATTCATGTCTATATACAATATTTTGTTCGATTTGTAATAGAGATATGAAAGTAACACCAAAACGGCCACTATACCAGAAATTTTCCAAGCTTCGAACAAATAATTTCAACACTCAATCTTATCTTTCCAGAGAAGACGTTCAGGAAATTAGTAGAAGTATATCTACAGCCACGCGCCATCCGCAATAATCGACGAGACTCGAGTTCAAAATAGTTTAAGTAAACTATCTCACACACCGATACACAGCTACTTGGAATAGAAATCACCACACCCAACACTCCACGAATAATAACTCGAATAAAACCAAATTTCAACACTACCGGCAGCTTGATCAGTTCCCGGCTGTGATATTCATACATTTCGACTGTGTGCACCGATGAGTTTTCACGTTAATAATGTCAGAACATGACTAATCTTCAGTCTTAATAAATATACATACAACGATCGTTAGGTTTTTTTCTCTGGTATAGGAGAGTATAGTATTGGCAGAACTACTATACCGATTATTCTTGGGCATAATACACGGGAGGGGGATTCTTTAATCAATCCTCAAAAAATATCAAAAATATCTTTTATTTTCTAAAAATAAACATAGAGTTTTAAATAAACAGAAATAGGCTACTAGTATCTATCTACAATATCTACAATAAGGAGAAGAATTAATATATAAACCTTGTTAAGACTTCTTTATCGAATTGTATATATATCTCGATTTTCGGCTATAGGAATTGCCCTTGAATTTGCTATTAGGATATTTGAATTATATTTTCCCTTTACCTCAGTAAAGAGAGGTATGGATTTGGATAGGTGATGAAAGGATATATTTTCAATGCGATGATGATGCTTGAATCATTTAGATTGTGAATTTGTTGTTAAGAAACTTAAAGGAAGTATATATACAGTTGCGTGTCTCTTGGAATGTTTTTGGGGAATGATTGGAGTAGATAAGTTAAGAACTTGAATGAGAAGGGTAAAGAGGAGATGTTGGATGAGGTCGATTGGTGAAATCGATCTTGATGGTTTTTTATGGAGATATAGATGTAGAAATAATATCTACGAGGAAATCGCAAGATAAGAGAATAAAAATGAATGATTTTGTACTGAAAACTTTGTCTAATACCTACCTAGCCATGGATCCTCAGAGAACTGAAAGCTGAGAACTAAAACGAAGATGTGAATTACCGGGAAAGGGATGTGAATACGTCCGATATAACCTCAAGTTACATAGATTCGTTTTCATCTCGCCTTCATTGACATATATGATATGGTATTCAGACTTAGTTTATTGAATTGGTTGTACCCAAAACTCTACCAAGCGTATCAGCGTCTTTCTAGATAGAGTAAGGAAACCCACTACATTAAAAAAATCAAACCGAATATGCTGATTCCAAAATGCTCTTTCGAGAAAGATCATTGGGTGTTGGTATTGGCAGTTTATATGTATTCCGTACGAGCCTGGTAAGAACCCACAGTATATTTATGGTCCTCTTAACACAAGAGATCGGACGAAAAATACAATACGCACCTCCGCACACCACAAAATGACCCGAATATAAAAAGACACATCGGGTATAAGTTAGGTGATTTATCATCACTACTCCATGAGAGATACTGGCGTAAGATTACGCGAAAAAGAGAGGCGGGATCCCAAACATCTTTCAGCATGTATTTGCAATATGATGACTCGGGCTTGGGATTATTTATTTGTCTGGAGCTAGTGCAGGTAAAATTGGGATTGGATACGTAGATACCCTGATAAGTTATGGGTAGTATTTTTGCGGCCTAACTATATGAAAACTCGATTATCTGGATTTAATACCGTGGAACTACTTTCGGAGATATCTGTATATATTTTGAAATGGAACGAATGTCAAGCATCTATCTATAACCGACTTTGATATAAAATCAGAATCAGATATCAAATATCAACTCATTGCCTGAGCTGAGGTTATTAAGGTGTGCATGAAACTTGATGAAGGGGTGGCATTTATTGGGGATGTGAGCGAGGGTATGAGGATAGATCAATGAACCCTGGAGAGTGGGAGTGTGGAGAACTCTTGAGAGGACGAAACAAATTGCCAGAATGGACTGAAAAGGAAAATGGCCGAACCAAGCTGACATCGCGGAGTAAACTACTCCGCGATAGTTCACGAGATCGAATGCCGAGTTTTCAGATTTCTTGTAGAATAGGAGGTGGCAGGAAGAGAATATTTGGCAATGTGAGGTACTGTTATGAAGAGAATGAAGAATATGGAGTGAATTGGCAGTATATAGATAGAAAATAATGACAAAAAATGCAAATAATACTCATATTGTTGGGTTGAATTAAATCAAATTGTGAAAATTTCGACTCTCGAGCAAATCACTTCACCAAGATGCTAAACTTCAGAGTCGGAATGTCGCACTCTCATAATCGAATGCACTAGGCAATGAGTATATTCTAGGAGCAGTATGAATTGTGCTACTCGGCACAGAACTTACATATGCTCTTGGATATATATTGGATGGCATCTGAACGGCATCTGTACAGAATCCGTACAGACTTCAACTCAAGATAATCAGGGGTTCATTTCTTTTATTCCCTTATACATTGGTACAAAGGGAGGTGAAAAGAATTGGAACCCCTTATTACTGGACCCGTTCGAAATGGGATAACCAACAATGATATGAGTCACAACTCGCATGAGAAGTTAGAACCAACATCAAACCAACAAAATTACACCGAGCAGACCCCCCGCAAGTTGCAACCCAAAGTTCAATCAGACTGTGAGATCAGTAATGAGTTCTCGGACCATTCTTGCTCCTCTCATCTCCAAACTCTCTCCACCTGTAATTCTCGCCGTATTTGTTACATTTCTCTTCTCAAACCCTCAAAATCAATCTTTGCTCTAATCTCAATAACAAAAACCAAGTGGGATGGGATGAAAAAGAAATTTTAGATGAGAAGCAAAGCCAGAATCTTGACCGTGCAACAAGCGCTGCCGGGCTCCAGCTAGATCGGAAATCGGCAAACCACCCTTTTAGGTTTGATATCCGAAAACCATAATCATCGAAGATAACGGCTTCACTCCCCACCAAAATTCTTCTCTCAAATATATTATCAAACTACTCATCATTACGTTTTAATTCTCCCATAAATCAAAAACATGATGTTCCTCATTGTATATTTATATTTTCGAAATTCCCTCGATCATACCTACAATTCAATACCAATATGTAAATACCTATACTCGATATTCATGATGAAATGAAAAACGAAATAATTACATCACCGCCTTATGGCAAAGAGGCACAGCAGGGGGTAGTGGATACACTCCTAGTAAGAGTCATACCTAATTCAATGGCTAATTTCAAGCTTAATATAAGGTTGTTATTGATTTACACGCTATAAGATGATCTTTTGACCCTCATTGTTGAGATTTGATTTTGGGATTATATTTTGAGATTATATTTCTGTCATTTGTTTTGCAAGTGTTGTCCTCGTCATTCTTTATCATTGTCGCTGTCAATTGCTATTACTATCACTTTCCAAAGTCTCACCCTCCCAAAGTCCCTAGTCTTGGAACTAGCCATTTCGTTTATATCGCAAGCGCAAGAATTGGTCACTCGGTACCAAATTTTACTATTTGTTTTCTAAATCACCTTACGATCTACAATCAACTGATTGGCCGCCGTTTGCTTGACTCTAAAATCAGACATAAACACCCAAACGAGCAGACATGAGGTGTCTCCTCCTCATCCCTTGCTTTTTTCTGGGACAAATATTCGCGGCACCCGCACCTTATATCGTTACAAGTTATGTCGAAGTTTCCGTCTATACCTACGAAGCCGCCGAAACCATAGATGGCAGCACTTACCCGGCCGGAGTCGAGACCTTGACCGAAGCCATCGTTCCAAATGCTACTCCCGTCACAAATGCCATCAAGACCTTAACTGATACATCAGAGTATGCGCAAGTTACCATCATCGAAGTTTTTCTCCCTCCCGGCAGTGGTCATCGTTCTACTGCGACCACCACTGCCCCACAAACAAGCTATATGGTTCCAATTACATATAAACCATATCCAAGTTGTACCGGCAGTGGTCAAAACTGGACATACGTAACCACCGTCCACGTTAATCTCCCCACTATAATCGCTAGCTTCATTACTCCCACCAGTCTCACCACATCCGCTTCAACATACACTGAATTTGCTGATATCATCGACGTCCAAACACAGGTCGAAGCTTTTCTCAACCCTACAGATGTCGCTTCCGTTGATTTGGCTATGGCTTCTGACCTCCATGAACCATACCTTATGAGTTATTGTTACACCCCAACCACGACCTGCACTACCGTTCTCGCAAGTGCCTCTTGCAACCCCACTTGGGCATACCCTTACTCATCTAGTAGCAATAACAATGATGATGATTACGGTTCTGATTCTGATGACAATGCATACTACTGCGATGGTTATGGCTATTGTGGAACCCAGCACACCATCCTTGTAATCGCCATCTGCGTACCAGTCTGCTGGATAGGTTTCTGGCTGCTCATCGGACTTTTCGAATCCTGGTTCTCATTCAAAGGAATCATGATGGGCAAGCGTCGAAAGCGTGGAATTCCATACGCATGGGCTTGTATTTCTCTCTGGTTCCTCTGTTGTCGGGGACCAACATATAAAGCGAAGAGTGAAGAGGAACAAGAGAGGTTGGCGATCCAGTGGAAAGAGATGGGCATTCCCAAAAAGTTACAATTGTGGTTAAAGTGGGGGTTTAGGTGGAAGTATCCGGATATGTTGGGTGATGAACCTGAGAGGTATAAGAGACCTTTTAGGGATTCCGAGGGGTGTTTGTAGGTTTAGAAGATGGATGTGCCTATGGTAATCTTATATGATCATGTATGGATGGTAAATGTTATGATGATGAGCTCGGCTTATACTTAGACAGTTTGTATATATATATATAGACTTAGTGTCTAATTTTTAATATAATATTCACCTCTAATTGGGACTGCCGTGTGTTCTTGAATATTCTCCAAGTGGAATTCAGAGAAGACTGATAGAACAATTTTATGGAACATAATAATGAAGAAACAAGCTGAAGTGGCAAAAAGATTACGACCTAGGTCATAGAAAATATTTTCTTCATGGGTAGAGTTGAATACTTTATAAGGTTAACATTCAAAGTGACTCATATAATCGAGGTCCAATGTTCAAAATTATATTGAACAATGGAAGTAGCTTGTACTAGAGTAGATCGGATAATAAGATAATATTGAATACCTAGCAATAGAGTTTTAAATACCGCAAGGATGTATCACTCTCTTGTTTTCATTGGCATCATCACCCTGTACTTGTGCAGAAAAGTACTTCTGAACAAAAAAGGGACATTCTGTACGGAGATAGCTGCTCATCATTCATGGGACTCCTTCGCACATCTCCAATCTCTTTTCAAACAATATAACAAGACTTCTAAATACAAGATAACATACTTTGAACTTTGTTCCCTTAAGTATCAAATTCTTTTGATAAAATCAAGTGATGTGTAGTGCGGAGGAAAAGCATTAGCTCTTGGTTCTTCGTTTATATTGGCAGAACCTATATGCCAAAGCTTGGGATCTGATTGAGATGACGAAATGCAGCTTTGCTGAGATAAGATTGCAATGAGGCTTTTGTCGATCCTTTTTAATATCCAAATATAATGGACCAATATATGGCCAAGTGATGGCTTCATCTCCTGATTCGTTCCTGATGTGCCTTAACGGGTTGTGGCTTGCATCGCCGCCACTCAGCTGAAGATTCGGCCGTACTTGTATCATTGGATCCGTCCTTCAAATTCATAAAATAGATCTTTTCAATCCACCTCCAAACTCCATCTTTCGACGGTGAAAATTAATATTCCGTTAAAAAGAATGAAAAATGTCCCAAATCACTCGAAATGATCCTACCCCATCACAAGAAGTGAAAATACCAGAAGATATCCTACGACAAATCTACGAGAAACTTCCCCACCCCCACGACATTACCAAAGAATCAAGCGAACAGACGGAGCTTCTCAGAGCACTACTCATCCAATCCACAACCAACGATTCCAAATTCGAGTTTATCTGGAACGCGGTCCTACAATCCATCGCCATCATTTTCGCCGTTGTCTTTGGGACTTTCTCGGTCCTTGCATATCTCGTAGGCGAAACCGCAAATAAACAATCTATCGAGGCAAATCAATTAAGTTTACTTTCGCTCTGCTTATCTAATTCCGTAAGTTTTTATTCCCTTCAATGTATATAAAATATTGCGGTGAAACTTAATGAAAATCTGTATAGGATCCAAATGCCAAAAATGCCTGCGCGGGTCTCTATCAACAACCTTCAGAACCCCTAGCATCCCTTGCCAGCGCAGTATTCGGAACCGCATTGCCATCTGCAACTACAACGCCAACGCCAACTTCTACCACTACTCCTCCCGGTCTTAATCCTACGACGACGGCTTCTCCATCCAGTACAGGCATCGCCACATCAACCGCCTCTGCAATTCCCAATCCATCATCGGGTTCTGGTTCTAGAGGCTCGGGTCCTTCACTTAACGGTGCTGCGATTGCTGGGCTGACTATTGGTAGTGTGCTATTTGTTGCGAGTGTTATTTCTTCTATCATTGCTTTTCGTCAAAAGTATTATCATAAGGAGAGAAGTTCGATTCGGTCTCAGGTCTAATGCATGCATGCATGCATGCATACATGCTATGTATTATTTATCGCGCACCATCCACTTGTTTGGTTTTTCTCTTGCTTTCTCTGAATTCTCAATCGTAGGTGTTTGTATTTAACTCTTTCATGCTCTTCTGGATATGTTGATATCAATTGGTGGATCGTGGATCGTGGCCCGTGATAAGTGGCAGGGTAGGGCAGACTGTTCGGTAATCAATGGGACTTGGTGGGGCTGGCCTTTTTTGTGCGTGTATTTTATGGGTCCAAAAAATCTTATTTCGCATTTTTCTCTTGTCTCACGTTCTCTTACACGGCTTTCCATTTTTGGTGTTGATTTTTCTCTTTTCTACTCGAAATAAGAATTTAGATTACTACCTAGGCATTGTTGGTTCTTGCACGTAAATAAGCGAACTGAACGAAGCTCGCTAGTTTTTATAAAAGGAGAAACCATTCTAGTCAAATATGACCGTTTTCCTAGAAACTGACTGAGATATCCAACCTTCTTTCTACCTTGGTTAAAATTCATAGATATATAAGAACTCCATCCATGATATGATGCTTAGCGCACTCCATACACGACATATACCTTGCAAACAAAGCAGAAAAAAAGCCCTTTCTTCCTCCCCATCGAACCAAAAAACAGAAAAAACATACAACAGTAGGGATTCGCTGGTGGTCACCCACCCAACTACTAATCTACCGATCTGAGGCTTGTGTATGGCAGAGCGGACGGGATGCCCAATTCTCCTCAGTCTATGGTCGTATGTGTCGGGGTTGACTCTTTTAAAACATCTATACCGGAATGAGTTATAAAGAAATGTAACTCTCACTCGCCCCCCCCTTTCCGAGTAAGCGATAAACTCACGCTTCCAAAACGCTAAAAATACGCAGGCGTGGGTTTCATTGAAAATTTGAACTACAGAACCAACCGATTCGGGTCGACAATAACGTGTATAAAAAAGAAAGCTTTAACCTCTCGCTTTCTTACACTTCCTTCCCTTCCTACCCTTTGGCCCTCCTACCTACCAGCTTTTCCGATCCGATCGGTGGTTCTAGTGACTAATTCGGGTCATATCGGTAGCTTCTAGGGGAGGTAGAGAGGGGGAGGCAGAGAGGAGAGCAAGAAAGAGGGGTCAAAAAGGCAAAAGGGCTTCTTTTTCCTCCTTTCTTTTCCCCGAAAGATACCGATGCGATGCGATTCGGTATAATATGTTCGTGACACCGCATATCTATAAATAGTTATCTTCGAATTGGAAAGGTCGGGTTATAAGATATATACAATCGGTTCCATAATCTCCATCACCAACAACCTTATACCTACCCCAGAGTTTATATAATCTTACAACACCAATTCATCACTCCGCCATAATCCTTGAGTCGATGAATCGTTGAGTCGATGCCTACCTACTGTAATTACATGAATAGTATATAAGATTACGATGTATATCAAAGTCCACAACGAAGCTAAAATATTTAAACCACCGAATACTTTATGCAATATTTGAAACCGAACGTCTGCAGCTTAACGAATTTCCAACGAATTATCGACGACTTTTAGCACCCGGAGGATTGAAAATTCCATCATATTGCCCAACTAGGTAATTATATATATCAGGGAAAAAAGGAAATATTATAATTATTAAAGCTACATTATAGTATAACGAGCTTTAACTACGGCCGTTCGGGGCTCAAAATAAACACGGAATCGCTAGGGCAATCCGTATTTATTTTTCACGTCTCTTACAACCTTCGATTGGCTTGTACTGTGTGGCTTATTAGACACTGAGGGGGGAAGGGAAGAGAGGGGAAAGGGAAAGGGAGAAAGTGGAGAGGGGGGAAAAGGAGAGGGGGGAAAAGGAGAGGGGGAAAAAGGATCTAAGCTTTATAATTCAGCGATTGCGATCTGCCCCTCTCGACTCTGGTTCGAGGAACGGATGCGTTGCAATCAAAAAGGCGGGGAGGAAATGGGAACGCCTTTTCTCTTACCTCCCCTCTCTCCCTCTCCCTTTCCCCTTCCCCCCATCCACCCCTCACCCTCCACATGCACCCCCTCACCCCTCTATCCCCTCATAAATGACATGAGACGACATAACATGACATGAGAAGAGTCCTCCCCGAACTCCCCGAATCCCCAGATCTCCATAAAAGCTCGACCGAGTATTTCTATTTTTTTCTTTTGCTTTTGCTTATATACATAGACCTACATATACAATATCTAGTAAATACTATATACACACACATATATATCCCAGTTGTACACTAAATATAGATAGACAGACAGACAGACAGACAGATAGATAGATAGGTAGAACATTCCAGATCATCCATCAAACAATCATGAAGAAGAAGAAGAAGAAGAAGAAGAAGGAAGCTAGAAATTTCAACTCGGGGTAAAGTAAATCTAAAAGTTCCTACTGGGAACAATTGGTTCTTGGGATATATATCTCCCATTGGCATTTCCATTTCCATTTCCACTTGCCGATTGACTTGCCAAATCCGCATTCCCATTCCCAAACCCACCCCCCCTGCATCTCCCCCCGCATCTCAACATCCATCTCCATCTCCCCCTCCCCCTCTCCCTTCGCACCCCCCATCCCCATCGCCCTCCCCCCCAATCGCAGGCAGAAAATCCACCGCAAAACTCCACACATAGAATGTATAAACAAAAGCGATGATCCACTCTAGCACCGCGGCCACATTCAAAATCTTCTTCCGATTACAGATGCCAAAGGCGATGGCGAGCGATAATTCAATCATGATGAAGGCGAGTTTGATCCAGAAGGAGAGGCGCAGGATTCGGTGTTGTCGGTAGTGGATTCCGAGTCGTTGGTATTGCCAGCTGATGAAGATGGCCGAGAGTATGTAACCGCCACTATTGTTGTTTGTTAGTTTATTTTCCCCCCCAAAATTTGGGGGGGGGGGGGGGG
>JANPYM010000023.1:94461-114082 GCA_025890175.1 Ciborinia camelliae
GGGGGGGGGGGGGGGGAGATGGATAGGGAATGACGTACATAAAAATCGCCAAACAAACATCATGAGCAGTATGATGCTTCACATTATTGAGACAAGTAAGACAAATCAGACCCACGCCACCCGCAATGGAAAAGAGGATCGATAGCCCCGATAGGACTTTTTGAAATGTAGATGTGTTTCCATGTAATCTACCACGGTGTCGGAGGTATCTCTCGGAAATAAATACGATGTTGAAGGTTACGACGGTGATGGTACCCATGGTGATGAAGAGGGGTTGGAGTGAGTGGGCTCCTATGTCGGATATGTAGCTGGGGATTTGTTAGTTGGGGAGGGAGAGGGAGAGGGAGAGGGGGAGGGGGAGGGGGAGGGGGAGGAGAAGAGGGAAGAGGAGAGGAGAGGAGAGTGAAGAGAAAACATACGCAATCGTTTGACCATCATCCATTGGAGTAATAATAGGTGAACCATCTGCCACCGTCCAGGTTAATAACATGGCGAGAAGCATTGCCAGCCATACTATTCCTGAAAAGATAGGTATCATCCAATATGATATTCCGAACATGTTTGAATTTCGTATTTTTGGATTTGGTGTGTAAGACTTAACATGCAAAGAAAAATGCAAAGAAAAATGAAGTTATACAAAAACAAGTAAACAAATGAATTGAAGTAAAAGGACCCAGCTGGAGTGGTTGAAGTAGAAGTAAGTTGAAGGTTTCCATGTATCAGATCATATTTACGATCCATGATCTGACGTCATAGGTATCTTTTACTTTTTCTTATCTTACCTTATGTAATTTGACCTTATGTAATATTACCACCCCACCCTCCAACCATCATCATAAAGTGAAGTGAAGTGGGAGTGAAGTTTGAAGTTGATGATTTACTACGTGAACACCTGCAGTGTAATAAGTTCCACCTATGGTCGGGATTGATTTGACCTCGGTTCCGTGATGCCTTCGTTTCTCTTATCCGTCTCCCAGCCTTGCAACTTCGCCAGCCATTCATTTGGTACATATCTTCCATCTCACATCTCACACCTCACACCTCACACCTCACAACTTACACCTTACACCTTTGACACACACACACACACATACATACATACACACACCAGACCTGACCTGACCCAGGAAAAGAAACAAGAAAAAAAGAAGAATGCCAGAAGAGATCTTGAATGATATCTCTCATAGGAGATTTAATCCATTGCGGGGTAGTTGGCTTTTGGTTTCCCCTCATCGAACCAAGAGACCATGGCAGTGAGTCTCATCTTTTCTTTCCTCCTCTTTCTTAGAAGAGAAGAACAATATCTAATCTCCATTCTCAAATGGCCAAAAGAGGACAGCAGGAAATACCCTCGAAGATTACACTCCCGGAATATGATGATATGGTAAGTGACCTGGACTCGGTTTTATGTTATGGAGAAGAGCAGAGCAGAGCAGAGCAGATGATATGATATGATTGATTTCGAAGGCTGATGACCACTTCAAGTGTTATTTATGCCCGGGAAATAAACGCGCCCAAGGGGATTTGAATCCTTTGTACAAGGATACTTTTGTTTTTGTCAATGATTATAGTGCGGTTAAGGAGGTTCAGGACGAGTATAGGCAGGATGGGGCTGGGAATGGGAATGGGGAGTCGAAAGGTTGGTCGATCAGTTTGATATCTTTCTCTTCTTCTCAACATACCTACCTCCTACCTACCTACCTCGCATCCCAAACTCTCACTTAACCCTCTCCGCTCATATCTCAAAGAAAATATAAAAACTGACAAATCACTTTCATACAACGTATAGACCTCTCAAATAAACTCTTACGCGCCGAATCCGTAACGGGAAAATGTTACGTTTTAACCTTCTCCCCCTCTCACAACCTCACTCTCGCAGATCTCAATCCATCTCAAATACTCCCCGTCATCCAAACATGGACCCAAATCTACGCCGCTCATCTATCACCCACCTCACCACTCTCAAGCATCGCACAAGAAACTTCTCACACACCATCAGCCTCGAGTCATAATATTGAAACCCCCAATCAACAATACAAATGGATGCAAATATTTGAAAACAAAGGATCAGCCATGGGATGTTCGAATCCTCATCCACATGGGCAAATATGGACCACGACTGGATTACCCGAAGAACCCGCCTCAGAATTAATGAATCTTCTGAAATATCGACAGGAAAATGAAGGACGACATTTATTAGAAGATTACGTCAAACTTGAGATGGAAAAACAAGAACGCATTGTTTTTCAAAATGATAGTTTCTTGGTTGTGTGTCCATGGTGGGCGACGTGGCCTTTTGAAGTTATGATTATTAGTAAGAGTCATAAGAGAGGTTTGGTTGATTTGAATGAGGGGGAGAAATTGGATTTTGCCGAGGCGATTGCGGAGGTGACGAGGAGATATGATAATTTGTTTGAGACGAGTTTTCCTTATAGTGAGGACCCTACTTTCTTTTTCTTCTTCTTCCCTTGCCATTCATTTCATTTCACATAAACTTACCCCTCATCTTCACCTATCTATCTCCTCTGCTCTCATCTCCTCTCCTCTCCTTCTTTTCCCTCATCTCTCCTCCCCCTCAACCTTTCATCTCTCTAACATCCTCCCCCAAAACCCTAGGTTCCGGTATCCACCAAGCCCCATTATCAGGCACAGACGAAGAGATAAATGCCTCATACCTACACATGCATTTTTATCCACCACTTCTCCGAAGTGCCACGGTGAGAAAATTCTTGGTGGGTTATGAATTGATGGCGGAACCTCAGAGGGATATTACGCCGGAGCAGGCGGCGAAGAAGTTGAGAGATGCTGGGGGAGTGTTGTATAGGGTGGGGTTGTAGATGGGGTTGTAGATGGGGTTGTAGATGGGGTTGTAGATGGGGTTGTAGATGGGGTTGTAGATGGGGTTGTAGATGGGGTTGTAGATGGGGTTGTAGATGGGGTTGTAGATGGGGTTGTAGATGGGGTTGTAGATGGGGTTGTAGATGGGGTTGTAGATGGGGTTGTAGATGGGGTTGTAGATGGGGTTGTAGATGGGGTTGTAGATGGGGTTGTAGATGGGGTTGACGGGGTTGGGGGATGAGGAAGAAAGGATGGAGGTATTTTAGATGGGGGATTTTAGATATACATGCATCCATTCCATACATAGTTACATACCCATGGACATACATACCTACCTACCTACATACATACATACATACACAACTACTTACCCTAATATGTACCTACCAACTTAGGTATACAGAGTCCCTTCCCCTCCCCCCGGTAAATCCTATCCCAAACCCCCTCCTCCATAAGTAGGTAAGTGAATACAAGTAAATAAGTAAGTGGGTAAATGACGCTCCGCTGGCCCTCCGGGGGCCACTGCCGTGGTGGCTGCCTTTTGCTTTCTTTCTTTTTCCTCTCTTTTACCATCGGATATGAAAGAGATCAAAGAGATGAACATCGTTTGCGTAGGTATGGGAACACGATGAATGATGGGGGGCGGAAGGAGAAAAAGAAAAAGAAGAAGAAGGGGAAGGAGAAGGAGGAGGAGAAAGACAAAAAAAATCAGCATTTTTGATTCATCTAATCTACGTTATAAGCTTATTATTATAACTCCATGAGAGGCCCGGCCCAGCCCAGCCCAGCCCAGCCCAGCCCAGCCAAAGCCCAAGCCTAGCCAATAACCATTTGGAACGCTGAATACTTTTGTGTGCGCGTGGAATCGAATTGAATCACATATACCTAGGTATTCAGACCAACACTAATCTTCCTCCTCAACATTCTCCTCAATTACATCACCCTCTCCATCATCCTCAAAGCTACCAGCTGGGACTTGGTACAATCTCAAGATTGGCTTGTTAGGATCTTTGACAAGGACGTACTTGCCCTCTTCACGCTTCATACACATGTCAACAATGGTACGAACGATACCCCAACCATTGGAAAGGGACAAGTTCATTTGTTGAGCAAAATCGCGAGGTTTCCAGCCAATAACGCCGAGGACCACATGACGATCGTTGAGCTTTGGGTTTGCACGGGAAACAAATCTATCAAGAATTAGTCTGGAATAATCATCCGAAAAGTAGCGAATACATACCCAAGTTTCATGACATCAGCCTTAGCGATGATACTTTGAACTGTCCATCTTGCAAGCTTGCAACTGTTGTTCTTCATTTCAGTGGCAACAACGGCACCACGTTGACTAACCAACTTCGTCCTCCAGTCCAATGCACCTCCACTTCCTTGTGCCTTGGAATCAAACTCATTGAGAGCCTTGACGGTCAAGTATTGATCTTCTCCGCTGATGGCATTCTTTGAAACGGCATCAATCTCAGTTCGGACAACCAAGTGAACCGGATCTTCATCGTTCAAAGAAAGATCGAATTTGCGGTATTTGTATGCTTTACTGGCAGGTGGGTCGGTCTCTTCCGAGGCATTGTAGAATGGATTCTCGTTTTCCATTTCTACCTTTTGGCTCTCACTCTCCTTCATGACTTGGTTTGCGAAGTTATGGTTGATGTATGTAGCTTCCTCGGCCAAAGCACTTGGCTGGTTGATGGCGTCCTTGCTACCCTCTGAAGCATCCATTGGAGCATCAGCAGCGTTCTCGTTAACGGTAACCATATCAAGTGTTGCGTTGTCTCTCTTATCGAGGAAGACTTTGTTGCCTTGTCGAACGATAACGATATCCCAAGGATAAACTGATCGAGGAGCGCACATGAGCATGGAAAGAATGCTGTCTGTTGCAAAAATTGTGGCCTCGTCCTTCTCGGCAAGTTCTTGAATGACAGGATCTGAAGATGTGGTAACGTTGTATGAAGCGCGATCGACCACGTTGAGTTTCTTTTCGGCGGCCTTGACAGGTTGCTTATCAAATGTTCGATCGTAGTAGTAAAGGAAACCATAACTGTCAATATCCTCTCCCTCATCGGTATCGAGATTAAGCTTGGCCAAACGGTTGAAATCAATCTCCTCCAACATCTTCCAGTCAGGTTTAATGTTGACAGAGGCATCGCGGTTTCTTTGTGGCTTGTCATAATCTTTCCAACCAAACTTCCTTCCACCTCGAGCACCACCTCTTCCACCACGGGTATCGTAATTGTTGTAGCCTTGTTGTCCACCTCGTCCTCCAACTCGTTGAAATTGACCTCTGCCACCTCTGGTATCTCCTCTTCCACCACGTTGTCCACGTCCTCGAGTGAAGGTTCCTCCACGTCCAAAACGGGTCTTTGTAGAATCGCGAGTGTTGCTCACAACAGAGAAAGTAGACTCATCCTCTGCGAGTTGAACGGCAAATAATGAGGAAGTTCCAGCACCGTAAACTTGTTGATCTTTTACGCCGAATTATATTAGCAGAAAGAAAACCAAATCATAGATACGTGTGATACATAAATGAGAAGTAAATAGTAAATAGATTCTGAGGGATAGATGAGGTATAGATCGCACCTCTATAGTTTCGGTTATACTGCTGTCTCCCACCTCTGCCATCTCTTCCATCTTTGCCCTCAGCGGTCCAATCTGCCATGCGACCTAATTTATCGCCTTTTGAGTATGGGGCGTAAGGAACACCATTTAATGTGGTATCGGATGTGGTTGGTGGTCCCCATGATCCCTCTGATGGAAGTGCAGTAATAATATCTGAGAGTGAAATGGGCGCCATGATTGCGGCGAAAGGTTGATGCTGAGATATGGGAGGGGAGGGGGGAAAAATGTTCGAGTCGACAACAATGAATCAATTCGTGAATGAATATTTCGATTTGTGGAGGAAAATCTTAGCGGGGCAAAAGTTCGCGATGATAATTGATGCCTTGAAATTCAGTCCACAGGTTCCAGCCCAGTTAGGTTGGTTCGAATCTTTTTTCTGGTGCACGTGATATGGAAGCATGGACAGAAAGAAGTCTCAACTCACGACTACAGTACTTCTCCTCCTCCTGAGTACTAGGTGTATATGAGTATATATAACCTCCAGGAAAGCTTTATGATGCCAACTTGATTCTCAACTATGTAAATCTCTTGGGGAAGAGTTTCAACTCAGTACCGGCAGGTAGGTATATCCACCAAATCCTTTTGGTTGAATATCCTTTTGGGGGAATATCCTTTTGGGGGAATTTCCTTTTGGGGGAATACACTCTCATCCCATCTTATCAGCAAACACAGAGTTGATGGCTCACAAGCTGTGAATAGATCTACTTGAGGTGAGGTTAGCATTGTTGTTTGAACAGAAAATATTCCGTGAATTGCCTTGTTGGGTATGTTGTCCAGTTGTGCAGCTACATCTCCTGGTCTGTTGAATAACAAAGCAATGGCGAAGATTGAGCTTTTATATACATACAAGATTGAATTGAAAGTCTCACTGGATGTTCAATTCACATCGCTTGGACCCCTCAAAATCGAATCGGTAGGTCGGAGATAAGTTCACATTTCTTCACAAAAGATACATCTCAATATCAACGTTTGCTCTTCCTTGGGAAACAATTTCAATTTCAAAGAAATTCCATCATGGCTACCAACACAGTGACTACCAACGCGACTACCAATATTACAACAAATACAAATCACCAGCAGTCTAATGCGACAAAAGAACCCTTCATCAAGGACCCTGAGATCGACGAATCTGAGATGCACGTCTCACCTGAAGAGGCACAACACCTTTCGCTACCTGAGATAGACCGCCTCATGCTCTTGCCCTCAAATTTATTCCTGCATGGAAGAGAATGGGTATTCAACCTCTCTTAGTTTCCACTCCTCTAATTCTCTACGCAAATATAATCAATCTAACCTCTCATAGGTCGCCTTGAACTTAACTATCTTCGAAGAGGCAAAATGCTGCATCGACTTTGATAACCTCTGTCTCCTAGCCTGGGAAACCCCTAACCTTTCCTCATGGCGAATTGAATATGAATTATCAATAATCGCATCGGAGTGGGCCGAAAAGAAGAAAGCTCCCGGTAAAGCTTTCCTGCGGGATGCTTTACCTGAGGCTAAGAAATATGGCTTCCTGGTACGATTTAGTTGAATGCTGTTATGGAGACTCGGTGAGCTTTACGGGTATGGCATGTGGATGTGAATGGTGGGAAGGGTGGTGAAGCTAGTGAGATTAAAGAGGATTGAGACGATGTAAGCAGTTAAGAGACAATCAATCGATAATAAGAAATATCCTGCTCTCATCAAGGGCTCGTTCAGCCATCGAAACAATCTCTGTTGAGCGTTCAATATACTTAATGGTATTGCAATTGCTTGAAACCTGGCATCTTCAAATGAACTTTCTTTACTTGTCCGCTATGTACTCCAGCTCAATCAAGCCTTTATAACAATTAACAACACTATATCAATTTATTTTCTTGTGTAATTAATTTCACTAGTTGATTCCAGATGGTGTTATGGCTGAACTCTTTGCCACTCGATGATTTAGTTGAATCAATGTCAAGATTAACACTTCTTAAAAACCATGTTTAACACTTCTTAAAAACCATGTTTACGAGTAAGTGCTCGTATTTCATCTAAAAGAATGAGGAACTTTAGGATTTGAGAAACATACATACATACATATATATTGATCAAAAAATGATCAAAAGGTGATTTTCATGTGGTAAATAGATTACAATACAATCAAAAATCTTTCTTCGTCACTTAAGCTACAACCACTAGCACTATATATTCTGAGTCTTAGATATTTTATATCAGGGTTTCCTTTTGTCATGACATAACATTAAATGTAGTATTTTCCAACATCTTGAACTCAAATGCGGATGAAGCAATTTAATTTTATTATAATATCTTATCATAAAAACACATAAGGTAAGCAATAATTGTACTGTCAAACCTAGATATTGAACTTCCTCTTCGCTCAAGACTGAGATGAGAGCTGAACTGTTTATCTCATCTCATTTCACGCTTAATAGCAGTCCATTTCATTTGACTCGGAGCATTAGCGAAATTGAGCTGATATGATGATGATTGGAAGAAAAGAAAGAAAAGAGATTAACCTAAAGACATTGCGAATAATAAGCATTTGCATAAGTACATGTATACGGGACTTCACAAATTATACTCCCCGTATATCCAATCCCGCCACATTGTCCCCAATGAGCAACTCCAGTGGATCCGGGGGGAAGATTGGTAGTGGCAGTAGTAGTAGTAGTAGTGCTAGGACTAGAGGAAGTAGTTGTTGGGGACGTACCAGAAGCGGCGAGTTGTGCATTCACGAATGTTAGGGCTTGTTCACCATATTCGGTACCGTAGCCTTGATGGGTATTTGCGTCGGAACCATTGCAGCAGTATGAATCAGCGGCATCGCAATAAGATTTTATTTTGGAGGCGGAGGGGCAAGAGAACCCCGAGGGACGGGGTGCGAACTGAAAGGGTTGTTAAAAAAGAAATTCATGGGAGATTTCTAATGAGAGTTTGTGGTAAAAGAAATGATTGATGAGAGATATGGATTGGTGAACTTACTCCTTGAGCTGTGCATGTACCAACTTCATAAGAAAGTCCATAGATGTATCTTGGGTTACCCATAAAGATTGCAGCTTTGATCATATTGACAGCGGTGGCTTGGATTGGGATTTCCGTATTTGTAAGTCCTTCATTAGAGTCTCCACCCCCACAGAAAGCATCATCCATTATTTGGCCACCCTAGTTACCGAATCAGCTTTCAATATCTCGACATAATTGACTGACTACCAATGAAAGAACTAGGAGATAACCTACCTGAGAATATCCTACTAATACCAACTTAGTGCTTGGACATTGAGTGTTATATGCATTCACAGCAGCTGCAACAGCGGCCACGCCTTGAATGACACTATTTGCATAACTGACTCCACCGCATGAAGATTGTCCACCACATGCTGGGTAACCGATAGCTTCGGATGTTGCACCAGAGTGGGCAGCGAGAATGAGGTCTACAACGACTCCTGCGGTCCCATATCCAGCTGATGCAGTGGTTTCTCTAGCACCGAAGACATGGATCTCAGGACAGGTTGCGCGGGTATCTAGTTCGGAAGGGAGAGCAGAAGCATAGGTAAGGAGGGAGAAATGAACTGCTTTGAGAGTAGTGCTTGAGAACATGTTGAAGATTAGTTTGAGGTTAGATTAAGTTGCCAAAAGAATATCGTTGCGGGTGTTGGTGGGTACTGATACTTTAGACAAAAACTTAAAAAGTCAGTTGAGAGTGCAAAGGTGGCTTTATTTAAAGACCGTTGAACTTTTTTTTCGCAATAACACTTGCTCCCTTCCGCCGACTTATATTACCCAGCCCCTGTACCTTTTTTGACTTCATATTGAGTCCATTTTGATCATCCCAGTAGAATGTTAAATATCCATGTGATTTTTGACCGCCGGGCCGGGTAGTCATGTGGATTGCCAAGTCCGCCGTAAGATTTCAGGCTAAGTAATATCTGTATCATACAAATTCAAAAGAGTAAACTGGAAGAGGGGAACGCATAAAGGGAACCGAATGTTTAGATGATCTATATAAATACAAGAGAAAGCTATAAGTGTGCTATCAACTACGTTGTACAACTAGGGGATTAGCCATTAAGGCTAAGATATCCGATCTGCCAGCCGGTACTGAATTCTGGCTAAACTCGTAATACCCCAGATTATCATTCCTACTTTGGAAAATCCGTATTCGGGGTTCGAGGGTGAAGGCGGCTTTGTGTTTGTGGATCATCATGTGAAGATGAAGAAATGTCGGATTGATTATTATTGGAAACACCGATTGAAATAATCATGATTCCATCCACAAGAAGTTTGATAATGATTATTCTTGTCTACTATACTGGCTGATAGAGAATCGAAAGGGGAGTTAGCGAATAGTTAATTTTGAGATCTCTTTCAAAGTTCATGTAAACATTGAAGCATATGGTGAAATCGATTTATATTTTAAATTTTAAATTTTCAAAAAATAATATTTTTTACTTGGATAAAATATTTTAAAATAATTTATTTTATTTTAACTTTTCAAATATAATTGGCCTTTTGCACTGAGAGGTCGGGAGTTTTATATTAAGTGGGAAAGGGATGGTTTCATTTATAACTAGCTGAACTAAATAATTTATACTAATTAAATGAGAGAATGATTATGTAACCGATGACACATCATATCTGTCTCCACAGCACCTTGCTTATCAAGCTTAGCGTTTGATTTTCTGGCGGCACGAATACCCGGGCGTTTAAGCGTCTGTCCGCAGTGGGTTCCCCAGAACCACTATACAAACAAGATGCCTGGCTAGACGGGATCAACGTTCCAACATTATCACCGATGTACCGGTAGGGTGTGAAGAAATGGTTGAAGAAGATGAATAGATTGCAAGATGTACTTTGGAGAATGATTTGGAGATTGCAGGGTACATTGAAGAGGCAGGCAGAAATTACCGACAGATTTGGACAGAGCTCGGCATTTATTCTCATTTTATATCGCAAAGAGCCGAACAAGTCGAAGAGCATTTTTAACATTGGCAAGCTTGATTTTTCACAATTTGCACCCACAAAGAAATTTCCATGCTATCTGAAATCGCGGCAGATATGCTTGCTTCCTTTAAGCCTAGATGTGCGCAGTAACCATCATGCCAGCGTCCACCAAGAAACCTGTTCCACTCACATAAGTCGCAGATGGACTACACAAGAAAACGGCAATATTCGCGACCTCTTCGGGGATTGCGGGTCTTCCTGCTGGAGAAGCGGCCTGAATAACCTTTGCTAGCCCTGGCCAACGACCCAAGCTTCGCTCGAGCATCGGTGTTTTGACCCATGAAGGGCACAAGGCGTTGACTCGGATTTGATGCTTTGCATTATCCAACGCTTTCAAATTATTAGAACTTTAGTTGCCAACATATTTATCAATCAAATTTTCAACTCACCCGCGACCTTGGTAATTCCCATAAGGGCATGCTTCGAAGCCACGTAGGCCATCATCCCCGGTCCTGCACCGAAGGATAATCCAGAGCCCAGATTCACAATAACACCACGTCCAAGGCTGCGTTCCTCACCATGACGACCTTTGTAAATTGCGGGCTCCTGGATGCTCATAGCCTTTGTCACAGCTCGAACACAAAGCATTGTTCCTCGGGTATTAATAGCAATCGTAGAGTCAAAGTTGTCGATATCAATATCAGAAGTAGGCTTGAGGGATGTCGCTCCAACCTAAATGTATAAACACTAATTAGCCAAATGTCTTCTGCAAATCCCAACCTGGACAAATGAAATCACACCAGCGCTGTTGATGCTGTAGTCAATCTGACCAAATTCTTTGATTGTAAAGTCAACCATTGCCTGAACACTATTTGGATCTGTTGTATCAACTTTGATAGCTAAGGCACGATATTTTGGATTGATAGCAAACGCTTTGCTTTTTTCAGCGTTTGCAGAAGCTCCCTCATAATTGAGATCTGCGAATACCACTCCCGCTGCACCAGCTTCGGCAAAAGCGTAACCAGTTTCCTCTCCGATACCTGCTGCTGCCTAGCAAGATTGTTAGCTGATTTATTTTCCGGTGACAAGAGTTAGTGCTAGTGGCATTTCTTACTCCTGTAACAAGGGCAAAACCCTTTACTGTTGTGAATGACATTTTGCGTTAAGGTCTGAAAATAAAAATTACTTGAAGGTATGAGAATTTGTTTTGAGGATAAACAGGTAAAGCTTCAAAGCGAGAATGAATGCAAGTAAAAAAAGAAGTAATTCACTCTTCTTCAGAGGGAGTTGTGCTTTGTAAATGAAACGGAACTGTGTGGTAATGCGGCACAGCTAAATGACAATATCACGGAATATGTATAATCGTGGGTCGCCCCACTGTTGCTGTTGGTTTCATCTGGGGGGGTGGTAAAGCGTAAAGAACTTCAATCTGTATATGTGTATAATCTCTCTTGTCATTACTATAAAGCTACGAAGAGATTGATCTCTTATATAGAGGTCGATGCCGTACAGTTGGTCATATGATTATACCGACAGTTGCTTTATTTGAGCACGCTTATGCTATAGTGGGCGTTACTGAACTTGTATGCGATACCTGTCGGTTCATCTCAGGATGATGAATACATATATGTAGTAGTAAGGTACCAACAATAGTAGGTATAAATCTTCTATAGTATTGATGGTATAGATGAGAGCGAACTGATATAGACGCACGCCGCGCGCTAGCCCACTAGCGCACGCGTAGGCGAGGTCGTCTAACTAACAGGTGGGACCTAATTATTATTACATGGACTTTTTTGCTTTTTTTGTTAGGCCAATACCCCCACTGGCCGATTTTTATAGAAAAGTATTAGTCTAACAAAAAAATCATTATAAATTAATAGATCAAATTTGTTACGAAGTGAAATAGAAAAAGGAATTATAATCTTAGGCATCGAAATAGTATTATAGTAAACTATAAAGAGAAAAGAATTCTAATCTAAAAGAGGATCTGTTTAAATACCCTTTAGCTCTCTAGCTCTCTAGCTCTCTAGCTTCTGCCCTAGCTCTCTAGCTTCTGCTCTAGCTCTCTAGCTTCTGCTCTAGCTCTCTAGCTCTCTAGCTCCTGTCTTAGACAGAAACCCTTGGCAGTTCCTAATAAAATTAATCTAAATATAAAAATTATTATAATTTCAAAAATTAAAATTATATCTATATATATATAATTATAATAGATTTATAAATTTATAAATTTGTAGATTTGTAAATTACTAACTATTATTCTACGGATTTTTTTCGCGGACCAGTGCCCCCAATGACCCTTTTTTGCAAAAAAGCATTAGCCTGCGAAAAAAATTATTATAAGCCAATAGGTCAAATTCAACGAAATATTTATATTTTCGAAAAATTTAAAAACTAGTTATGTAAAGTTTAAATTAATGAATTAATATATAAAATCGGATTTAAATTATTTATAATATTGCTATATTAATACTAGTTTCAAAAATGTTAAAAAATAATAAAAAGTGTTGGGGTTAAATGGTATGTGGGGTAGTAATATTTTGATAGAGGCATTGGCCCGCGAAAAAAAACAATAAAATAAAGTAGTTTAAATAAATAAATAAATAAATAAATAAACAAATAAATAAATAAATAAAAAATTAAATAATTAAGTAATAATATATTATTTTAATATTAATAATATTAATAATACTAATAATTATATAGAAAAAGAAAATAAAAGATTCTTCGAATATATAGTTTAAAAATCTATTTTCCGCAACGGCTAGTAAGGTTAAAGCGTATCTTATTGCAGCTTATTTCAAGGTTATTAACTTTACGATCTTATCAAACTATAAGGTAAATTATGGATTTATAAGATTGTTAAGATTAATAAAAATAAAGTTCCGATATTGTTTAAAATGTTTTTATTAATATAAATTATTTAAAATAAGTTTAAAATAAAAAATATTTTTTATTATTAATAATATTAAAAAATATTTTTAATAAAAATAATATTTCTTTATTTTTATTTTTATTTCCAAATATTTTTATAATAAATAATATCTTTTATTAATATAAATAATTTAAAATATTTTTAAAATAAATAATATTATAAAATATTTTAATTATAAAAATATTTATTATTACTCTTATTATATAAAATTAATATTTTAAAATAATTTATAATACTAATATTAATTTTATATTATTTTTGAAAAAAATAATTTCTTTTATTATTATTTTTATTATATAAAATTAATATTTCAAAATAATTTTTAAAAGAAATAATATTTTTTATTTTTATAAATAATTTAAAATATTTCATAATATTAATATTAATTTTATAATATTTTTAAAAGAAATAATTTCTTTTCTTTTATTAATATTTTAAAATATTTTAATTATCAATATATTTATTATTCCTTTTGTTATATAAAATTTATATTTTTAAATAATATTTAGAATAAACAAAACTTTTTATTTTTATAGATAATTTAAAATAATTTATAGTAGTAATATTAATTTTATAATATTTTTAAAAAAAATAATTTTTTTTATTATTATTAATATTTTAAAATGTTTTTTTAATAAATAATATTATAAAATATTTTGAGATAAATAATATATTTTATAAATATAAATAATATTTTTATTATTCTTTAATATTTTAAATTCTTATAATATTTTTTTATATTATTAATATTTATAATAATTTTGATTATATAAATAATCTTTTTAATATTGTTAAAATTTAAAATTATTATTATTATTATTATTTAAAATATATATAATTCTTTTTATAAATTTATAAATAATATTTTTATTATTCTTTAATATTTTAAATTCTTATAATATTTTTTTATATTATTAATATTTATAATAATTTTGATTATATAAATAATCTTTTTAATATTGTTAAAATTTAAAATTATTATTATTATTATTATTTAAAATATATATAATTCTTTTTATAATATATATATTTTCTTTAGTTTGAATAATATTTTAAAATAATATTTATAATTAATAATATTATAATATATATTTAATATAAATAATTTAAAATATTTTTTATTTTTATAAATAATTTAAAATATTTTAAAATATTTTTTAAATAAATAATATTATAAAAGATTTTAAAAAGAAAATGTATTTATAATATTATTAATTTTAAAAATATTTATTATTATAATTATTATTCTTATATAAAATTAATATTAATATTTCAAATATTTATTGAATAAATAATATTTATAATTATTATTATTATTATATAAAATTCACATTTTAAAATATTTTTCTTAATATAAATTATTTAAAATATTCTTTTAATAAATAATATTTGTTATTATTATTAATATAAATAATTTTAAATAATTTTAAAATAAATAATAATTTTTATTATTAATAATATTATAAAATATTTTATTCATTTATAATATTTTAAAATATTTTCAATATAAATAATAATTTTTCTTTAATATAAATAATTTAAAATATTCTTTTAATAAATAAAATTATAAAATATTTCAATTATCAATATATTTATTATTCCTTTTGTTATATAAAATTTATATTTTTAAATAATATTTAGAATAAACAAAACTTTTTATTTTTATAGATAATTTAAAATAATTTATAGTAGTAATATTAATTTTATAATATTTTTAAAAAAAATAATTTTTTTTATTATTATTAATATTTTAAAATGTTTTTTTAATAAATAATATTATAAAATATTTTGAGATAAATAATATATTTTATTAATATAAACAATATTTCTATTATCTTTTAACATTATAAATTTTTATAATATTTTTTAAAACAATATTATTTTTTATATTTAATAACATTTTTTTATATTATTAGAATTTTAAAATATTTTTATTTTTATTATTTAAAATATGTATAATTCTTTTTATAATATTTATTATTATTATTTAAAATATATATAATTCTTTTTATAATATATATATTTTTTTTAATTTAAATAATATTTTAAAATAATATTTATAATTAATAATATTATAATATATATTCAATATAAATATATTAATATAAATAATTTAAAATATTTTTTTAAATAAATAATATTATAAAATATTTTGAAGATAAATAATATATTTTATTAATATTTTTTATTTTTAAAAAGAATTTAAAATATTTTATAATATTAATATTAATTTTATAATATTTTGAAAAAAGATAATTTATTTTATTATTATTAATATTATAAAATATTTTTTAAATAAATAATATTATAAAATAATTTAATTATAAATATATTCTTTATTTTTTTTGTTATGTAAAATTTATATTTTAAAATAATATTTAAAATAAACAAAATTTTTTATTTTTATAAATAATTTAAAATAATTTAAAATAATTTATAGTATTTATATTAATTTTATAATATTTTTAAAAAAAATAATTTTTTTTATTATTTCTAATTTTTTAAAATGTTTTTTTAATAAATCATTTAAAATATTCTATAATATTAGCCATCGCAGAAAATTTTATTTTCAGACTATGGATTCACAGAATCATTATTTCTATATTTTTAAAAATATTTTTTTCCCATATTTTTAAAAATATTTATAAAAACCAACCCCCAAACCCCCGATTTTCGTTTTACTTGAAAATTATATTTATTATAATATTATATAATACAATAATAAAATATGATATTTTGAAATTGAATTTAATATTATTTAAAATATATAACTAAAGATTATATATTTTATTTAATAATAATTATATATTCTATTTAATAACAATTATATATTTTATTTAATAATAATTATATATTTTATTTAACAATAATTATATATTTTATTTAACAACAATTATATATTTTATTTAACAACAATTATATATTCTATTTAATAATAATTATATATTTTATTTAACAATAATTATATATTCTATTTAACAATAATTATATATTCTATTTAGCAACAGTTATATATTTTATTTAGCAATAGTTGATGATTATATGTTTTAACTAGCAATGGTTATATACTTCAACTAGCAATGACGTATCATTTGTACAATAAATAATCTATATATATCAAAATCCCGTTTATATCAAATCTAATTAATCGAAAATTAACCATAAAAAATCGCTAATCGTAATAAAACACCAACCGTAAAAAATCATTAATTATAGAAAACCATTAATTATAGAAAATCATCAATTGTAAAAAACTATTAATTTCAATAAAACGTTAATTGTAAAAAATCGTTAACCTTAATAAAATATCAATTATAAAAAATCGTTAATCTCAATAAAATACTAATTATAGAAAATCGTTAATTTTAATGAAATACTAATTATAAAAAATCGCTAACCTTAATAAAACACTAATCGTAAAAAATCGTTAATTTTAATAAAACACTAATTATAAAAAATTGTTAATTTTAATAAAATATCAATTGTAGAAAATCATTAATTATAAAAAAACCATTAATTATAAAAAATTATTAACCTTAATAAAACGCTAACCATAAAAAATCGCTAATTATAACAAATCACTAATTATAATAAATCGTTTTTATATTCCCATTTTCTATTTTTTATTTTTTATTCCCCATTTTCCAATATTCTATATTTCTATTTTTTATTTTTTATTTTATATTTTATTTTTTTTATATCTTTTTTATTATATTATATATATATATAATATTAAATAATAATATTATATATAATATTATATTCTATATTATTAAAAACAAATAAATTATAAATAATACATTATTTAATTTTTATTGATTTACAATAAAACCAATTAGTTAATTATAAAAATCATTTATTTATAAATATTTAAAATATTAATTATATTATTTATTAATATTCAAACTATAAAGCTTTTAATTTATATAAATAATATTTATATATTATTTAATTAATAACAAAAATCAATTATAATAATATTAAAAATAAATATTTTTTTTAATATAAAAAAAACGTTTTTTTTTAATTAATTTTTTTATTACATTATATTAAAAAAATTCTAAAAAAAATCATTTAATAACCCAATTAAACCCTATACTTACTATAAACTTAATTTTTCAAAAATTTTCTAAAACCAATTAAAATCAAACTTTTCATTTATCATTTTATATTTACAAATAAAAAAATAAAAAGTTTTATAAATTTTTATATATTTATTTATATTTGAAATATAATTTTTTATAAAATTTATAATTTGATTATAAATATTTTTAACAATATTTAAACATTTAAAAAAATTATTATAAATTTTAATAAAAAAAAATATTAAAAAGAAAATTATAAAAATATCAACAAATTTAATTATTTTAAAAAAAATTATAAAAATATTAACAAATTTAATTATTTTAAAATATTTGATTTTATAAACTAAAATAAATATAATAATTTTCGAAAAACATTTATTATTTAAATACTTTTATTTAATTTTTATTAAAAAAATTATAATAAATTTTTTAAAAAAAAAAATAGCAAATAAAAAAACAATATAAAAAATATTATTAATCAAAAAATTTTTAAAATATAAAAATTAATTATTAATTAAAAAAAATTAATTTTATATTTTTAAATATTAAAAAAATAAAAAAATTTTATATTATTATTATTTAAATATAAATTAATTATATTTTTGTTTAAAAATAATACAATTTGTATATTTTTTTTATAACCATTTTATTAAACTAATATATTTTTCAAAAAAAAAATAAATATTAATATTTATTATAATAATTATATTTTTTATTTAATATTAATTTGTTTTTTTGTTTTTAAAAAAATAAATATTAAAAAATAAAAAATCTAAAATAAAAATTTATTAATATATTAAATTAAAAAAAATTTTAAAAATATTTATTTGATTTTATAAAATTTTTATATAATAATATATATATATTTTTTATATTATCAAAATTTTTTTTTAAAAAAACGTTTTTAAAATTTTAGATAATTATAAAATTTTAGTTTAAATAATAATAAATAAAAATACTTTTTTTGGCTTTTTTTATTTATAATAATTTTCAAAAAATTTTCTTTTAATTAATTGTATCAATTTATTTAATTTTTTTTTTAAACTTTTTTTGTTTTTTTGATTTTAAATATAATATTAAATATAAATTATATCAAATTTATATAAATTTAATTTTTAAAAATTTTATTAAAATTAATATAAAATAAAAAAATATTTATAAATTGGATTTTGATAATTTTTTTTATATTTTTTAATATCGAAATTAAAATTTTTAAAAAGAAAGTAGATAATATAAAAAATTATATAAAATATATTTGTTAATAAATAATTAAAAATATTTAAAAATATTATTTATAATATTTATTTTAAATTTATTAAAAAAAAAAAAATATAAAAAAATAAATTTATAATATTGTTTTATTTTAATAATTTTTAAAAAAAGTTATAAATTAAAATTTCAATTTTTGATTTATTTTTAAGGTAATTTAATTTTTAAAAAAAATTATTTGTTTGTTTAAAATTAATTTGATTATAATTTTTAGTTTTATTATAATTTTATTATAATTTTTAGTTTTATTATAATTTTGAATTATATTGTATATTAGAGATAAAGAAAGGGATAAAAAAGTTTTAATAAAAATTATAATAAATAAAAAATAAAATAAAATAATTTTAATAATAATTATAATAAATACAAAAATAAATATTATAGATTTAATAATAATTATAATAAATATAAAAAAAAATATTATAGTTTTAGTAAATACTATAATAGATAAAGAACAAAATAAAATAATTTTAATAAATATTATAATAAAAAAGGAATTAAATAAAATAGCTTTAACAAAAATTCGAATAAATATAGAAATAAATATTATAATTTTAATAAATGTTATAATAAAAAAAAAATTAAATAAAATAATTTTAATAAAAATTAAAATAAATAAAAATTTTGATATTATAAATAATATTAATATTTTATATAATATATCGAAAATTGTTATAAAATTTGAAAATTAAAAAAATCGAATTTGAAAAAATTTAAAGAAATTTAAATATTTATATAAAAAATAAATAAAATATATTAAAAAAAATTAAATATTTTATTATTTTAAATTTTAATAAAACAATTAATAATTATTATTGAATTTTATAATTATATTATTATAAATATTTAAAAAAAATAAAATTAATAATCAAAATAAAATATAAAATATATTATTATATAAAAAACATTATATATTATTATAATAAAAAAACAATTAATT